>PYAF01001578.1:554598-569588 GCA_007407185.1 Glycine tomentella | reverse complement strand
ATCAAAAGTTATCGTCTTCCGTAATTTACGAAAAAACTGTGAAAACCCTGCACCCCCCTTTTGCCCTGCCACGTGTCACCCCCCAGCCCAAACACGCCCCAATTGGGCGTGTTGGGCTGCCCCAAATTCCCAATTTTTGGCCCATTTGCACCTTTTTGCCAATTTTTGATTTAAATTGTATTTTTTATAAAAATTAGCCAATTAATAGGTTCTTTTTCCTCTCACATTCTTTGTACATCCCATTTTTTTAAAATTTTTCTTCCTCTCACATGTTTTCCTTCCTTTCTTTCCTCACATTTTTCTTCTTTCAACTTTTCTTTCTCTCACATGTTCTTCTTCCTCTCTGACTTCACATTTCTTTTTCTTTCTTCTTTCTCCTCGATACCGCTCCTTCTTCCCCCCTTTTTCAGTTCTTCTCCTTCTTTTCTTCTCCCTCCTTCCACTTCTCCTCCGTCGTAACATCCTTTTCTCCCTTCCCCCCCTCCCCCTATCACATTTGATAAAAAAAGTTGAAAACTGTGTAGATCTTCACAATTCTTCCCCAAAAATTGAACCTACACAGTGAAGATCTTGAGGGGTATTTTATTGCTGGATTTGGGGAAGTTCAGATCTCTTCAGCTTAAAGATATATCCCCAAGATTCAGCATTAAAGATCTTAAGATGAAAATCTTGGAGATAGATCTTAAGCTGAAGATTTGATATTCAAGCAATGAAGCACCCCTCAAGATCTCCACTGTGTAGGTCCAGTTCTTGGGGAAGAACTGTGAAGATTTGCGCAATTTTCAAAAAAACAAAATTATCAAATGTCACAATTACTTGTAAAACACAGGAGGAAGAATAACAGTTGCCTTGGCTCAGTAAAAGGAGATGAAGAATAAGAGACAAAAACCAAAAGTAATACATACTGACAGGGGGTCATGGAGGAGGGGAGGGGGGTCACGCGCATGGAAGGGAAAGGGGTGGTCGCGACGGAGGGGGAGAGGGAAGGGGGAAGAATAAGAGAAGGAGAAGAAATGGGAAAGAAGGAGCGACATCGAGGAGAAAGAAGAAAGAAAAAGGAGAGAAAGGAAGGAGAACGTGTGAGAGGAAGAAAAGTTTAAAAAATTGTGTGCACAATGAACGTGAGAGGATGGAGAACATGTGAGAGGAATATTTTTTTTAAAAAAATTAATTACTTAAGTAATTATATTTAATTCAATAAATATTTATAAGTGAGGTTTATGTGAAACCTATTAAAAGTTATCTAAGATCCCAAAACGAGATCTACCACTAAAGAAAAAAATGGGAGAGATCTTGAGAGATCTTTAATCCTACGTGACACTATGGGGTCTACAAAAGTGGTCTAAAATCCCAATTTGAAATCTCCCACTAAAGATGCTCTTACTTATCTTATTAGGCCATCTCCAATAAGAGTTATTATAAGTAGATCTTAGCCTCAAGATCTGATCTTACTAAGATCCATTATTGGATCATTATTGGATCTTAGCCTCTAAGAACTCCTAAGATCTGCAACAATTTTATTAAAAAATTGATTTTTACTCTCTCTCTCCTCAGTATCTCAGTGGGAAATATCTACTAGATCCCAAATACACAACTACACCAACACATATCCCAAATCATGAACGATTAAAAACAAAAAAAACATATATGGAGAGGGAACTTCATTGTCTTCAAAAGAACAGAGGAGTGACACCCTCTTAGGCCCATTTCCTCGCCCTCTTTGTCGGCGCAGAGAAGGGAGCGGCACGCGGAGAGGAGACATGCATGAAAGGGGGTGTGCGGAGAGAGGGGCACACAGAGAGGGGAGGTGGGTGGTGTAACATCCTAAATAATTTTACTTACTTATTTAATTACTTAAATTATTTTATTATTTATTTTATTTTATTTAATCCTTTGTCTTAAAATAAAGATAAAAACAAAAGAAATTAATATAGCAGGAACCAGATACATACATCATATTTCATTACAAAATACTTCTCATATTTCATATTAGCTTTAATTTATATTCCTATTCTCATAGTACTACAACAGTTTTATTTATTTACAAAATTCTCATCCCCTCATTTAAATATGGTCTCTATTGCTATCCTCTTCACTGAGCACGATGATGGGATCTGTGGCAGGATTTGGATATATAGGAGCCATCTGAAGAAAGGGATCGTAGGGATTAAATGCTTCATTAAAGACTGAGACAGGGAAATGGGCACCAAAGTAGATATGAGCACGTAGAACTGGCTGCATGGTTACTACATAACAGTGCATGACTTCATCAAAATACCAGGCTATGTCCAATGCATCAAGGAACAGTATGATGGAAGTCATCTAAGATAAAACATTAAATAAATCTAATGAGAAATAAATTTCTCAGTAGGCAAATCTAAACAACCAAACATGTTAGCAGGTTAGTAAAATAAAACAAAACTAATCAACAATTTAACAGATTAATAAATAAATCAATATATCTGCATAGAATGAATGTATGAATGCATTGAATGAAATGCAATGATCACAGGTGCACATGGCCTCTACATGTGTACATCATGTAGGAATGCTGCGGCCGTCTTACGCTAATCATGCATGAATTTCTATGTATTAGCACCTGATCTCTCATCATAGGCTCAGTTTCCAACATTTGAAACTCGAGTCATTCTCATAAAATCATAGGTCCGGTTTCCAATATTTGAAACTCGGATCATTCTTAAAATCATAGGTCCGATATTGAAATACGGATCAATCTCATTTATTCCTCAAAATACATATCAAAAAAATATTGTTATTCTTTCATAACAGCAAGATAAATAACACCTCATACCTTGTCTTCACAAAATTATACCAACTAAAAATAAACCTGTTTAATATTTAGGAGCTGTATATTGTAGTGGTATAATATATGTAGCAAGGACCGAGTTAGTGAAATAATTCAAATTGATTGTCTATGTATATTTACCATATTAAGGAATATATCATAAATTATTATGAAATATAGTATCCGGGATTGACCGGGATAACTAACCTTGGAATATTGGCAGTCATAATAACTAGTTTCATACCACATAGTTAGTATGGTAAGTTACCTATGATTATATATATATATATATATATATATATATATATATATATATATATAAACGTAAATGACCCGGGATGGAATATAGAGTATATGGGTGCTGAGAAGAATTATACACAGCACATCTAGGTCGGCCTGAATGCTTTATGTTAAAGAACCCACTTAATGCATGGAAGTCCCTCACGGTTTTAGGTAGATAAAGATGCTATATGAACCCGGGGTGGTCTGCCAGTTTGCCGGAGTAAGTGATTCTATCCATAAAAGTGAGATCTGAGGGATGAGTGTAACTGGAGGGGAGTATCCTGAAGTACAGAAATGCCGAGGTAAGTAGTTAAACTAGAAAGGCAAAGGCTGCTGTCTAGAATCGGGGTAGGTTCTCGGTTTTTCATGGCTACAGAGCTGTGGGTGCATGGCATGTGGTATGGCCAATCTTGCCGAAGTGCTTTCGGGATGGCATAGATGCCGGGGTATAACCATATGGGATGGCCGGCTTTGCATGTGGGTGGCCGGGTATACATGTGGGTGGCCGGATATGTATGGGTTGGCCCGGTTGGGTGCATGGTGGTTTCAAGAGTGTATAGGTGTGATGCCGGGAAGAAAATCCTGCCGGGTTCATGGGTGCAGGTTTGGCCGATTACGTAAGTGTCGGCCAAGGTACATGGTTGGCCGAGTTTCGTTGCGTCATGGTGGCCGGGTTTTACTGAGTCATGGTGACCGGGTTCATTGTGTCATGGTGGCCGGGTTCATTGTGTCATGGTGGCCGGGTTTATTGTGGCCGACGACATGGATGGCCGAGCTTCATGGTGCATGCCGAGTTCATTGTGTATACCGGGCTCGCAAGGGATGCCGAGTCCAAGGGTGCAGATGTGATGCCGAGAAGGATGTCTGCCGGGTTCAAGGTTGCAGACCGGGCTCATGGTTGCAGGCCGAGCTTGCTTGTGTGATGTCGAGTTGCCATGGGTAACTGAATTGGAGGCATGGCCGGACTTGGAGCCGAATTGCCATACTTGCCGGATTGACCGAGCTCAAGGTTTCCGGGTTCTGTGAGTACACTCGGTCATACAGAGGTGTCAAAGTGTGGTCATGGCTTGTAGATATGGCCGGTTTCATACGAATGTTGAGGAATATACAAGAGGGAGGGCCCGGACTCGAGGGAAGATTTGCATGGTACTGGTGTGTATGCGGGGTACGTGAGTGTAAGGCCGAGGTAAATCTGTTATGGGCATGTATGAGTGGGTAGGATAATTCGTAATGAAAAACCGAGGTACTGTGGAAGATGACGAGGTGTTTGGACATACTAAATATACTTACAGCAGTGCAACATTAATATTTTCGTATGGTACCTTATCGCTATTTACGTGTTTACAAGGTTCTTGTATATATATATATATTAGGTCCAAAAGTTGCTTGCAGTACGAGAAAAAGAAAAGATAAGCTGGGATAGTGTTCGTTTTGTTCACCTATTTTATATATTTGTATAAACTTATTTCCCACATAAGCTATTAGTACTACTAATTACCACTTTAATTTCAAACATAAATATTAAATTGCTTAATATAGCATTAAATTATTTAAACTATTCTTATAAAACTCCCCAAATACTAATAAGTTAGTCTCTAAATTATGACTTAATTCACCGTATCATAAACTTTTTCTAAGTATAATTTTCTATTTTAAATAAAAACTAAGTATGATCAAAGGAATCCCCTAAAAAATTCCTAAATTAAAGATTAAAGCCTAGCCTACCTTTAAGAGTTTTGGGTGAATTGAGTAGGGACTATCTGGACCAAGATAGAAAATTTTTACGTGAGAAGAAGTGGAAATGATAGAGAAAATTTATGAAGAAAGGAAGCTGAAAATGTTCTGCGTACAATTTGCTGGATGAAGGGGGGTATTTATACTAATTTATTTGGTTGAATTACAACCGGTAAGATTTAGTTTAGTTACTATCTAACTGATTTTTGAAAGATTTTTATCAAAGTTAATCATTACATTATCCTTTCATTAATGTATACCAATTAGTGGAAAACTGCTCAAAGCTAGATGTTCTTTTCCTTTTTCCACCTGGACCTTCAGAAGATTTTTCTAAGGATTTGAATTCATCCAAAATTTTTCACGTGGCTGAAGTTAAAAGCTAAAGTTTGTCCTAAAAAAATTATTTTTGATAATATTACATATTCTATAATAATTATATATTTGAGGATATATATTACAAGGTGGTGAAAGAAGGAAAGGGTGGGGGGAGGGTGAGGATCGGGAAAGAAATAAAGGGAGAGAGGGAGGAGAGGGTTGGGGAAGGAAAGGAAAAAAATAAAATAGGAGAAAGGGTGGGGGTAATGAATGAAGAAAAAAAAGAGGAAACATGTATAATTAAAAAATATATAATTATTATTTTTAATTATTTTAAAATTAAATATTAGAAGGTAGATCCCTTCTGTGACCTACAAAAATGATTTAAAATCTCACAATGAGATTTACTATTGAAGTAAAAAAATTATGAAATGTTGAGACTTGAGAATAATGTAACACTATGGGATAAAAAAAAGGTGTTTAAGATTTCAAATTGATTTCCTATTGGAGATACCTTATTCCCTCATTTCCTAATTATAAGACATTTTTTAGAAATTTGTTTGACTCTTTTTACAAGTCATTTTTCTACATGCTAGATACATTAATTATTAATTTTTTTTTATATTTTTATCTAATTATTCTCTCTCCAAACATTAATGATAAATAATTAAATAGATATAGAGATAAGAAAAAGATTTAAAATGATAGTTCAAGTAATTAATATATTTAATAAGATTAACTAAATTAACTATTTTTCAAGGGTCATGAATTAATTAAAAAAATTATAATTAGAGATGAAAGATCACGTACTTTTCTTTCTTTTCTTCATATTGTAAGAATTGTGAAAAAAATGAATCTAAATTATATTACTTTAATGTAATTCTGATCCCAGACAAACAAACCCGTTCATCTCTTAACTTTATCAGCATGTTAGTGGCAATGGAATTCAGCATGTTTATGACTCATTTCACTTCATCCTTAATTATAACTCAAACTAAATAACATTTCCTTAAGACAGATCTTTAGACAAAACGAAGCACTGAAGGAACGAAAAAAGGGTTAACCAAAATGACAAAAATTTAGGTGTAAAGACAAAGAGTAAACAGTGAACTCAAGTTTAAATGGTTTTATGATAAAACTTTAATTTCAATTGAAATATAATTCAAAAAGTATTTAAGATACTGTACCTTAGTTTGTCTTAGAAAAAGTCCAGAGCGCGTAATGCAAATGATCAGTCATCATTTATTTGTTTTTCCTTTTTTGGGTGCAAGAAAACTCAAAATTTCAAATTGAAAGAATATATATTCAAGGAAAAAATGATTTATTTCATATTCCACTTTGCCATTTCTCAGCAATCCAGTAACCAACATTAGCTGGCATGGAGAAGTAAAATGTAGAAATGTAATCTAAATGATAATATTTTGGACTGGAGCCTGCTTGCAGTATAGGACTCATTTTTGTTCTTTAAATCTGACTGTGGACTATTTATGCTAGCTTCCAAATTGCTTGCAGTGCTGAATTCAGAAGAATTAAAATAGACAACGAGTTCACTATTATTCAAAAATCCATTAGATGTAATATGTAACATGTATATGTAAGGAATGTTGAGCTTTTGGCACTGCGCTGTTGTGAAATTCATTTTATTCACAACAATTCAGATTGTTAACGTTTTTTCTTCTACAAAATTTTCTTGAGGTTTTGGGACTGCACTGTTGTCAAATTATGAAACAACAATAGGCATGAGGTAGTTGACAAAAATAAAAAAGGCATGAGGTACATGTTTGTATAAACACAGAGATAGATTATTTTCCCTCTTTCCTCCATTTGATCCTACTAAATACTAATTGTACAAATCACAGGATTATTATTTTTATGTTTTTTTTATAATGACAATGATGAGATTTGAACCTAAAATCTCATATACTATATAAATTCCTCACCATTAGGTTGAATTTAGTAAATTGATATTTTACTTTAAAACACACCTTGAATCCCTATGTTGTAAAAAGAATTAATTTCTAACTGTCAACTTCCAAATATTAACCAACCATAAGCCACAATAAGCCAACCAAACATGGATTGAAATAAACCCACTAAGGTCAGCTTAGTGGAGGAGTTTGTATGATTTGTACTTGTACAAAGTCTTATGTTTAACCTCTGTTACCACTACTATACAGTAAAAAATGGATTGAACTAGAAGAAATAACTTGTCTGTAAGATTAATTTGAACATGTATTTCAATCACATTTAAGAATTTATGATTAATTTGATCAGAAACAATTCTATCAAAACTTGAAATTAAACGGGCACTTAAGATAACTCAATCCTCATTTTCTATAGCAACGGAGTAGAAGATATATAACTAAACTTCGCCGTTGAAATGCAAGCTGGGCTGCGGCTATGCCAATGGGCCTTGAAAGTCATCTAACCCCATTCACTTTTTTTGGCCCAAAAACTCAATTCACTTTTTATGGTATTAGTGGCCATTGGCAACCCAGAGCCATTGGCAACCCAGAGACTGGTAGGGGCATTGACGGGTATGGGTCACACGTGAATCCGAATTGATTTAAACCAATTCGAATAGTTTGGGTTGAATCATTTATGTATTTGAGTTAAAATCGAATCGAATCGATCAAAATCGTTCATACGAGTTGAATCACGGGTTTAGATTTATAGATCGGTTGTCCCGATATGTGAACCCATAATAAAAATATAAATTTTATTATATATATATATATTAAAATTTCAAAAATAAAAAAATAATTTGACAATCAAAGAAGGTTTGGTACTGTATTATTTTCTTTAGTTCTTTTAATAAAATATTAATAATTGAATAAGTTGGACGGTTGGAGATTAAAGTTTTCTTTAGTACTTTTAATAAAATATTAATAATTGAATAAGTTGAATTTTTGGGGGTTAAAGTAAACTCACTACCCACCTTGACCTCGTCACCGCATTTTGAAGTCAGCTTCCTTTCCTCTTCTTCTGTTATTTTATTCTAGGGTTACAAAGCTTCCCTTTCTTACTTGTTGGGAGTCGCATGGTTTTGATAGAGCAACACTGCGTCACCACGCCACCGCACAACCTCGTCGCCCCAAGTTTGCAGATCCATTGTCCGCAAATAAAGGTATATACTTTGTTTCGCAATAGATTTTCAGTATTTTTTTCAGATTAAATATTAAATCAATATGGTTTTACTTTACCAGCATTTTGTTTCACTGTTAAGTACTAATTTTTCACCGTCTAACTCAAAGGATTGAGAAGCTACAGTGCATCGCCTAACATAGTCGCAAGTTGCACTGCTTTCCTTCACCGACATTACTCTTACTTAGAAATTAAGCGCCATTGTCATTTAGATTCTTAAATATGAAGTTTTTAGCAATTAAACATACTAGTGTTGGAACTGCAAGTGTTGGGACTACTAGTGTTGAAACTTCTTAATGTATTACTTTCAGGTATATTGTTATTTGTTTCACCTTTTTTTTCATATTTTTTTTACCATGTTTATAATATTAATAAAACATATTTTATTAATTTGTTTCAGCAAATCTGGTTATAGCGAGACTTATTGCAAGAAATTAATTTGTAAGAAATTGTTGTGATTCAGACTATTATAGTAAATCTTGTTGAAGAATCTTTTATTTTAATTTATATTATTAGTCTATTTTAGAATATTATGTTGATGGTATTAAATGAATCAATTTTACTACTTTCATATTTGATAATATTTTATTAATTGTATTGAATATTTGAAAGAATTATGATATAAAATAATAGTTATAAGAAAAAAATTTAAATGAATAATTCGTTGGTCCAAATCAAATCAAACCGTTCATGAATGGATTGGATTGGATTGTGTTTAAAAAAAAGTGCGAAAATTAAACCGATCAAATTTGATTGGATTGAGTCCTAAATTTGATCAAAACTGATCCGAACTCGCCCATAAACACCCCTAGAGACTCGCGTTAAGCCAGGAATATTTTCTAAGTGTGTTTATGTTCTTTCTTTGAGAAAGCCAAATGTTCAGTAGTCTATAATATTCATGGCACATATTTAGCTTCCATAACACTTTGTTATGTGAATTGATAAATATCATGGTAAATTTTTCTTATTTTTGCCGCCAGCTAATAGTCTAGTACCAAATTTCAAGGTTTTTCTCAATCTCAATCTCATAAAAACAACTCCAAGGGATGCGCTAATTCATGAACAAAACCAGCAACTTCATTCAACATCCATTAAATCAGGAAAAAAATACTGTTGTTTGTTCATTAGATGGAAAACAAGAAAGTTGATGGATTCTATTAAAATCCACCCACTAGATGAAGTTCCACAGTGGTAGACAACTGGCTCAACAGAAAGTGCACAAAACCCGGGAGCTAGAGTCTAAACTAGAGAAAATACAACAAAGCAGGGTCTCTTTGGTCCTTTCCGAACCCAAAGGGGCGGTTCTTAGTTGTCTGCAACAATATAATTACAGGATTCAGGTGGTTGGCACATGCTTCATTCAACATGGCCTAATTTAAATCTCACCATGTGGGGAATGAGAGCTAGTTGTAGAGAAATTTGATGCGGACATAGGAATGGATATTGAGAGTTAAGTGTGGTTGGATCTCTCATCTTCCAGACCAGACCATGAGTCCCTGCTTTTAGGCCATTCATCAAAGAAAGGTCGAAGGGACTGACCCTCTTGCTTCACAGTTTCTGCTGAGGCATACTCACTAGATAAGAAAGAAGGCTGCAGACAATCACCCTGCAACATGGAATTATTATTTGATCTCAATGTAGAGAATGAGGCAACTCCACCAGTTGGCGTCAAAGTGTTATCCATCAGTGACTCCATGCGAAGAACCTTGTTGCTTCCTAAAGTTTTGGACAAGAAACTATGTTCACCTCCCTCAGATTTAGGTCCTTGAAAATACCTGCTTGTTTCAAATAAATATTTCCGACAATTCAGTGGGAGAAAAATAAGGATCTTGCTAAAATATTCTGCAATCATGTTAGTGGAACAAGATTCCTAATTGATTAAATTGAATGGTGGAAGCAAATAATCACATTGATGAGGATGGCAATAACACAAGAATAACCAATCCAAAGAAAGAAAAGAGCAACGGACTAGTGCAAAGCCACCAATAAAGTTTGTATTATTCAGTAAAATTGAAGCATTTCAGACTTCATTACTTTGAACAGATTTGTACCAGTCAAATATGTAATGAAGAATGAGTCATGCATATATTTATGTTATAATCATAGTAATTGTCATATCTGTAATTATAGAAATTAGCATACCTGTAATTACGGGATTCAGAACCTTTTTTAGAGATTGTAATTATGCTTAAATTAGGCAAGTTGTTATCAGATTTGTATATATATATATATATTGCCTCTCCTAGAGAAGAATAATATCGCTCTGTTTTTACCCTATTTTGAGTTGGTATCAGAACCATCCTTGATCCTTGGCTCTGTAAGTGCTACCATGAGTGATTCATCTAAAGAACCTTTGACACCCTCACCTGAGAATACCCATGTCCAAACTATGTGCCTTGGACCAGAACCTGCAGCCATCCCCTACGGTGTGAAGCTTAATGGTGTAAATTATTCTCTTTGGTCTCAAGTCGTTGAGACCTTTGTTGCTGGCCGTGGTAAATTTGGTTATTTAACAGGGAAAACTCCAGGACCCCCTACAGATGCTGGTTCATATGACAGATGGAGTATGGAGACTGCTATTGTGAAAGGTTGGCTCATGGTGCTATGGAACCTGATTTGATGAATTTGTACGTTAGTTTGCCCACAGCAACGAGTATTTTGACTGCTTTATCTCAGACTTATTATGAAGGGGCTGACAGGTCAGTTTTTTATGACTTATCTCGACAAGTAATGCAAATGAGGCAAGATGGTAGGCCTGTTTCCACATATTATGCTGACTTGCGTGCAATATGACAAGAATTAGACTATCGCAAGCCAATAACATTTTCTCAGCCTGATGTCAAGCAAGCTCGACAAAAGGAAATTGACGAAGAACGTGTGTACATCTTTTTAGCTGGTCCGGACGACTTGTATGATCATGTTCGAAGTGATATTCTTTGTACGGAACCTTTTCCCAATCCAGAGAATGCATTTGCTGTCGTCAGGAGTGAGGAGCAAAGGAGAAATACTATGCTGCATAGTCAAGTGGCTTGGCAACTAAAGCTGCTCTAGCTCAGAATTGATACTCCTTTCCTTCTAAAAATCAAGGTGGTAGTGAGAGTAGTTGCAGTCATTGTGGTAATCCTGAACATGCTGTAGATAACTGCTTCAAGCTCCATGGATATCCAGATTGGTTGGATAACCTTAATGAACGAAAATCTCATGATCGGCATAATTGGAAGGACGGAGACAAGAGGGATGGCAAAGCAGCAGTGATGATGTCACCTCCTTCCATGTCGTCATCCATTACACCGACTTCAACACCGGTAACAACTATGCCTACTGGTTCCAACTCTGATTTACAACAAAATACTCCATCTTCAGGTAATGTCGGACTTGCTCTTATGAGTACTGAAGAACGGAGACAAGAGGGATGGCAAAGCAGCAGTGATGATGTCACCTCCTTCCATGTCGTCATCCATTACACTGACTTCAACACCAGTAACAACTATGCCTACTGGTTCCAACTCTGATTTACAACAAAATACTCAATCTTCAGGTAATGTCGGACTTGCTCTTATGAGTATTGATACTATCACATACTCGACCAGATATTGCTTATGCTGTTAGTGTAGTTAGCCGTTTTATGCATAATCCAAGTGAAGTTCATATGAAGGCTGTTTTTAGAATTTTGCGTTACTTGAAGTCAGCACCTGGAAAAGGCCTTATGTTTTCCAAACATAACTATGCAGCTGTCAGTGGGTATTGTGATTCTGACTGGGGTGCTAAGGGAGAAAGACGACAATCAACAACTGGGTATTTCACCTTTGTTGGAGGTAATCTAATTACTTGGAAAAGTAAAAAACAAAAGGTTGTTTCATTGTCAAGTGCAGAAGCTGAATATAGGACCATGGTCAAAGGAATACAAGAGTTATTGTGGCTGAAAAGACTCGTGGAGGAGCTCGGTTTTTTTGCTGAAGGGACTATGAAATTATATTGTGATAATCAGTCTGCTATCAAGATTGCAGAATATCCAATACAACATGATTGAACTAAACACGTCGAGATCGACCGCAATTTCATATATGAGAAGCTTGAAGAAAAAATTGTTGAAGTACCTTATGTGAAGACCACACAACAACTAGTTGATATTTTGACCAAGGTGGTTACCAGCCGAGCCTTCCATGACTCTCTAGGCAAGCTGGGCATGAGTGATATCTATGCTCCACCTTGAGGGGGAGTGTTGGCATGAGTCATGCATATAATTATGTTAAAATCATAGTAATTGTCATATCTGTAATTATAGAAATTAGCATATCTGTAATTACGAGATTCAGAACCCTTTTTAGAGATTATAATTATGCTTAAATTAGGCAAGTTGTTATCAGATTTGTATATATATACTGCCTCTCAGAGAAGAATAATATCGCTGTTTTTACCCTATTTTGAGTAAATAAGGATATTCAAATTTCTAACACATATGGTGGAAGCAGTGGTGCTGAAACTTCTCAGAGTGCAAGGACATCTTAAATTCAAAGTCTCTTGATAACAAACTCCACTAGAGTTAAAAACTTAAGCATAAATTTCAACTTTTCTTTTTTTTAAGCCTGAAAACCCTCATTATCAACTTATTATCTCTATGTTCTAAACGATTCATTTTTAGTTCTTTTTCTCTTCATTTTTCTCATCCTTCTTTCACCCTTCTTTTCTTTTGTCTTATTTCCCCTTTTTCCTCCCCTCTTTTTTTCAACTTCCTCGTATCTATCATTGGGTTCATCTACCACGGACTCCATTTAGCTCGGGTTAAAGGTGTTGTTGATATTGATGTTGATGTTCTTTTAAGCCTGAGAACCCTCATTATCAAGATTGTATTAATTCTGACGCCATACTTCTATAAGACCAGTTCCATTAAAGTTCAATTCAGAGGACTAGATGAGATCTGCATTGGGAGTTATACATTGTCCCTTGTATTAAGATTAGGATCCTCTAAAGTAAAGAGTTTCCATTATTATTAATCAACAAATCAACTGTTTGGAATTTTATAAAGTAAAAGCAATATGGTAGCTTAGTATGAATTTGGAAAAATCAAATACTTAGATCTTCTTATCAAAGGTGGTGCATCCTATACTTTGGAGGGGCCAAATCTTTATCTTTATCTTTTATAAAAAAAAAATAATATATATATATATATATATATATAAATGCATCATTATTTGATTTTGAAATTATATTGACAGCAATCACATGAAGCACAATCAAAAGTGATTGCAAATGAATAAAGGAAAACTAACATTTCCTTTCTAACAAAAAGAAAACTGTAGGACATTAAATCAGTGCACCTACCTTTCCCATTATCCCCATATGACAGATATTGCAGAAAGACATATTAGGCAATTAGCATCCTAGGATGTTTCACAGTGCACTTCATAATTCAGGAATAAATTAATGGAAGGGGAAAAAAGGCAACTAAATGACCATCTTTCTCCCTCATAATTTAGTCAAGAAACCGAATACGAAGATTGTAGGCAATTTCAATTCATGAGGCTTTCCATATTCTGCCTGCTCCAAACGTTAAAGCATCACCAAGACAAGAAAATATAACAAAATATAAATTGTACTAAAAAAACATAAATAGTTTAGGATTAAGGGAAAGAAATAAAACTCGTGTCTTCAACATGACAAAACTATTTTTGACAGAAGATGGAGCGAATTCAGGTGGTTAACAGTTTTGTCTGTCCTTTGACAAAATTTGAAAGAGAAAAAATGTAAGGGATACTTCTGCAGTAATGTCATTCTAACAACAAAATCAAGTGAGTTGAGATCTATGCAACAATATAACCAAAGTCAAACACAACCCCACCATTCTCATAAATCACTACAGAATTCAAAAGCTGCACAAAGACATCATGGCCCAGAACAGTGACTAAAATGAAATAAACAGGAAAAAGCTGCCATTCTGACATCCAATGCTTACCTGAATTATCAAGTGCAGCAGGTAAACATATTTCTTACTGGAAACAAAGTGACAATAATATGGGCCCAAGTTATAAAAACTAAGCATATCATGATCTATATAACAAAAATTCATATAAATGGAATAGAAATCGAAGAACTACATCAAATTCAGATCACAATATTGAAATTTGAAACTCAATAACAAGCACACGCATAGGCACTAGGCAGTTTCTCAAAATATGCCAGGCAAGATGATTCTAGTGACATAATTTCCATTGAAGTAACTTTTCTTTCTGCAAACAAAGAAATAATTTGATTTGAAATAACAAGCACACGCATAGGCACTAGGCAGTTTCTCAAAATATGCCAGGCAAGATGATTCTAGTGACATAAATTCAGATCACATAATTTTTATAATTTGAAATATAATAAAAATGTCCATACCTGTATTCTTTACTTGGGATCCCATAGGGAATGGAATCCATGTGATAATGGGTTTGGTCTGTTCCAGAACCAGTCCCTTGGGGATTACCACATGCATTTGTGGTGGTAAGGTTCTGGAAATTTCCAGTTGCACTGCTGCTGCTGCCAGCAGTTACAGTCAATGATGACACATTGGATGATGACTGTGTCATAGTTTGTGATTCCACAGGCTTTCTTGAACGGTTGCGGCCACGGTGCATGTGTCGCTCACAGTACTTGGAGTCTGGGTAGGCTTCCTTGGAGCACCTCCACTTTTTCCCATCAGTCCTCCTGCATCGTCCTGGCTCCGGGT
>PYAF01001578.1:519502-550259 GCA_007407185.1 Glycine tomentella | reverse complement strand
TTATAATTCTTTTAAAATAATATGAATCAATATTTTATTAATCTATTACACACACATATATATATGTATAATTTTATCCTTCTTAAGATATATGTAACTCATAATTTTTTCGTTTCAAAACTTTTCTTTTTAACTTCTCTCTCTCTATATATATATTCTTCATCTTTCATATTTATACGTATATCTATTCCTTAAAATTACAAATATATTATTTTAAAGTAATAGTCTTTTTAGTGGAAGGATAAGGATGAGACAAATATATTCGATCCGAAATGGTAATATTTTTACTTGAAAATATTATAAAATTATATAAAATAAATTTAAAAAATCATAAATAAATATATTGTCGATTAATACTTGCATTATAAGGTTAAGATTTTTATACTAAAAATTAATTTAAATCTAATTTAAAATATATGCAAATATATTATTTTATAGTAGTTATGTTTAATGGTTAAGAACGAGGACAAGATGGATATACCTCGATCCTAAACAGGAACGGAAATTGGTACAAATTAATTAGCTTTTTTTTTAACTTTAAAATTTTATAAAATTATTTATAAATAGAAATTTTATAAAACAAAATTAAATAAAATTATAAATAAAATTTTTGTTGATTAATATTTATATTATAAAGCTGAGATTTTTATACTAAAAATTATTATAAATATAATTTTAAATATCTACAAATATATGGTTATAAAAATACACCATTTTTAATGGATAAGGATGAGGATAGGGCGAATATACTTGACCCTGAATGAGGATGAGTGTGAATACAACATTTATCTATGATAGACATTAAGGATGAGGATGAAAACACGTGGAGATGAGGATGAGGACAGAGGACAGGGACAGGAAGTAAGATACACATCCCTGTTTTGTCCCGTTGTCATGCTTATTCACAATCATCATTTTATATATATTTTTGTATTAAATAATTATACATTTTGATATATTTAAAACACTTTTTACTCTTTTAATTATCTTCTTTCGAGTGGGGATGGGGACGAGAATGACAAACATGTCCTCATCTTACTCAGTTCTCATTTTATTCATAATTATTAGTTATACATTTTTATTTAAAATAGTTACAAATTTTGATAAGATTAAAATATTGTTCAATCTTTAAGTATTTTAATTTTTTCTAAATTTTAAAAAATGTTATGGATCAATGGAGTAAAAAGACATATTTTTTAATATACAAATTTGTATCCCAAAGATTTCCGTCTTATTGTTTTGTTTTTAATGATCACCAAAAATATAATTTAATTTTTTATAAACAATATACTCATCACAGTAATATTATTTTTTTAATAACATTGACCTTAATATATTTGAATATCTATTATATTATTTATATTTATTACCTATAAAACATACAAAAACAGTCGAATCACCCATACAGAATTACGGATACTGGATGCAAGAGACACCTTTATAATATTAAAATATAAAAAAAAATGATAGCTTACATAATTGAAGAGGGAATTGCTTCAAAAAGAAAACTGAAGAGGGAATAATAATTTTGTTTCTTTTAAGTTTTAACCTAAGATTTACATCGAACTGGATTCACATAGCTATCCTATATATGGATGCTACCGTATAATACCATATGGGCTTTGTGACACTATAAAATTTAAAATGGACTCTGTTCGAGTTTATGACTGCTGAGATGCCTTGGGCTTTCTTTGTCTAAACTGTCCTTTAGTAAGGTAGTATTTGTTTCAGATTTCTTGGGCTGTATCTCCCATGCTAATCCGAAAAGTCCATTCCCAAATGATTTGTTTCCAAAATACAATGGGAGATACAAATGCAAAATGCAATTACCCTGCGTTAGGTATTCGGTAAGCCTATGACTCGCCAACAGGCCCAACTCAACGGGAACTTGGGAGTTGGGAACATCATTAGAGAGTAATTAAACTCCCATGTCTGTTTGCTTTTCTTATTTTTTATTTAATTAAAACTAGTATTTTAAATATTTAAACTACATAGAATAAATGTATATTTTATATAACTAAAATTTATAATAAATAACTATTTTTAAATATATAAATTATATTGTAATTAAAATTTATAATAAATAAATATTTTTAAACTTATGAATTGTTAAAAGGAAAAAAAGAAAGAAAAAACCCCAAACAGCAGATGGTTTTTATATACTGATAGATAAAAGAAAGGAAGATTTAAATATTACATAATCAGAGATAAAAAAATGTACAGTATTATAAGAGAAAAGTAGTAGTGTATTTGTAGGAGAAAATATTTACATTTATATTTTGTTAGCATATTATTAATTTTTATATTGAAAATTTGTCTAATTATTTTTAATAAGATATATTTTTTCTATCACATTTTTTTATCAAATATTTTATTTTGTTATCACATTATTGATATAAAATATATATTAATTTTACTGATAATTAATATTTGTAGAAAAATTTGATTGATCATTTTAATAAAATCTTATTTTTTAACAATGTTTTGTCTATTTATAATATTTAAATTTGAGACTTTGCTTAACGAAACTAAGTTAGTACCACTCAGCCACTCACAACAATATTGGTAAAAAAAGAATTGAAGACTTTATTGAATAGATTTAAACCAATTTTGTTTGTACTAACACAATGTTAGTAAAATCTACTTGTCTTCAATTTAACAACGTAAAATATTAGAACAAGTCAAAAAGATATTCGTGTAGTCATAAAAGGAGTGAACATTTTTCTTTTTATTCCATAGAAGTTTTCTTCAATTAAGTCTCAAATTGACGGTATGAAATTGAGATTAATGTATTTTTTTTTTTTAAGTATTAGAGATTAGAGATCTCGAGAAGAGAGAGATGATAATTGACGATAAATTGGGTGGCGGCAGGAGTAAAACGATGGGTTGGGCTAGCTGATTTGTGAATGAGATTGACTTTGGATTGGATTCACCAAAACGTGTATAATCCAGCCAGCTATTCCAAATCCAATGTACAACGCGTGAAGAAGCATCCATCCATGATCCATCGTATATCAATGCTTTGGCGTTGGTTTAATTTGGTTCCAAGTTGTTTGCCTATATATATATATGAGTCCAATACTGTCGGTGTGCATGTGCGTCACCGCTGAATCATCGCTTTATCTTCCCTTCCCTTCCCTTCATCTCCGCTTCAAAATAATATCCTCCTCTCTATCTCTGTTCCAAACAAGTCCAACACCAGCAACAAACTGCTTCAATCTCAATCGGGTACCCTTCTCTTTTTCTCTTCACCTTTTAATGTTTTTTGTTTCGGTTTTTTTTAGAAAAGTTAACTAGATTATTCTCTGACATTGCATCAATTGGGTGATCTTGGGTATGGAAAAAGATTTGATTTTTGCCCTTGTTTTTCTATGGTTTTGTTTAGAGCCACATGGGTATGTGTGTGCTTGTGAATTTATTTTCATTGTCATATTTATGTTTGATTTGTTGCATGACAGGCACATTGAGAAATGAGTTTGAGTAATGGGAAAACTGAGGCACAATTGCCAATTAGTAATGGGGGAGGTGCTGAGATTGAGAACAATGAGAAGAAGCCCTTCAAGATCTTCGTAGGGTATGACCCTCGTGAAGATCTTGCCTATGAGGTATGTCGCCACTCCATCTTGAAAAGGTCTTCAATCCCTGTTGAGATCATACCAATTAAGCAGTCAGATCTGAGGAAAAGTGGTTTGTATTGGCGTGAGAGGGGCCAGTTTGAGAGCACTGAGTTCTCCTTTTCAAGATTCTTGACCCCTTGCCTTGCCAATTACCAAGGTTGGGCAATGTTTGTGGACTGTGATTTCCTCTACTTGGCTGATATCAAGGAATTGAAAGACTTGATTGAGGACAAGTATGCCATCATGTGTGTTCAGCATGACTATGCTCCAAAGGAGACCACTAAGATGGATGGGGCAGTGCAAACTGTGTACCCAAGAAAGAATTGGTCTTCAATGGTTCTCTATAACTGTGCTCATCCGAAGAACCGTGTTCTCACTCCCGACACTGTCAACACACAGACTGGTGCTTTCCTTCACAGGTTTCAATGGCTTGAGGATGATCTAATTGGATCCATCCCTTTTGTTTGGAACTTTCTTGAGGGGCACAACAGGGTTCTTGATAATGATCCCACTACTTCGCCCAAGGCCATCCATTATACTCGTGGAGGGCCATGGTTTGAAGCTTGGAAAAACTGTGAATTCGCTGATCTGTGGCTCAATGAAATGGAAGATTACATGAAGCTAGCCAAAAAAGAATCTGCCAATTAGATGAATCAAACACCAGCTTAGGCTTGTCATTTATAGCCATGTGTTATTCTTTATGTCAAATTCATTGTGAAAAATCCGCATCTGCTGATGCATGTTATGATGAGAGTAAGAGTATGAGCAGTGCTAGTCTATAACTTATCTTAGAGTATTTGTAGTATTCTTTACCGTATTACATTACATTACACTTACATTGGCATTTCAGAGAAAATGCTCTTCATGATGTATTTCATTTTTTATTTGTTTAATGACCTCCCTAGGACCTTAAGGAGGTACGAGCACCACTCTGTATTGAATATTTTAATGAAGTTTCTGTATTGAATATTTTAATGAAGTTTTCAATATAACGATTATATGTTGCTCACTTCTTTTTAATTTATGGCCGATTATGAGATGATTTCCAATATAGGTTCCAGCTTCTGCTTGTAGGTTGTCTTGAGATTGGGGATGTGGAAAGTGATGATTTCAATTTAATCCATCTATGATATATATAGTTCTTAAATGATGATTTATTTACTTAATAGTATAACTCGTTCCTAATCTCCATCAGTCCATCTTATTCACATCGGGGAAGGAACATACATAATAGATGATGTAAGATATGTACATACCAATATAAAAAATTAAGATGAGACTAGGATTTTATTTAATAGCTTGTATTGATATGAGAAGTTACGGTTATAACTTTATAGAAATACCCATTAACTATTTAAAAATATATTGCAAAACATGCTTGGCATCAACTGCGTGACTGCCATTGCGTGTTTGTTTTTATTTAATGGTAACTAGAAAACAATAAAAGTTTATGAGGATATGTCATGTTAGAAGCTTGATTTAGACGACGTTGTTCAAAGCCAGTCCAATATATACAAGCCTAAAGTGAATTAAAAGATAATTTTTGTTCAAACTAATTAACATATCTGCGTAAAAAATGAAGGGAAATTTATATTAACAGGAACGGAACGGTAGACGGTGCTAATAGGGTTGTTATTAAATAAATTTGAATGCAGTAAAAGAAAGATAAAGATATCAAGTGAAATTGGACTAAAATTATGGAGATATTAGTATAAAAATTTATCCTAATTAAAAACAAAGGTACTAGACTAATTCCCTGTTCACTTCCTTTACAACTGCCATCACGTGGATTATGTTATGGTGCTCCAGAATGATACTACAGTACTTGAATTTCAATTTTAGCCTGGTTGTCCAAGAATTTCTTTAATATTTCAAGCAGAGCACAAAGTTTACACTTTACAGCAAATGACCTTGCCTTCACGTGTAAATATATAAAAAAAAGGTCCAGTTTTGTATATTTTTAAGACCCAACATTCCAACCCAATAAAACATGAACCGGTAATGTTTATTTTTAATAACCAAAGGATCCAAGATTCAATTCTCACCAACAATAATTTTTACTACTTTTACATTTTATTTATTGTTAAATTGCCAATTGAGAGTCCCATTTTCTAAAAAAGAAAAATATTAAACAGGATCCCCAGGAAATTTGCCAAAGTTTGCCCCGTCCGTGGACTGAGGCTATTTATATTTCTACCTTCCTTTTCTTCTAACATACCTCCCTTCTGTATTTGTTTTCCTAACGTACCCATTCAACAAGAGCTCGAAGCCCTCTCTTACTATAATGCAGGATTGGGTCTCATTCTGACGAAGAAAATGGGATTGAACGAGACTCCTATTGTGGGTTTTATGAAAGCCAGCAGTTGCAAAATTGAATGAAGTGAATTTATCATTCACTCCTGTTAATAAAAATGCATTACCCTCATCCTCATCTTTTGGACGTCTAAATCGTATGGCTAATAAATATAGAACGGTCCAAGGTGCTTCCACGACCACGAGGATAAAGGCAGAAAACTGAGTAATGAATTACTATAACTTTCATTGCGTAAGATGAAGCAATTCTTTGTATAGGAATGTTTTGTTATGACATTCACAAAATCATGATGATGAGTTGCCACCATCTTCAATTTTAAGCTTCCTTTGATATACAATTAATTGGATAATAAAACGGAAACATAACTTTTTTCTAAAATGAGTGAGAATAAACTTGCTTATGAATATATATTAACATTCAATTTAATAAATGCCTAGAGACCTATCATTTCTTTCTTTTTAAATTTTTCTATTATATATTCTTCAGATGGAATCTCGGCACCAGCTTCTGAGGTGTTGGACCACCATTCCATGATTTCTTCCTGCTCAAAAGGAGACAAAATAGCATCAGGTGAAGTTGAAGCAGATATCCCAAAAATATTAGTTAGATAACCACTCCATGAGTTGATGCTAATTTTGTAAATCACTGAACTAAATCTAACTACATTTCTATAATAACCCAGTAGTGGAAACATCAGGAAGATAGTAATTAGAATTTGATTCACGATAAACTTGCTATTTCTTTTCCATTTCCGTTATTTGAGTAGGTAAAGTTAGGAAGACAATCATTCACATTTGTTATACTTATACTTGTAAAAGGCAAAGACAGATGTCATTCTGATTTCTGCATAAGCAAGTATAGGAAGTGTTACGTCCAATATTCATGGGAGAATATTGAGATAATAGGTATGGGGGGAGTACACCAAAGTTTGCAGAGTGGAAGCGTGATGAACAAAAAACACGAAGATGATTGTGATCAACATCCCTAACAGAGTTGAAAATTTTAATCGAGGAGGAGTTGTTGGGAGAATAATTCAAATTTCCAACTTCAAATTTTTGGGATGTTGTTTAGTTACAGAAAAATATTATTCTTATCATTTAGATCTAGAATGTTATCAGTTCACAATTTGATTTTAAAAGTAGGATGCAAGGTGTATAAAAAGGGTCCATATAAAGAGAGAAGGCACCACTCAAGTGAGACGGGTCATCTAATAGGGAGGGTTCTCTCAAGTTTCGCTCAACTTATTTGAGATAATGAATATTTGTTAAGATATTTCCGTGGACATAACCAAGAAGTGCTGAACATGTTAAATTTGTGTTCTTCTACTATTTCTATTTTATGGAGTTGTAGTTAGTGTTTTTATCCTTTGATGTGTTCTTCCCATATTTCTATTTTATGGTGTTGTTTTTAGTGTGTTCTATCTTTGATCCTCTTTGTGCCTAAAAGGGTTTGTTTCCCTAACAATTGCATTCATCTACTATAATTTATCATAGCCTGAATCTCACAGTAGTTTATGGAGTCAAAATGATATGGAAACCAATAGCTTCAATAACAGTAGGAACACAATGAAAACGAGTGGAAAAGCTAATAAATAATCAATGATTATTACCTCAAGAAAATCATGATTGGATATATATTGACTTTCGACCATACACTTGATACTCCCCACTTTCACCGAGAGAGATTTTCTTGTATTCGGCTCTGAACACTGTCTCTGGGACTGGGTCTCTGTAGATAAAGCAGAACAAGGAAGAAGAAAAAACAAAAATAAAAGGAATAAAAACAGTAGTCTTGTATTCAGGGAAAAAAAGAAAAGAAAAGACCAGCAGTCATAACGTCTCATCAAGCTAAAGAACTCCAGGGAAATTTATAACGTGGTCAAGTAATATAAGTCATGCATGCTTTACATGCAAAGAACAAGGTATGCTTTTAATTATACCATTTATGTATGCCACATGGTATCCAGTTCCCCCTAGCCCTTCTTCCCTCTTTCCGAGCCGCAGGCGCAGGAAAAAACCATCAAGTTGTGAGATTGACCCATGAGTATTGATCCATCTGATGTAAAGGACATTCTGTTCAGTAAAAGTCACAAAGATCCATTTGTTTTATAAGTGACAAAAGTATACTCTATGATAACTTATCACAAATATACATCTCTCTCTCTGCCAATGATATTTTATACACTCCGGTTGGTTTCATTTCTCCTTTATATTTTCAGTTAATACTTTACCTGCTAGAAAAATTAGCAACACAAAGGCTCCTTCCCTATCAATACCAAGAGGCATAAGAAGTGTATTTTTTGTAAATAAACATTTTACAGGTAACTTTTGGTGGCATATATGTAATCTCATTTCCTGTTCTTCCCTTATTTATTTTTTATTTCTATTACAATTCTTGTACCTAGTGATTGCATGCCTGGTTTTTGTCTATACATGGTTCGTCTTTAATTCAATTTATTTGTTGGCCAAGTTATCTTCTATTTCAGTTAACTTCCATGTTGCTTTAGTTAGATTATTTATATTTTTTCTGGTGTAAGACTAATTGTGAACATCTTTGAATTGTTACATTATAATTGTGATCTTATTAGGACATTGTAAAAATGTTTCTAAAAAAGTCCAATCTTTCACATAAAAATGGAAAGGTGTCTATAACACAATTCACCTACTTTTTTGTGTACATTATTTTTTGTGGAGTCCCTATGATCATATAGATCAGAAAGGAGTAAAGGGTGGTGCCCTATGACAAGAGAAATTCAACTCATGGAGCTGCACTCTAATTTCAGTTTACTGAAATGTTTGTTTAATCAGATTGTGCAAGGAGCAATGGTATAATGGCTCTTTTCATGAGAAACAATAAAAATGCAGGAAAAGAAAATTGTGAACAGCTGAAAAAGAAAATTCTCTATATGAAAACTTCTTGCAATAAAAAGGATGTGCAAACTACTGATTTATATACATGACATCTACCATTTTAACAATGCAGTATGATTTAAGCATGAACACCGGGGTTAAGAATTAATTGGCACCATTCATGTAATTTGGAAATTACCATAGGGCATAGGCTATTTATAGTATATGCATTACACATGGACCATAGAGCCACATGATAACTAGCTGCACTTACATGAAATGACAAAGTATAAGTTAGTTGCTAGTATTACTTACTTCAGGATGTCAGTGCGGGACAATTGAAGCTTTTTCACTGCATCAAATATTTCCTTTGGCACGTGTGAAATCTGCCTTTCAGCCAATTTGGATGGAGATGATGTAGGATTTTCTCTGAATTTGTTTTCCTCTGAACTCAAACCACGGTATTTCCTGAATGATGCATTGCACCCTACCTTATGGGTTATAATTTCATTAGATTTCCGCTTCAAATTAATATTCTGACCTGCTTGTTGATCTGTTTCATCATTAATAGAACCTCCAGATAAAACTCGGTCATCCTCATCAGTCAGCAGCCTGGCACTCTTTCCATTGCTTGGGATTAAATGTTTTCCACAATCATTGACCAAGGCATTAGCTTTCAGTTCATGTTTCCTAGTTGAGATTGAAGTGGGACATGAAATTGCCCAATGGTTGGGCTGAAAACATTTGATGCATAGACAAGGATGTTCTTCCAATCCTCCATATGAATCTCTATTCTTCTGGAGATCTTCTAACTTGTTTTCTGCAATTGCCGACCAATCAGAGTTGATGTCCTCTTGTTCCACAAAACAAACACAACATATTTACCTGTGTGGTAGTATCTGTTGCGTTTGTTGGTATGATGTGTTTGATGGCACTAAATCTCCTTGCAACCATTGAAGCCGTTGGCTCTAAATTTCTGAATCCTGGGGAAGATGAAAGGGGTTTGAACATATACATTGATTTTTGATCATTATTTCCCTTATCTTCCTTAAGATCAGTAGAGACCTCTGTGTCATTGGCAAGTTGTTCTCTCAAGGGAGCAGTGAATTTAGGAGAAAAACGAGTTATCCACAGACTTCCCAGATTATCTCTTCTGTGACAGATATTCTCTTCTTCCTTTCTATCAGATAGCACATTAGAATCAGTGTTATCATTATTATCTGTATTTTGTTTGGTTGAAGATGAATGTGATGCCACTTCTTCCTTGTACTTACTATGGCCCAAGATGGAATAATTTTTAGTCTCCACTGGGTTGTTTTTGCTGCTTTCCTGACAGTTAAAAAAATTTAGAGGTTTAAGCTTAGGCTGCGAGGACGGACCGGCATCATTTCCCCCAGTAGATACTTCAAACTTATTTGATTGCAAACACAGTTTGGATAGGCTATTGTTTTCTGCCCAACAAGTTAATGGAGTAGCATCTATTCCATGTTCCATGTTACTTGGCTCTAAATCTTGACTACTCTTTCCTTCTTGATGAGACATTCTCGTTCCTACATTCTTCAAGCTTGGACAATATATGGATTGAAAAATGGATTTGAATCCTGTATTTTTTGGCTCAGGATTCATATTGCATGTGATAAGTTTCTTGCCAGGCTGTAGATTATGATGATCTGGATTTGCAAGGGTAAGAGCCAAAGTGTTTGAATCATTTTGAATTGATTGTGTGGGTCCTTTCACCATGTTTGAAATCCAGTTCATGAACGAGCTATCCTGTTTAACATAGGATTTAGAACCAGAAGATTCTTCAATTTGCTTTTTGACTCTTTTACTCCCAATTATCAACTGTTGTAATTTACGTCTCTTCTTACCTGTTGAAAAAAAGCCAGCACTGTTACAGCTCTCAACACTTGAATGGCTGTCATTCTCCTCCCTAGATAACATTACATTTGCATCCCCATCTGATAAGGATTTTTCCTCGCCTTTGTTTGTTGCCATATGAATTCTGCTATGACATGGAGAATGCAAAACTACAAGAATCTTATCACATGGTAGCATCATTTCAGTGTCCTGAAATTTGTTTTCAGTCTCATTAACATTAACTCCACTTGTTCCAGCACAAGCAGCTTCACAGTTGAAAGTTTGTAAATCATTCTCTGCACTATATTCCAGTTTCTTTAAAGGATTCTTGCTGGAGGATGCTAAATTAGTCCCATGAGCACCAGAGCCTCTGTATTCAATTATAGGCTCAACTGCAGTATGTAAATCATCATCAGTTACTACAGCCTTTTTTTCTAGACCAATTTTTACGCCTCCATCAGAATGTCTCCCTGGAGAAGGATTTTGATCCATGCAAGGTTTATTTTCATCTGATTGAAGTAATAAATGATCAAATGGCCCTTGGTCAGCTTGGCCTGCAGGAAAATCAACAAATACATTTCAGTTATGCACAAAATTGTAGAACTTGATATTTTCAATAAATTTCCTTCCTTAAACAGAAATGACATGTTTAAACTTTCAGAGCCTGTGTGTTTAGAAAAACAGCCTGCAGAACTATCAGGTATTCTTTCTTATTATTCAGCTATAACCAGTAACAAATACTAGAATTAAACAAATTAGAATGTGCTACAAACATGGGTGACAAATATACTGAAATGTATGGATTTTTATCCTCACAGTACTTAAAAAGGCACCAAGAAGATGCACCTAAGGAAGGAAGCTAGAAGGGGTTAGTGCCTCTTGTAGACGTGCCTTTCTGGATAACAACTAAAAATCTCTAAAACCAGCCATGTAACTTGCCAACTGTGATACTAAGGAGTAAGAAGTTGGGACTCTTACCAGCAAGCATCTTAAGGACTTGTAAATTGAGCATCATAACCTTTTATTTTACTGTGAATTTTATTCTTGAACAGTTAATTTATTTGGAAAACTAATTCAAAATAGTCAAATATTTAACTGTTTAAATTTTTGTGATGTTTAACACCTTTTTTTGTAAGTCTTGTACTTTTTGGTGGATATTTTTTCAAATTATTAAACTCTGTGCCTTAAGGGCACCTTTCACCTTTACCTACTTTGATGACAGCACATACCTGAAATAGCAGAAATTCTGTTTCCCTCTATCCCAGACATCTTATCAGTTCCACTGTTGGCTTGATCACCGGTAATCTTTTCCCAATTGTTCGTTAGATTCCTATTTTGTTCATTAGGCAAATTAGGTGCTGTTGCTGCGGTGTTCGCTTTCTCCTTATTACCAACAGATCCTGCCAGATGAGAGTTCTGTAGGATTGAGAAAATGATTCAACAAAAAAGTGACCATAAAGACACTGATTCAAACTCACAAGTACCAGTTAAGTATTTAACAAATTAGGATAACAGATATATTTGTTTGTCCTTCAGTAAGGTTTATGTGAACCCAAAAATATACTGTAAAACCTCCTTTCCTTTCATCTACACACTTACCTATATCATCTTCTTCATAAGCTTTACACTTGGCCTTGACACCTGAATCACCTGTAGGCATAGTAGGAGAATCTGCTTCAGCAATATCACTCTTGGCACATACAACTGCTATAGGTTTCAGAAAATCATCATCTAAAGGTTTATCAGTGGTAGAACTGCCGCCAGTAAAATTTTGTGGCGGAGCAAAAACCATACAGCTTGTTCCAACATCCGGAAAAAGAGAACTATTTTTATGAGCAAAGCTTGAATCGGCACATTTAAGACTCAAACCTTTATCTGGAGACCAAACTATTTCAGATAGAGGGTCAGTGGTAGCAAGTGTCATGTCTGCCCTGGAGGCTGCATTTGCACCTGCACCCGAGTCATTATTCAATTTGTTCCAAATGCACTGGTTAGCATTATTGAGAAAGAGTTCAGTATCAGTATTTGGTTTTATTTTCTCGTTTTCGGAACTCATCTTCAGAAGGATAAACTCTTGACGAAAAGGTCCTGAAATGTTATTACCATTAAAATTAACCTTCAGCGTAGCTCTATGAAAATTCTGAATGCAGGGTGAATGTTGAGGCAACTGATTGCGTAACACTAAGCCTAACACCAAATTACTTGACTGGATTATAGATTACTGATTAATCAGTTTTCTAAGATGCATCGTATTAGATGGCATGCTGGATAGATGCATTTGTTTCACCTTTTACCATGCAAATTGAAGTGTTTCAACAACGGACCATTATCCTAACTTCTTTTTGCAACATTCTTAAGCCAAGTGTTTCACAAATGCAATAAGCATTACTTATCAAATATGCAGGATAAAATGAAGGTTGAAGATAATTTTATTGACACGGATAATATGAATGAAGGATAAGACATACCAAATGATCAAGTTGCTAGGTACAGGTTTATGAATGATATTTTATTTCGGAAACACTTCCTCATCACGTGGGGATTTAAGTGAGGAAAAAGAACAAGGTCACCATCATCACCTTGAAATTGAATTTGATTCCATTAGAAGCAGCAAGCAAGGAGGATTCAAGTCGACCATTTGGCTACATATCTGTAAACATTTGGCTATAACCATTTATACAAGGGAAGCAAGGAAAATAACACAAGGCAATAGATTAATTATTCACAGGATAAGCTAGAGTTGGCAAGAGCATACAAAGTCATGCTATAGCTAGACTAGACATTAGCGCGTAGAATCAGGGAACCGGAAACATGTGTTGTGTTGTGTAGCTGCTGCATCCACTCCAAACACAGCTCAGAATAGTTTATATTTCCAAGCTTTAAGGAAAGGAAATTAATGGAGAAGTAAAGGAGAGAAGCGTACCAGTTTGGTTTGGTGTGATCCACAAAGATGAGAGAGAGTGAGGTTGGGGTGCAGTTGTTGCAGAGCCAGAGCTCCTGGTATAACAGTTACATGAAGCTGTCAACCTTTTTTCTGCTCTGTGAGGTTAAGGATCTGCCACGTGGGCACACTCTCTGCCACTGACCACCCACGTACGTTGTTGGATCATTGCAATTTGCAACAACTTCATCGTCACTACTCACTGCTTACATGTAATAAACTACTAGTAGTTTCTTTTTTACTAACTTGGACAAATAAATTTAAATTCAATATCTATAGCAATCAATTTTTAATGTGTATGTTTAGATTAATTTATTGTAATTTAAAAGCCTACACTAGAAAAATTCATTAATTTGTTTATTCTACTCGTTTTTTAAAAGGGTGAAGAAGAAAAACTAATCTCAACTTATTTTGGCATATTAATTTGTTAGTCAAGTTATATAGAGGGTGTTGGTGGGGATGTGGGGAGGCGGGTATAATCTCTTAATTCATACGTATGAAATATTGATAGTGGATTAAATGGACACTTTCCGTCCATTCAGCTTATATCTGTATCAACAAATAAAATTGATTCCCTATAATCAAAACTTCACCCTCGTCATAGAAAAAACTTCATTTATACGTTTCAAACAAAATATTATAATTACTATCGAACTACACTGTAGATTTTTTTTTAATTAAAAATTTGTTTGGATAAATTTTTCTATAGATAGTTATAAGAGAGTAAAATAAATTAAGTTTCTCCTAAAAACTAAAATTAACTTATGCACTTAACTTTCATAAAAAACTTTTCTTTTCTAACTTTCACAAAAGTTTACGTGTATAAATTAATTTTTACTTACAAAAGAAATTCAACTTTTCCGTATTTCATAAGTATTTATAGAAAAAATTATCTAAATAGAACCTACAATTATGATATTATCAACATTTTTCTTTCCGATACCATGGATGGCCAATCATGAACAACGCTTAGCACATAGAGCTGCTTGACTGCTTGATTTGCGCTTGCTTATCTTTTCATTTTCCCCTAGGTCGATGATTAATTTATAAACTTAAAAAATCTTATTTCGTTTTTTCTCTGTTTTGGAGAGGATTTGCTAATTTCACAATTTCATAATTCCCATTTCAAAATGCAAACCATTTTTTTACAGGAATTATTTTAAATTAGTGCTGTAGCAAAAGAAAAAATGGACAAAATCATGTTTCCTGAATCGAACGTGCCAACGACAAATTGGATACCGCGATCGGGACATCCATATATATATATATATATATATATATATATATATATGTTGGAAACCCCCAGCCCTCAAATATTAAATTGAATGCGGAAGCGGAAAATAAAAAATGGGAGCGAGAGAGATAATCAGAATTTATTTTACGTGAGAAAACCTTCCTCAATAAAAAGGAAAAACTCATTGGACCTAATCCAATATCAAAATCCAACAATTTCATAATTTCTGTGTGTCATTCAAACGCTCACAGTATTTCACTCTAAGCTCTCAAATATGCAAGCATGGTAGCTTGCTCAAATATGACACTCAAGATTGTCACTTGATACTTTCAAATTTGTGTGTCTTTTGCTTCTACCCTAATTCATCTATTTATTGGATAAATTAGGTTTACAATGGATTGAACCTAAGTCACCAAATAAAAACAGAATCAAATAAAAATGGAAAGTGTCAAAAAACGAAAATTATCCAACAATATCCACTATTCAAAGTGCAACTAATTATTGAGCTCAATCGCTCTAGCTTAGCATTTGACAACTCATAAAATGAGCCACTAGTTTTTATCTTGTGTTGGAAGATAGAACCTAGAATCACTTTAATCCAACAAAATTCTAAAACAGTCAATAATAGTTGTGAAAATTAATTCTAACATTGATTAAATCGAGATAATAGATTAATAAATTAGTAATTTAATCAAGTAGATTAGTAATTTAATTAGTGAATCAGTAATTGATTCAATTTGATTTAATATATATTAAAAATTTAAAATTATATATATATTTATTATATATAAATATATAACATAAAAAATTCATCCATATTTCAAAATTACATTTTTTTTATAAAAAATTCAATTATTTTTATAAAAGAGATTCAATAATATATTTGATCGAATTTGACCGGCTGAATTCCTATCCAACCGACCAGATGGGAAGGAATTTCACAATGCACTCAATCATCCAATTACATTCTATTTAATAGGTAATTTATGCTTATTCAATTTTTACTTCTTTTGGTTACCGTGCTAAAAGCATTTTAACTACATATTTAAATTTCAATTCAAGATGCGCATAAATTCCGAATTAAATTTAATGAATCACAAACTCAGTTTTGCAAAAGAAAAGAACTGAATGTTTTTACAAACTTCATTTTGCTCCAAATATCAAACTTCATTTTACTCCAAATATCTGTTTGCAACCGAAAAATAAACATACACTATGTCATGCAATTGATCCTGCTAAAGTATAAAATTGCGCTCCATAATCTGATAACAACGCGCCGTTGAAAGGATTTCGTTCGTTATGAAAAGAAATGGCAAATAATTGCAGCTTTGCATTCTAAAATGCAAGAGCGAGATGAATCTAACCAGGCTGTAACTAATACCAAAAAAAAACTATTTATAATAATAATAATAATAACCGCAAAATTAGCATTCGATACTGATAAATGACAGTCTAAATATATTTATGATGAATATTCCGAACGGTGATAAGTGGACCTTCCCATTAAGCAGATCCTAGATCAGTCACCTCCGTGCAATTCTGTGCCCTGCTCCCAACAATAACGCCCTCCCCACAGCACCAGTATGAAGACCCAAAACCAAAGCAACAGTGCCACCTACAGCCACCCACTTCCAGTCTATGCCATTACCCTTTTGTGCGGTATTAGTCATGGCTTGCACCCTATCTTCCATGCAAGACGCAGGCTCTGAGGAATGCATGTTTGTGTCAGAAGAAATCTTGGTTGTTTTACTTGCCATCAATGCACATCTTGATAAAGAAGCCTCTATTTTCCTAGCATTCTGGTAAGCTCTCATTCCAGAATGCAATTTTTTGACAGCTCCCCACATTCCATGCCGGACTCCCAACTTTGCAACATCTTTGGGAATCCCCATGTCTTCATAATGTAGCAGGGTAACCTCACATGCAGACATCTGACCATCTCCTTTGCGAGATTCCACTGCATCAATTTCCCAGAATTAGCAGTTCTTACAGTTGTTTTGAGGTTAAGTAGCAAATAATAATTGTTCTGACAGTTCTTACCAGGTTTGATTACCCAGCTAGAAAAATAGAGCTCCACACGTCTGGGCTTATCCCGTTTTGGCAAACTTGGATAGGGTACTCCCTACAACATTGAAGATTGAATAGGAGTAAACCAAATTGAAAACCAACCGGAAAAAACAAATTTTTCATTGCATTGGATTGAAATTCAGATCCTATGTTGAAAACCAATTCAATCCAAACCAACTAGAACATTGATTGTGTATTCAAAATTATTCAATAATTAGTTACATATCCATGCATTTAGGAACTTGTATTAGCTATGAATTTGTCATCCATTGTATTTTTATTCCACAGTAATAAATGTTGGGCTTTAAAGGAATAATAAGAGAGAAAAGTAAGAATAGAAAAAATAAGTATATTAAGATGAATGTGTGAACACACAAGAAAAGACAAGATACCAATGTTTTAAATCCTGGATAGCGGCTGACTCTAAAAATGTTATAGCGAGATAGTGTATAGTGGGGTAGCCACTATTTTGAATTTTTTTATATAAATTCTAAAAGTACTCAAAATTAATGGCATTCATAATTAACAATAAAAAGTTAAGAGGTGACTTTAAAAAGCATACAAGTACCAACAAATGTCAAATAAAAGCTTCCTAGATAGGAACCATCAACCATCTTTTAAATCCAAGTCTTTATGATTTTCACTATTATTAGTTTATTACATAGATTTTATTTTTGGAAATTAAGTATCCCTCCAAGAAAGCCCTAATGTCTCTGTTCAGAGGGATATTTTTGGAATCAACACATAGTGCCCGCTATTCAGCCTGCTATTTGGTTTGCTATGGCCGCTACACTAAATGTTCTGCTAGGGCAGTCCCTGTAGCGGGCAGGGACCACTCTGCACCGCTGTAGCACATTATTTAAAACACTGCAAGATACAAAATGATTGTATGCAAGGAGATATTGATGTAGCACCTATCAAGGAAAAGATGATAAAAAAATGGTTAAGATGGCTTCTACATATACAAAAGAGGTTACTGAAGACACTAGTGAGGAGGGTAGATATAGCATGATTTTTAATCCTCTAGATGGAGACCAAAAGGAACAATGGAAGGGATTATTAAAAGAGATCCCATAGTGAATAATAACTCAAAAAATTTGATTTTTAACCGAGCCTAATGAATGTCAGTATGTGATCCATGTAGCCAGTCTCACATAGTGAGATAAAACTATTGTTGTATGTATAAACTTCAGTATAGAGGTCCTCATGCTACCTGCTTAGTGCTGACGGCCACTACACTGCTATTCAGGTGAATAACTACATTAATAACTAGTTCAAATTACATTATCAACTCCACGTGTGAAACTGGGTTTAAAAAAAAAAAAAGATTTTTTTTTGGAGAAAGGGGGGACCATTTTCCACTTATTCCTTTCCTTTATGCCATATAATTCATCACTCAAATGCTTCTACTGAACTGAGAAATTGAAACATTCACTGTCAGTGTCATCACATCAACGGGACTTTCTTTTCTAGCAATAGAAGAGTGGGGGCTAGTCAATGGGAGAGGAGCATAAACAAGAGGAAATGCCATAAAATTATAATAAATCATGTTAGAACCTTACCTTCGTCACACAATAGTATGTGTTTCCAGCTTGCCATATTCTTCGAGCAATGATATATTCTCTATCGCTACAGAAAAAGGGGAACTACAAACAAAAGGAGTAAATGACGAATCAGTGAACCATACTATTGCACACTTAAAACACAAATTTAAGATCTTTGGTGAAGATACCTTTTTAATCCAGTGAGAAATCATTGTCCCATTATGAGGGCATTCCTCCAATACTTTGCAGTATGCAAGCATAGCATCCCATTTAGGACGAAAGTCATCATCCCAGAAGAAATCCCTCACCAACTCTGGAGTTGCATCATCGAAGACAGTTCTACTACAGTAAACTGTAGGACCTGTCTGTTAACAAATCCAGGTCCAACATCAGATGGTGGTATATTTCTAATCTAAGGTGGAAATACAAAATGAAATAAATCAAATAATCAACAACATAGATGGTGAGGATGTATTAATTATTTTGGGTAGGAAATATGGAATGGAAAAAACTGGATGACAATTCTACTTTAAACTAAGAGGTGTACGTGCTTCTGATAGAAAAAAAATATCCAAATTCATAATTAATACAAGATGTATGTGATTTTTGTTAGATAACAGTGTATAGAGTATAGACAGTTGAAATGAGATGAAAATTGAACCTCAGGATCGTGACGCCAAGCTTTGTATTGCATGTTTGGTGTTGACCTTTCCATAAAACTCTGCCAGTCCATCATTCCATCCTTCTCTTCAAGAAGATGAAGAAAATGTTCCAAATCAGCCTGTGTAACAGTGTCCTGCTCCCTCTCCTCAGCCATATCACCGGACCTAATGCATGTGCAATAACAAAGTTGCCAAATGAATAACACAATTAGTTCTTCCTCTAGCAATACAGCACAAATGAACAAAATATCATAAAATCTGATAACTAGAACTAGAAGTAAGCAAATACAAAGACAATAATTAAACACCAACAATGCAACAAAGAAGCTGATGAAATTCATGGAAACGGTAAAAAGAAGCTGATGGTCATATTGAAACAGATTAGAGACACAGAAGAAATCGGATACAGGTCAGCTTTTCTGGTAGGTAATCATTAAAATATCCCTATCCCGAACCAAACTAAATTGGATTGTCTAGATCACTTCGTAAGTATTTAAAACTAGTTTCTAGAAAATCTGTAAAACTAAATGAAAAACACAAATTATTACAAAACAAATACTATACGCCTAATACATGATACAATTATTTTTATTTTCATTTATCCAATCCTCTCAATAATGCGCGTCCTGGTTTCCTTTTCAAGAATTGCTTATCCTAAACTATAAAACTAGCATACTAAATGGATGATGTAATCAGAGATCAACTTGTTGCGACAAACCTTTCAAATAAATCATCATTGTCAAAACTAAAAGAGGTGGAAAATTGAGGAGTTACCGAGCAGTGCGTGAGATGGCGTTGGAGTCGGCAGTATCGGATTGCGAAGGCGAGGGATCTTGAGCTTCGGCCTTGGTCTTGCCTTTGAAATTGAACCAATAGGTGAAGGCGGAGAGGGCGGTGAAGGCGAGCCAGAGGCGGCGGGCGCCGAAGCCAGGCGGCGCCGTCCAGAGGAATCGGAACTTGCTGCGGAGGCCGAGGAAGACGAGCCCCGTCCAGCGCGGCCTCCACGACCACCCGATCACCAGGCCGATCATCACGGCCAGCCAAATCGGAACTGCGCATAGCAAAATGTCGACGAATGTCTCCGTTAACGAGGGTTTCTTCAGAAACTCCACCACGTCGAAGAAAGAATCCTCCATTTTCCCGAGAAAATGAAAGATCCCTCTCTCTTTCACAATTAATCAATCTCTGTTTCTCTCTCCTTGCTTCTTTTCTTGCTAACGAAAATCGAATCAGATGACGGAAACCCTGTTGCGCAGGACACACCCAACGAGTTCCCCCTCTTCCATCTTCAACAAACAAAAACAAAACGCAAACAGGATAGGCTTTTTTTTTTGTTTTTTTTTTCGGTGAGAGAAAAAAGCACGTGGCAGCGTACCTGCCGTTGATTTGTTTGCATTAATTATTGGAAAGGATTTGTTAGGTTCGGCAGTTCAAGTCCCCAACCTTGTCTGATTAAAATCCAAACCAAATGCCGCGTAAATTTGTTCAAGATAGATATTCCTTTCTGTAACCCTCGCTGTTTACATTAGCTGGATTTCCTTCTATACAATTCATTATGTTAAATTAGATTATTTGCTTGTTTTATTCAGGAATAATTCTAAGATAATAAATGTATTTTTTTTTTATACAAAATACATTATCCAATGGAATTTATTGGATTATAATGACAGAAACTATCATTAATTTTGTTTTTTAATATCAAGCATGAGATGAGAGTTGACTGAGGCCGCATGGTCGTTTTGCAAGGGAAGCCCAAATCAATACAAACCCGATATAGGCAGACAGAAGCATAATAAGTCATGAGTGGAACTAGCAGGTAAGTAAGAAAATTAATTAATTACTAAAAAAAATCAATATTACTCACATTGAGTAATACAGAGAGTTATTTTTTAAATCCATCACTATTTTTTCAATTAAAAAGCCAAATGGAAATATAATTAAGGCTAAAAATATGAAGAAGAATGCGAATTGAAACGAAGGGGAAAAAAGGGGACACGTGTTCTCTTTTGATTAGTTAAGGGCTTCTATAAAGGCGCCCCCGTCAACCGAAATAGCATTTAATTTCTTGTTGACGAAGCTTCTTAAAATTTGCTTCACAGAGGAGAGTGAGAAGGCAAGGCAATGGAGATGACGAGGGTGAATGTTAAGAGCAATAACTCCAACGCCAAGACTGATGGCGTGAAAGAGAAAGGCAAGAAGATAGTCAGAATTCAGGTTTCCAAAACCAAGAAACCTTTCTTCTTCTACCTCAATCTCGCTAAGGTATCACTCTCTTCCATTCTCCCGCACGTTAACTTTCAATCCGAATATTCAAAACAATCTACTTTCAAATTGGTTTATTGGCAATTTTGTGCTTTCTTTATTTGGTTTTTCATTTTTCATTTCTCTTTCCTTGGAAATTGGATTAACGCCGTTTAGAATCTTTTTCCCTTACATTTCTTGGACAAAACTTCTCTATGAAATTGGCTTATCGATCTTGTGTTTCTTTCTGATGCAGAAATGCATAAAACAGGGCAATGACGTCGAGCTCTCTGCATTGGGCCTGGGTATAGTTTTCTTGAAACTTTTCGTGCTTTCATTTCCCCCAACCCACAATTTAGGCCGATAGATTATGCTCATTACTTATTGGATTATGGTTCCGCTCAAGAGCAAGTTACACTTTGAACATTAAGGGTGTTCTTGGTTGAGCATGTAAAATATTTAGAATAAAGATCAATTTAAATTGCACGAAAATTATTTTCAATCTGTTCTCTATTCTCCACTTGATAGAAATTAATCATACCCTAAATGTAAAAACTGTTTGCGTTGTGTATTCTTTTTATGTAATTGAGTTTCCCAATTCTTAGATGTGTACTAACTGATGTCTCAGTGAAGGGTTGCACACATGCATTGAAACCAATTATACCCTAATAAGTGTCAAAACTGTTTGCATTGTGCATTCTTTTTATGTGATTTTATCATTTCGTAGTGCCTGATGTCTCCATGTGGGTTATAATAAACACACGCACACACGCCTTTTGTTTTTCTAACTTTTTCTTTTTAATTTGAATCTCAGCTATTCCAACTGTTGTAATCATCTCTGAGATTTTGAAAAGCAACGGGTGGGCATTTGAGAAAAGTAAGACCAGTCTTCTCCTTACAAAGCTTGCCAAAAACTAAACGTTTTATTCTGTGTTTTAATTAAATTGGTTTTCACGTGGGTATGTGACGCAGATATTACGACATGCACTGTTGCTGCCAAGGAAGACAAGGAAGGTCGAGGGATTCCAAAGGCTAAGGTAGGTTTTTCCGCCTGAACTTTCCTTATTTGGATTATCACTCAATTGCTCAGTTTGCTATGTTATTTATGGATGACCACAATGGCATGTCATTTACTTATTACTACAGCTTGGGATTTTGCTGGGAAAGGCTGGGGATATGGATCAAAGTACTGTTGATGCATCGTTGGGGAAGAATACTGCTGACTGATAATAAGGCATGACAGTTACAGAGTAGTGCCAAATAAAGAAGCATTGAAGCTCTTCTGGTTGTAGTATATGTAAATGGATTCGCATTATATGATCTTTAGTTCCTTTTCTTTTACTGTGTCTACTGTTTAGGGAGGTTAATATACAGCGCTGATAGTCCTTCTAAATGTGGTTTGGGCATAAGGCTATTAGGATTTTATCCTGTAAAAACTGTTGTATAGATGTACTTTCTCATATTTCGTGTTACTGAAGCATAATAGAGATTGGAATGTGTTAGAAGTTAGATGATTCCCTCTTTTTTCTCTCTACGTGACTGACAAAGGCGTTTCTCAAATTTTACATTTTTTAATCGCTAATGACTACAATCAGTACATAGATTACAGAATAGACAATTTGTTAATTGGCTACGGTGAGCGCCACTACTTTGTTAGATTAGATGTTGGCTAATGGCAAACTTGATAAAGTTTTCTATATATTTGGGATCAAAGAAATTTGATTGATTATACTGTGGTAACTTTTCTTCTGCCAGTTCAAATTTGGAAACCAGGAAGCAGCATAGCCACATGGATAATATTGCTATTCCAATGTGGAAGAGATGAAGTTTTAATATTCTTTGCTTCTTACTCAACCTAGTAGAAAAATCAAAAGAAATAAATGTGGATAGAAAAGAGAAACCCATTTACAAATTGCAAAAAAAAAAAAAAAATCATTTTAATTTCTTAATTAATATTGTATAAGCACTGATTAATGAGGCTCTCATTATTTTTTTTTCACGTAATTAACTTATGTCTGGGTGGACACAGGACAGGTGTAGATAAGCCAGTGGAACGTTTATCTTTTTCCAATTTTTTATACTGAAAACTGAAAAGTATGACATTGCAATCTGTCTCACTCACTATTTATTTTAATTTGTAGAATCCTTAACTAAATCTCTTTGTTAATTATTTAAAAAAAGAAAGCAGTAGACTCTGGGAGTCGGGGAAGAATGGATCCTTTGTCGGCTATCCGAGAGTTTACGATGAGAGGCGAGGTGGAGAAGATAGTGCGAGTGAAGAGTGAGTTCCGGTTCGGGGAGGAGTACACCTTCCCTTGCTGGGTTGAGACCGCTTACCGTTCCACCAAGGGCAACCGTTACACCCTGGAAACCTTAGTCCACTACATAAAAAACCGGCACCTTAAGCACACCGAGTACATCCAGAACACCTTCTCCGTCGGCATCCCCTCCGTCACCCTCCCCGACCGTAAGCCCCTCCTCCAATACCTCCAGGGCACCCTCTCCTCCACCGATTCCATCCAGTATCGCCCCCACGACGACCCTTCCTCCTTCCCACCCGCCAAACCCCCTTCTTCCCAGCCCGAGGACCTCAAATTGGACTTCATCTCCATGACCAGCTCCGCCGAGCAGCCCTTGAAGGACCGCCATTCCCTTCTGGAGTGTAAGAACCGCGACTTCTACAGCGTTCTCGTCTCCGCCACCAAGCACGAGGATGAGCGCCAGATGATGGACTCCCACCAGAGGAAGGACGGCCTCGTTGCCAAGAGTCGCCTCATGGCCTCCGACGACCGGGTTTTAGGGCTTTCCGATGACATGGGCTGCTACGACCCCACTCCCAAGCCCAAATGCACCTCAAGGGCACCAAAATTGGGGAAGGTGTCCCATTATCTTTGTCCTCAGTGCCTTTCAGACCCTCATTACTATCTACAATGTCAAGGAGTTCTTGGAGGATGGCGTTTATATACCCACTGATGTCAAGGTCAAGCAGATGAAAGGTGCCAGGCCCGATTGTGTCACTGTCCATTAGAAGCTCAGTAGGGATAGGGTTGTAACCGCTTATGAAGTCAGGGATAAGCCTTCTTCTCTTAAACCCGACGATTGGGATCGGGTTGTTGCTGTTTTCGTGCTCGGCAAGTAGTGGCAGTTTAAGGATTGGCCTTTCAAGGACCATGTTGAAATTTTCAACAAAAGTCAGCAGTCTACTACACTTCACTATATACTGTACCAATCCAATCTATGTTGCTTGTTGATTGTAGTAAGTAACCCTTTGTGATTCATTCATTCATTCATACTCGCAGTTATTGGATTTTTCATGCGTTTTGAAGATGATAGTTTCGAGTCATGCAAGACTGTCAAGCAGTGGAATGTCAAGATTATCTCGGTAGGTTCTTCTTCTTTATACTACTACCTTGTTTGTTCTAACTATTAAACTTCTAGTAGTCTAAGCACACGATTCTAACTTGCTGGCATTGGCAGATTAGTAAGAAGTAAGAACAAGCGACATCAAGACAGGGCTGCAGCATTGGACGTCTGGGAGAGACTAGAAGATTTTGTACGCGCAAGGTCACATTCTTGATTTGGTACCATATTTACAGATCATGTACGTACACAATGTTGCACTTTTTGCGGTCTTCATGTTTTATCAGATGATATGAGAGAAATGTTTATGATAACATGCTCCGTATAATGGATGGAAGTGTTTACACCTGCAGCGAACTTTTAAAGCTACATATGTCAAATTTATGCCTCCAAGTTCTTGTCCATATAAGATTAATTTCTGTGCAACGTTTGGAACATTTGGCTTTACTAGTACTTCTACTTTTCATCAGGAGTTGCTGGATTTAGAGATTGAGTTGACTCAGAGTTCTAGATGGTTCTTTATTTGTTTTCTAATTCTTGTCTTACTTTCAAGTCGGACATTTAAGATCTACAGTGTGTTTGGGAAATGGTTGAAACCAACTTAAGCCCACGTTAACTTCAATCTAACACTACACTTATCTTTTCTTTTTTTTAAAAAAAAAAAAATTATTGGCGAATGTTAGTCATTAGAATGTTAGTTTTGTTAGTAGGAGGGATCGAATCTTAGACCTTTGTAACGCCCCGTATGCATCTGGTTTGTTAACATTCACTTATGGTCATTAACGAAAGAAAAATGACGTCATCACACGTCAATATCAACACCCACTGAACATTATATATGGTGAATTCTCCATATGTGCAAAGTCTATACAAAACTATACATAATCCCCTCAGGGTACAAAACATCAGGCATAATCAAAATATTGAGCTAACAAGCTCTCAAAATCTATGCCTAAGATTCACATAGAACCTATCCCTACGCGGGTCTCTTGCCCTGTGATCCACCTTCCGCTCCCTGAATATCACCTGCAAAACATATAGTCCCCAACAAGGGTGAGATAACAATCCCAATAAACTCAAGGTCCTTGGAGGTCTTTCCTCCCCCTGATTCACTTCCATGACATATAATATTAAAATTGGCATCATATACAATCCAGCCATCACGGCTCTCAGAACATATCACATTTATACCATAACACAAATACAACATATACATATAATTATATCATATTACCTGAGAAAGATCATCCGTAACGGGCACATTCTCCCAGGACTTACTTGGACATATATGGCACTTCCGAGGGAAGATCATCCGCGACGGGTACATTCCTCTCAGGTTTTATCACATATATTTATATTGACCACTTAGAGTTGTTCCACGTAACTCTGGCTCTAAGGGAAGTCCATATTTAGTCCATTCTACTGGTCAGAGAATCTCATCAATCACATCACACTATCACAGTGTACATAATATACATGTTTTCAATAAAAAACAGTAACACACAATTTCAATATACATGCATCATGACATACAATAACCATCACTCCCTCGGAGCATGGTGAAACACAGACAATGGAAACACTCCCAAGAACAAAGAGCTTACCTACTCTGAGTGCTATACTGGTTCTCCCGACCTCGTGGTCACACTCACCAGTAACCTCTGTATTACGCCTTACATAAAGGTATACCAAAATCAATCAATAACGGTTCTCAACCGTTAAAAGGAACAAAAACATTATTCTTTTACATATAACCCTTTATTACTCTATCTCAAGTTTCTAAGGCTAGTCACTTAACTGGTGACTGACAGATCCTCACTAGGATCTATCTCAGCCTAATAAAGGTACCATAGTCGCTCTAAGACCCTGCACAAGCCAATTCAATGCTCTAACCAGACCATATATCAATGACTATCCAACTTGACTGAAACAGTTATTCCAACACGTTTTCACCGTTTATTTAGCCTTCTGAACAACTTTTATAAAAGCACTTAGGCTCATATTTATCATAATACCCTCCATTTAATCAACATTCTTCCTACTCATACATACTTCAGAGTCAAAATCAAATTTCATCAAAAGTCATGTTTCAAAGTTCAATCTTTATCAGAACAACTTTCTGAGCATATTTTTCTAAAGGACCCAAGCCTAATTCCAGCCCTAACACAAATGGGTCACTATTCATCCCAAGAACAATTTCACAAATCAATCGGCAAAACTTGAGTTTCTTACCTCTAAACAGTCAAGGAAGGCTAGAGGATCACTTCTCTAAGCTTTAGCGTCCTTGAATCGCCTTTTTTCCCTTCCAAAACTCAGCTTTGAGAAATTCCCTAGAGAACTGGATCTCTCCGATTGATGGTTTTGAGAGAAAAGTGATGAAGGATTCTAGCTCATAGGATGATTTCCTACAAGTTTCATGTTGGGTATGAGGTGTTTTGGTCAAGAATGGAGAAGATATGAAACTCTCCAAGGTAGTTAATGGCAGAAGCGCAAGGGAGGAAGAAAAAGAAGTTCTTTGACTCCCAAATTCGTGAAAATGGCCTTTTATAGGTCCCTAATCCACGTCCTCGTGCTACTGGCGCTATCCACACCAAGTTCCAGTGAAAAACGGGCTTTCTGGAGCACTTCTGGCGCTACTCGCGCCAACTTCCAGCATTTGTGACGCTAACCGCACCAACTTATAGAACCTGTGGTGCTACTCAAGCCAACCGCGCCAGGGTCATTTCCGTCGTTAAATCCGTCGCTATTTCTGTCGCTAACCTTTTGTTTTAAAAGAAAAAAAACCTTGGTTATTATAACCTCCTTCCCTTCTTCCTTAACCATCCAACCCATCTTATATCTCCATCTTCTTTGTTCAGTGCATTGGAAAGTGCAAACCAACTATTTTGGACTTTGAAACAGTGATCCAAACACACTATTAGTTATCTCCGTGAAATGTGGTTGTCTGTACCTACCTACCTCTTGTGTTTCCTCATTTATGTGTTTCATGGCATATGACCTATTTATTCATCTGTTCTGCTGTGTCTAGGAGGAAATCATGCTAGTCTGCCACTGCATCATGTTCTGTAATTGAAGCCTGTTGATCTAGTAATCTACTTGAAGATGGGAACTATTAATTTGGCTTGAGTTTATTGTTGGCAGCTTTTGTGAGGGTTAATGTGTAAATGAGCTTTTATGTTCTTAACTCTTCTATGGCTAAGAAAATTAAAGACAATCCTTTCATTCCCATGTCTAAGAAAATAAACGGAAAGGGTGTGTTTGGTAAAAGGAAGGGAGGAGTTGGATTGACAATAAGTTGGACGTATGGTCTAATAATGTGTTTGTAGTTTGTGGATTGCCTTTGATAGTAAATAAATTCAGTTTCATTGATTAGTTCCAATTAAAAGTTGATTGCCTTCATAGTGCCGCAAAGTGGTATACTCGAATTTTGTTTGCTTTATGAGGTTAGAATCCATTAACGCGTCCCGTGTGAATAAGATTATAATAGCAAACCAAGTTACAACCCATTTTATTGATAAATGAGAGAACAAATGTCTCTTATTATACAAAACTATGTAACCCAGTAGGGGTCACGAATGAATAGATTGAACCCTTCAGCATAAGGAAACTCAATAATAGCAAATGATTAAACAAGGACAATTGGCAAACAAGCAAAAAATAGCAAATGGGAAATCAACTGATTATAGAATCAGTATGATGTGAAAGTTGACACGTATGTTGCTGCCCAAATAAGTATCAGAGGAATCGATAACTTAATGGAATTCCCGCTGGATGAGCCATTATCAGTTGTGGGTAGGTTTTTGGATCCTCCAGTTCCTGCAAGTGAATGTCAACTTGAATGGTTAACATGGACAAGGGATAAATTGGATAATCAAACCGTAAAGCATCAAACCAAAATACTCCCTCAAAATGTGGTGAATTAACATCCAATACCTGATGGAGCTGAATTTGGAGATTCCGCAACTGTTCCTGTTGGTGGTGAAGCAGCAGCTGGTGACGAACAAAAATGTTAAGTTAGCAGAAGGATATTGATTATATAGTTTTTTTTTTTTTTTTTTTTTTGTTCTATCTATTGCCTCCATACACCATAGTGTGTCAAGGCTGATGTTTACATAGTATATCTGGTGTCTCAATATTCATACTAAGGTTGGATACATGTTTAATGGGAGAATGTTCTTTTTGTTATTTTTGTATTCAATGTAATGAAATAGAAACTTTGTTGTTGTCATATTTACCATTGTTACACTGACTGGTAGGTGGGGTCTGCACCTTGCAAGCACCAGGCAAAGCCAGAGCCTGAGTTTGGTTGATGTTGATCCCCAGTGATGATCCACCGCCGCTAAGAACCTGACATAGGCATTGTGGTTGTGAGCGCACCACACTGGCAAGCTGTGAGCAGCATCCTGAAGATGGGGTTGAAGAATTCCCTGTGATATAGTTAAGGCATGGTGACAGGCTCACTAACACATTTGTGCAACTCGATTGCGCTGCAGCTCCTGCGCACAGCATGGCCATTACCACCAAAACCAAACCCATCTCCATTTTTGCGTGTGCCATTTGAATTGTATAATGCAAATATGTTGGAATCCTTTTCCTTTTTTTTCTTCTTCTTTGGGAGGGGTAAAGTTAAGGTATGATGGGATAGTTTGGATGAGGATGGTTTTGGAAGAAGGAGAGGATGGGTTTTTGTAGGGAAAGGGGGGGAAGAAAATGACAATGGTAAGGTGATGTGGGTGAACAACTCCTCCTACTCTCCAACGGGATCTATTTGGTATTTGGTGGCGGCCTTATATATTATGTTAGGTATTCAAACTTGGATTTATATGCTTAAGTGGGGAAATTCAAAAGGCAGTTCGGTTAAACAGATAACCGACTGAAGCATCTAAGGCTAGCCTCTATAATCTCTTTATGTTTACAAAAGCTGTAGACTTTTAAAATACCACCAATCAAGAAAGAACCACGTGTCTTACGAGATGACGAGACCACACTACCTGTATGTTTGATTGAAACGTATGTATGTTTTATTATTTTTTTATACACTTTTCTGAGAATTTCTTTCAAGAAGTTATTTCATGTAAATAAAAAAACTCTCCGGAACATAAACTTAAGATAAAATGCATGTACAATTAGCGTCCTCTTGTAGCTTCAACTAGAGTGCAACTGGCATTATAAGCTATTGATTTACCATAATGCCAACATCTCCCAAAGAATTTAACTAGCCAAATTTTGCAGAATTATAATAATTTACAGATATTTTGTACCATCTATATGCAAGTAAATTTTCATTTACGCAGTCAGAAACTTTTGTCATAAGGACTAAGGAGAGGCAAAATATCGATTGTCAATATATTCACCGAAATATTGGTTGTCATAAATCAAGTCGCGATCAAAAACAGTTTGGATATGGTTAATAAATTGGGTCTTTGAAAAAAGTCTAGCTTGGGCTTGACCCAAAACATGTAGACACACTGACACACCGTTTTAGTTTCCTATGTGGCTGTTACTTCCTGCACCCTTTCCGGAATGTTTTTTTTTTTTATACTTAAATGAGTTGGGTAAGTCTAAAAGAAGCTGTATGTGTTAACTTAGCAGTTAACAAAACATTGTTATAATCTAAAGAATATATATCATAAAAGCAGAGAAAGGATATAAAGTAAAGAGGGAACTACTACTAGGATTCGGTTATCCACCTAAGCAGCTGACCTAATACTTAATAAAGAATGATTTGATTTGATAACAGATTAAGGTAGTTTGTTTCAGATGTCACTTGCAGAGCTTAACATGTCTAGTTCTAAAGAGGTCACAACACTCACAAAATACCAATGCTACCTACTCCATCTCTTTTCAATTTTCATTTCCCATTCATTGGTTATGGCAGTTGAGCTTTTAAACCAACTTCAACACCTCTATTTTTTCTCCCCTCCACTTCCATTCTGTTCTCTCTTTATAAATTTCCTTACCCTGCTGCACTTTCCCATCATCAAACTTCCAATTCCAAACTGTACTTTTGAACACAAGCAGCCAAAGCTTCAAAACATGGAACGTTTTGTGCGCCTAACTGTGGTATTAGC
>PYAF01001578.1:499594-519402 GCA_007407185.1 Glycine tomentella | reverse complement strand
TGGCAGTTGAGCTTTTAAACCAACTTCAACACCTCTATTTTTTCTCCCCTCCACTTCCATTCTGTTCTCTCTTTATAAATTTCCTTACCCTGCTGCACTTTCCCATCATCAAACTTCCAATTCCAAACTGTACTTTTGAACACAAGCAGCCAAAGCTTCAAAACATGGAACGTTTTGTGCGCCTAACTGTGGTATTAGCCATGGCTATGGTGATGGCTGCACCAGCCTACGCTCAGATCAGCAGCACGCCATGTAGCACATCAATGATAAACAGTTTGTTCAACCCTTGTATGAATTTCCTCACAAATAGCAGTGCCAATGGCACTTCACCTACTGCTGAGTGCTGCAATTCCATCAAGTCCCTCACAAGTGGTGGCATGGACTGTTTGTGTCTCGTTATCACTGGCAATGTTCCCTTTAGAATACCAATCAACCGAACCTTGGCCATCTCTCTTCCTCGTGCTTGCAAATTGCCTCGTCTTCCACTTCAATGCAAAAGTATTTATATACTATTTCTTTTCAATCTTTATTCTCTTAATCTGTCCAGTTTTTAAACAACTATTACTGTTATTCTGTTTATCATTAATGGGCTAAGATCAAGATGAATTATTTTCTGCTTTGTTATTTTTCAGCCTCAGGTGGTTCACCACTTCCAGCTCCAGGTAATGCCAGTATATATGCCTAAAACTTGCTATATTAAGTATAAATCATTAAATCCTTTTCCATGTTAACTAATGAATGTTTTGAATGATGTTGATTTATATTGACAGGACCAGAGGCTTTTGGGCCATCTCTTTCTCCATCTGCTCCATCTCTTAGTCCTGAAGGTACTTACTTATGCCTTATGGTCAAGAAAAATACCATGCATGTTTTTTATGACATGCATTGTGTCAGTTTATTGAGTAATAACAGCTTCTGATGTTTGATACTAACATCAGCATGTTCTTTCTTTGATTTGAACAGCTTCCTCTGTACTTCCCTCTCCTTCTTTGGCACCAGTGTCTGACGCAACCCCTCCTCTTTTGACTCCGTCATCTGCAACCACTGGAAGTGGCCGTTCTGATCTGACCCCATCATCTGCCATGTCATCTTACCGTTTTCTACCTTCAGTTGTGTTGATTGTGTTAGGATTTGCTGTTCTTAAACACTACTAGGTTGCTGTGCCTTCCACAATTCCACTTCCTTAATTTGTGGATGTAAATGTACCGTTTGCAATATGTGTGGTTGTTGCGTTAGGTTTTGGCTGATATTGTTTCAGACCCACATTGGGGGAGTATTATTTGTGTTTTAATGCATATGAGTGCATGAAAAACAAATTACTATTATTTTATCGATTCAAGAAGTTAATTGAGTTGGCCGAATTTCATTACTTAATTAGTGTCTACAGAATTCTCTGTAGACTAAACAAAGTATTTGATATGGTGTCTGATCAACCTACAGTTCCACTCTTTACGTTGATTCATTAGGAGACCATACAGAATGCAGTTAGAATAGAACATGTACCTAAATTAGGTACCGCAAAGAAACACACCATATATTTATCTGTAGCTAGGAACACCTTCCACAAGAGGATCAGTGGGGGTTCCACTTCCACTTAATATGTATATATATAACCTGTTCACCATAGTGAATGGATCCCTTGCTGCAATGGTTTAATTAGGCATCAATCCCGAAACAAGTGTAACAAATCCTCCCAATGATTACCTTACCACAACCAATACATAAATCAGTTCGTGAAAAATCCAACCTCTATATATAAATATATTATTGGTATGAAGTCATTGATTTTTTCAATAACTAATATTGGTGAAAAATTTGATTGATAGTCATTAGTGAGATTCTTTTTTTCTAATTATATTTTTTTTCATATATTACTTAAAGGGACCATATTCAATGTGAGAATCATATATAAGCAAATCTAATAGTAAATTAATATTATAATATGATTAAAAAAGTTATAAACATCCGATCATAGATCAACATCTATTGTAAATTTATTAATTTTTACAACAATTACCTAAAAGTCATAATAACAATGATTTGTAATTAGATGAATAAAATTAATTTACACCATCAATATTATAATCATAACAACCAATCATAAATATTATTATAAAGTTGAATCATTTTATCGAAGAGAGAAAATAACATGCACTCGTATGATATAAATTTTTTATATTATTATCCGATGACTGATAAGATTATTAGTTTTAATAATAATCACGCAAAAACTTATTTATAATTGGTTGGTTGTTAAAACTGATTTATAATTGGTTAATTGTTACGGTGTTAGTAATATGGAAACATGGTGGCGTGAGAAAGAAAATAAAGGTGATCGATTTGTTTGTGTAGAATGTAGATTTAAAAAAAAAAGTGATCCTTGAATATATTAATTGGTACATGAGCGAGCGTGGGTGGGTAAAGTAGTAATCGATCGATCGTGGAAACGCAAACACGCAATGATGAGAGTTCTTGATCAGTCGGCTTGGTTTCTTTCAGTAGTCACGCCAAATGCTAAGCGTATTATGGCCACCACCAAAAATGCAGCGGCAGCGTTGCTCCTCCTTGTCTTCTTTCTCAGTGCAGCGACGGCGGCGGCGGCGGCAGGGTGCACGGAAGAGCTGATATCGTTTTCAGCGTGTCTTCCATACGTGTCGTACCCGCCGAACAACCTCACAGAAAGTGCTTCGGAAAAGTGCTGCGACGCGTTCTCCACCGCCGTAGAATCAGAATCGGTTTGCCTCTGCTACCTGGTCCGGCAGCCACTGATTCTGGGGTTCCCTCTGAACATCACCAGACTCTATTCCCTCTCTTCCCTTTGCTCAACCTCAACCTCCTTCCCTTTTCTTTGCTCCTCTTCATCATCAGGTTTGTTTCTTTTCTTCGTTGCTAGTTAGTTAGTTAGTTAGTTAAGGTGTTAATTTGCACTGCATTGCATTGTTGTTGTTTGACAGAATCTTCTGCTCTGCCCCCTCTCAACAGCGCACTACCAACTCAAACTCAAGCATCTTCCTCTTCTTGTGAGTAGTCATAATATTTATTGATCTTTAACAAATTAGAAAGAAAGATTGAGAATGAACATTAACATGTATGTATACGTGGCAACAGTGTTAGGGGCAGGAGGAGGTGGGTCCCGCGGTAAGGAAGTAGGATCTTATGGAAGTGGGACTACAGTAGTACCCATATTCACCGGCGCCGGAGCAGGTTCTCACCATCGCTCCTCCCATGTTTCAACCCTCACTACCTCTCAATCCCTATCCATCCACCTGGCTACAATATTCCTCACAACTTGTCACCTTTACAATTCTTGCTAATTTCTCTCTCTTACCATGTTACTCTTTTTCATTACCCGCATGGGATTGTGGAATAGCTTGATTAGGGATGTATAGCTATTACTGTTACACGTACCCCAATTGCTCTCTATTATTTCAGTCTTTCGTGACTATTTCTTGTTCATTTCTGGTCCCAATTAATATTGATTGTTTCCGTCAATCATGGTTCACTATTTGTAATTCACCCAGATACCATATATACTGTGGGTGAGAAAAAATTCTCCCATTTTTATTTTCTTTTTCTAGTCTCCACGTGCACTCATGTTATCATTCCAAACACAAGTTTAAGTCCATATAAACCTTTTTATTTTGGTGATCATAACCGGAGGCTGCAAGCCAGAGCGACTCACTGATGATAATACCAAGCTGAACCAAATAAAATTTAGTATCTAACTGCACCAAATTGTTTTGTTTATCAAAGGGGCAGGTAATATACTTTCCACCAGCACTCCTATACAATTCCGATTGTTAAAATAAATATTTTTTATAATATTTATAATTGATTTTATGTACTAATAATTGTGTCATGTTTAATTAAATTTTTTATTTTAAAGATTAAAATTATTTTTTAAAGACCAAAATTAGTTATCAATTTTAGATATATAACTAATTATAACCGGCTTTGAATATATAACCAGTTAAGTAATCAATTTTTTTTTTGTAATGGTTATAGTTTGTTTATAATAACCACTTATCATATGTGATTCTTTTTTATAATTTTTTTAATTAACTGATTATTTATATATCGTTATGGTTAAATATTTAATAACCAGTTATTTTGGGCACCCTTACTCCCGACTGTCACCCCATATTGATCTCCATCTACTACAATATATTTTTCCCTCTTAACCGAGAACTACTTCTCAACCCAAAATACAAGTTTGGGGGTTGGTCTGCCATTGATTGAAGGAATGCTCAAATAACTCTTTGGCCACATCCGACTTCAGTATATTATATCATGCATTACCATTTCTTTGTCAAAAGTTTCAGCCCGAAACACACAGTACAATTGTTCCTTCTCTTCCATTCCTTTATTAATTGGAACTTAATTTGTTCTACTATGACTAGAGGCTAACTACAACACTTGGCCAAGGGTAAAATACTACCTTCACGGAGTTTAAATCAGTTAAAATAATACAAGGCATCATCATCACAACTTCAAATACCGTCACAGCTGATCTAAAATTGACCAAGCCATGCCTTTCAATTGTCTCCTGCTTTGGAACTAGTATTTGTAGACATTCACAATTTTCTGCCCATATTAAAGCAAAGATGGCAGATTAATTCACAATTTTCTGCCAAGGGGTTGAGGTGTATAAAGGGATTAGAGTGAGTCCAAAACTAGCAGTCCCTTAAACAATATCTTTTCTTCTTGGGGATTGGCTGATTGTAGCACCTCCACTAAGAGGTCCAAATTCATACGCATCAATGTTATGTTATTAATAGAGTGAGAAAATGTCTCAATCACAAAATAACACAAGATGCATTTACAAATGCGAGATGGATCATGCTTCAATTCTTTCTTTTCAACCTTTTTCACAGCTAACAGGAGAATGCAAGACACAACTTAAACGCTTTCCTGTCTACTATAGTAACTGAACACACTAACCGAATTGAATGACAAAGTTTACTCAATTCAATCCTGAACTAGCCTGAAAAAGCATATTTTATTCAAAACCGTACAATAAAAAAGAGTGTAGTGTAGATTTAGATTTTTTTCTTAATAATTGACCAAGATTTCTGTTATATTGATTTCTAGGCATATTATGTTAGCTGGACATATTAGTGAATACACGGTTCTTGTTTGGTTTGATGAAGTATAAGTGTGAAGTGAAATCTTATATTGGATTGAAATGAGAAGGTTAAGTATCATACAAGTGAGAATAAAACTCATAAACCTGAGTTTTAAGGTTTTGGATTAAAGTGTAATGTTAAGTTCACTTATATGGTTGTTCATGACTCATTAGTGTAAATCTCTCCGGTGTTTACCCCCTCATATTGTTCAACAATTGATATCAGAGTCGATGGTTCAAATTAGTGACCAACTTAAACGAGTTTACCCCCTCATATTCCTTGTGTTGAAAGTCTTCCTAGCAAGTAAATTCGTGCATGAGGCCAGATAGTAGGTCTCGCAAGTGTTGTGGTAGTGCAATATACTAGAGCATGTAGACAACAATGGTTAGACAAGTTAGGATAGTCACCGTTAAACTCTAAGAGCCACCATTGAATACTTGTGGATTGAAAATAATTTTCGCTCAAGGGAAAAACTACCATGTGAAAGAGAATCACATTTGAGGGAGAGACTGTTGAAATATAGGTGTGAAGTAAAATGTCCATCGAATAGAAATAGGAAGGTTGGGCATCATATAAATTAGTATAAGACCTATAAGCTTGAGCATTAAGATTTTGGATAATGTATAATGTCAAATTCACTTATATATTTATTTGCTGGCTCATTGATAAAAATATCTTATTAATAACTGTTTTTTAATAATTTTAAAGGTGTATTAGGAAGAGTTTATTTAAAATTTATTTGTGCTTACTTTTTTTCAAATAGGCAAAAAAATGTTGTAAACAATAATTTATGAATAATTATTGTGAATAAAAATTAAATAGAAAGTTATCTATTAACCAATCAATTAAATCAAATTAAATGATTTTATTAATTGATTAAAGTTCATTGATTTATGTTAAAATTATTATATATTAAAACCTTAAGTTTAGATCATTCACTATTAGTGGTTTAGATTTGGTGTTACAAAATCGTAAGATAGTGAGGTGAAAAAGAAATTAAAGACTGTTATTTGGTCCTTATTTATTATAAGGAGTGATGGATCATTGTAAACATTGAAGTGATGAAGTAGTAATTCATCGGTAGCTCAATTATGAGAGTTCTTGGGTCGACCACGATGAATGCAGCAGCGTTGCTCCACTTCTTCCTCGGTATTGCAGCGGCAGGGTGCACGAAGGAAGAGCTAACGGCATTCCTAGCGTGTCCGACATAGGTTTCATAACCACCAAACAACCTGACAGAAGGTGTTTCTAATAAGTGCAACACTTTCAGTCAGGTTCTTCGGCGGATACGAATCAGAATAGGTTTGCCTCTGCCATCTGGTCTGGGAGCCTCAAATTCTTGGGTTCCCTCTCAACACCACCAGACTCGGTTCCCTCTCTTCCCTTTGCTGAACATCAACCTCAACCTCCTCCCCTTTTCTTATTTGCTCGTCATCAGGTTCGATTGTTTTCATTAATATTTCTCTCTTTCTTAATCTTGCGTTATACTTTAATGTCTTGCATTGCATTGCATTCTTGTTGAATCTTTTTGTTTGACAGAATCTTATTTGGCTCTGCCCCCTCTCAACAACGCATCTTTGCAAGTACTCAAGATTTTAGACTCCAAGAAAACTGGTCAATCACAATTTGCATGGTCATGTTTGAATAATTTTTTAATTTTGCATAATCACATAAAGAGAAAAAAATCTATAAGCAAAAATTAATTTAAGAAGAGTGTATAGATTAAGATTTTAAAAGATAATTTTGACAAAAAATTATCGAAACAGACCTGACAATTCGTAATTAATAAATTCATCCTGATATCATATTGTGGGTTAAAATGGGTCTACTCTAAAAAAATTATTAGCATTTTAATTTTTTTTTTTCTTTCTCTAGTATCGTACACTCGAATAAACTTTACGGTATAAAGAAGATCAACTAGTGAGTGTTGCTTTCTGCAACTCCTTCTGAATAGTCCAATCTAGAATGTAAAGTTACATTTTAGCTTGGGCTTTCCAGAATTCAAGGGAAGTGCAGGAAGCAATTGTTGGAGGTGTAGGAAGTTTTATCCTCAACTAGGCCTCGTTCCAAACACAAGTCCACAGAAACCTTTTTTGGTAATAGGCGGCGGCGGCTAAAAGCTAGAACAAAACACAACTAATCGAGAATGCAAAGTTCCCGAAGCATCATCTAAACGCTTAACATGCAGAAAATCAGGGGTGCCCCTCAAAATCTAGTATCTAACTGCATGGAAAGAATATAAACATCAATATATCAAGTCCAAGTCCGAGGTGCTGGATTAATTACTTCTCCAGCCATCAGACCATTCAGCTTCATCTGTAACAGGTTTAGGGAAGGATGAATCTTGACCCCATCCTCCATTGTTTGATGAATCTTGACCCCATTCTACATTGTTTGAGGGCGATGCATTATCTTCAGTAAAGCAAGTGTTCTCTCCAGTGTCCCCATCTTCATAAAGTTCCAACCTTTCAGGAAGAGAACAACCCTGATAAGATGAATTGTCCACACAGTGCCACAACATTTGGCTCCAATGGTCGTCCTGCCAAATGACAAGTAAAGAATGATTTCATATACAACCATAATTATCAGGATAAGAATCTAGCTAACAATCAGGGTTGAACCTGTTTTCATATTATCGGCATCTTTCTTTGAATATTGTCTAACCATAATTATCCAGCTAGAAAGACAAACTGAGCAATTAATGTAGAAAATAGTAATGCAATTATCTGTAAATATTCCAATTTCTCAGTACAACCATAAAAATGATAGTGTAATGTAACAGAGTACCATCTTGAAAGTAGAACACTTTCGCTTACATGCGATACAGTCAATCAATAAAAATATTCATTTTATAGCACAAGGTGATCAAGTAGGTAACTGACTTAACATGAGAGGCAATACCTTGCAGATAATATGCGGGTTCCCAATTATAACCAGCAATGATATAGCACGGGTTATAGCCACATTAAACCTTCTATAATTGCTCAAAAAGCCAAGACAGTGGACTCTGTCAAATTCATTGTGTTTGATAGTTGATCGAACTGTAGATATGATAATAACCTCCTTCTCTTGTCCTTGAAATTGTTCAACACTGCCCACTTTGATTTCAGGCATATCTAGATTTTCAAGTGTCTGTTTTATTTTTAGCACTTGTTGCCTATATGGAGTTATAATGCCAATGTTTTCCTCCTTTATATTCCCACCGGCTATCAGTCTCCTGACAACTTCTATAACCTTACTTGCTTCAATTCGATTGAACCATGATGGGTTATTCCCTTCTCTTTCATCACATCCTTGGATGCCATAGAAAAGAATAGGGAAATCCTTATTAGGTAGCAACTCCCCAATCACCATGAAAGTTGTGGAGTCTCTACAGGCAATCAGTTCCCCACAATAGAACAGCTTTGAAGGGAGATGTAAAATCACTGGGTGACATCGATAGTTCCTAATCAGTCGTGTTACATAATTTGTATCTCCACTGGCATATAACTCACATTCACACAATCGTTCCATGTATGAAACCCCCAACCCATACTCATCTGCTTTCTTGGAATATATCACTGGACCCAACTGCAATTGGTCTCCGGCTAGAACAACAACAGTATCCCTGGTGCAGAGGTGGGATACAGGGATCATGGTTTCAGGTTCAGAAGCTTGGCCAGCCTCATCCAAAAAAATGTGAGAGAAGTGACCACGGGCAACATCTTCAGCATAAAGAAGAGAGGCACTCATATATGTGGATATTATGATCCTATAATGAATGAGGGCATTGACTGGGGGACACTTAAATACCATTTCATCAAAGAAGCAGAAGCGGACAAATTCAGGTTTGACATCCTCGTATGGCCTGGCAGATGCATTGAGCCTGAATATTTCATTCTCTCGAAATTCAACATCCTGTTGAGCAAGGAGTTTCTCTAGTATGTAGTCTGCTGCACTATTTGAGGGTGCACAGACAAGAATACGAGCATTCTTGTGATATTTGTAGAGCTGGAGAATTGCTTCTACTATTGTCCTTGTCTTTCCCGTACCTGGGGGCCCATGAATCATATAAGGCGGTGCACCTTTGCAACCAAGAATCATTTTGATTGAGCCAATTTGCTCCTCGTTAAAAGTACCAGATATGGGAAGCAGAGAAGTGGTTTTGATGTGTCTCTTTCTGGATGTACATGGAAAAAGGAAATCAGTTCCCAAGTTTTCTGCTGCCTCAGCTGCTTGATATAACCTTCTCATATTGATCCTGTTATATGTGAAGTGAACATCGTAGCGATTTTCATCCCTGTGGTAAAAGTGAAATTCAGGATCAAACTTCAAATAGATCTCATCAGCCTCAACTCGGTGGATATATCCCTGCAGAAATTCACAAACAATTTTATAAAGGGAAGAATCCTAACCATAAATGATAAATACATTTGTAGACTAATGGAAAGTAAATTTGATAATTATTATGAGCAATATAAGAGACCAAAAATTAATGAATGACAGAATGCACTTTCATACAGACATAGTGCTTGTTTGCAAATGATTAAACTTTGGGAAATAATTGCTTATTTTTTCAAAAATTCTCTCATTAAACCAAAAATAAGCTATTATTGCCTCAAAATAAGTATAAAACACACACATAGTGGATTTGGCTACTATAAAGATCATACACATGGCTATAGAAATAGTTTGATTCGTAATTTGGATCTAACAAATCAATACAACTCACTAACCCAGTTACACAAACCAGAGAGCACATCGGTGCATGGGCAGAATCATCACCTGAATTGCGGAACTTGTCCTTATTGGATTAGAAATTGCAATTCAAATGCTGCATTTTCTGCAGACGACATGTAGGCCATGTAGTCAGGTCAAATATGACCCAACATAACCCAAATAAGGAAAAAGACCCTAAAATCTGGCCTTTTTAAAAACACACCAAAAAAATGTTCTGCCAAGTTTTTCTTGAATCCCAAGCAATAAAAATAATGTGCTCTAGCTCTGGAGTTCCAGTGTAAAAAAGAATGAGTTTGACAACAAAATAAGACCAATTTCATTTATTTATTTATTATATTCACATCGACATCAGGTGGTTCTGTTATTGAATTACTGAATTTGAGTTTGACAAGAAATAATCTAGGTACTATGGCTTCTTTATTTATTAGCTTATATCTGTGTTGATAGAAAGAATCAATTATGCACTTATGACTTATGATTTTTATTTTATTTTTCAATTAAAGAAGATTTAATGGAGTGGGATATAGATTGACGGAAGGTGTGTCTTTGGACGGAATGGAGAAAAGCTATAAGTTTGGTGAAGGGTTAGACCCGTTATTATCTCTATGTTCCAGACGATCCCTTTTTAGTTCTTTTCCTCTTCATTTTTCCCCTCCTTCTTTCACCCTTCTTTTCTTTTATCTTTTTACCCTTTTTCTTCCCCTCTTGTTTTTCTTTTTCAACTTCCCCGTACCTATCATTGGGTTCATCTACCACCGACCCCAATTAACTTGGGCTAAAGGTGCTGTTGATGTTGATTTCTAGGTATTTTTCATTGTTTCTCAATCTGAATGAATATATACAATGTTATATCTGGGTGAGTTTTACGATAGTCCAAGAGCTAGTTAAGTTGAACTAAGAGCCATATATCAAAAACAAAAATCATTACTTGTTGGTAATGTCTGGTTAGTAAAAGTGATTCTAATAAGAACCTTAGGAAAACCACACCACAAAAGCTAATTATTGTAGTTGGAAAGCACAAGGCTATATAAAGCCCACATTTGAATCTCTTACTTCCAATGTGGGACTCAAGCAATGTAACTTGCAATGGGATCCTAACATCCCACCACGCTCCACAACCCCAGAGCACACGTATACTAGTTGTGCACTAGTCTTGAGTTAGCATGGCAATGCCAACATAACCATATCATTTATAGGATATATTTCTAACTATTTTTCATTCCTTCTAAATCTGAGCATATATACATGTTATGTCTGAATGGATTTTAATTAATTTGGAAGACTAAAAAGAACAAGTGTAAGAGCTAGTTAAGAAGTTGAACCAAGAGCCGTCTATCACATGGAATATGTAAGTCAAAAACAAAATTCATTACTTGTTGGTAATGTTTAGTTTGTATAAGTGATTTGATAAGAACCTGAGGAGAACCATACAAAAAAAGATAATCGTTTTAATTGGAGAACCCAAGTCCTTATAAACCCCATATTTGAATCCCAGACTTCTAATGTGGGACTCAAGTTCCATACCTTGCAATTGGATCCTAAAATCCCACCATACTCAACAATTGTAGTGCCACACATTCTAGCTGTGCACTAGTCTTGGGCAAAGTGGGTAGATACTGCAATGCAGCCATCACCACCCATGCCGCTCATTTGCAGTTGAACTGAGAAACATGGTGGAAGGCTCCAATAGCAATTGATAAAAATCATGGAAAAACCCACCACAAAACCTAGTCATTGTAGTTGGAGAGCCCAAGGCTTTATAAATCCCATATTAGAATCTCATACTTCCAATTGGGACTCAAGTCTCATACCTTGCAATTGGATCCTAACAGATTGGGAGGGAGTCAAATAGAAAAAGATAAACATGTCAAATCTATTACACAAAGTAATCACTTTTCTTTATTCTACAATTCTGTAATAATCTCTGGCTTTAATTTGATTCAAGGTTTAGAACCTACACTCAAAGTGGAAAGTGCACTACAAAGGTGTTCAATCCACCATAGCTGCCCCTGGATGATGTTTGTCATCGCAGAGATGAAATGCAAGAGCCATGCAGTAAACATGGAAGACAATTGACACATAACAAATGTAGCCAACATGAATACATCAAGACAAATGATGATCAATGGCAAAGATAACAATATCACATAAACGTGTAGTTTTATGATCTACCAGATCGACAGATCAGATTCTATATAAATATAACATCAAAAGAAAAAAAAAAAGTACATAAATACAGTATACATCTGCTTGTAGTATAATGACCAGATTCTGGTGCAACAACATCTAGCTAAAGATTTGATTTATCCAAGTGACTGAAGTGAGAACTACCAAGTGAAAATGTGACATGCAGCCAAATGAGGACCAAACCTGATAAATGGGTGTGGTGTTATTATCACGGTCAGATGTGAGCTTGACAAAGATAACATCCCCATGAACCAGCGAGGGTCTTCTCTCAGCTAGCCCGGGAACCTCCAAAGTCAAGAATTGATTGGCCCTCTTTCTCATAGATATGCATTCCATGTCATAAGTCCTCATGTCTTCCTGAAAGTAGAAATCAGTGGCAAGGAATTAGTAGAAAACAAAGATCAGTCTTGAGGTTTTTGATGAATCACAAGCTGCTATAGCGTATAACGAATAAGATTACCTCCAATTGTATCTCTTCCATGATTATTAATGTTTTGAAATAAGAAGCATAAGTCCTTTTTGTAAGACCTTCTTCAACAACTTGAGGGACCCGATTGCTCTCAAGCAACTGTCTAATGTCCCTGGGAATGTCGTATTTTGGAAGCCTGTTAATGTATCTTCGAGTTGGCTTCCCTGCAGGACGTGAACCTGCGACAAAAGTATCTACAACAAATTTGTCTTTTTTCTTTCTTCTTGAATAAGGCCTGTTAGGAGCCAAAGACTTGGAGATTTTGTCTTCAACTAAGAGGAAAACCACCCTTTCGATTTTTTCATCTCCAACATCAAAATACACAACTGATGAATACATGCCCATTTCTTTTGTCTTGCAAGACAACCATATTTTTAAGTTCTCACCAGGCTGCAGCACCCTGTCCTCCAAAGCGAAAGATTCTAAACAGCTCTGATCTTCGTCTGCATTTGAATTCGCTGACAGAGGTTCTGTGAGAGAAAGAGTGAAAGTGTCCTGAGGATTTGAGGCAAAAATATGAACACTCCACAGGTCCACAGGTTCATCAGTAGTATTCCTAATGGTTATTAAATCCACAGCAGTATCTCCTAGAGATACAGATTGAGGTTTGCCATCCACAAATGCAAATGGGACAGATACAATAATCGGAGCCCCTTCATTATCAATGTAACTGCAAACAGACTTCTCTTCCTCAAAATCTAGAAACCCAATTTCTGCCTTTTCCCCGATGACAGAGCATTCCTCATCTGACCATCCGGCAGTACTCATCGAAACTGTTGTATACTACCTCCCAAGCTTTGGCTTTACACAAAATATCACCAAACAAAATATAGATGAGATTATGAGAAAGGGAAGCTACAAAACGAGAAGGTTTAGTTCCCCTTGAATAAATTACAATCAGGGACTCATAAGTAATACCTAAATGGATCTGAATTTTCTCCTTGTACTAACAAAAAGAGAGGCTCATACTACGAGAGAAACAGACACAATTAAAGTGCATTTGTATAAAATTCGTTTCTAAATTACACGATTTTCTTTCAGTAGAACCTAAATTGCATTAATATAGCATACGAATAAGAAATAACCAAAAAAAAAAAATGTTTTGAGTAAAAAGTAGGAAGCCAAACGAATAGAAAGAGAAAAAGAAGCAGTAGGTGAGTAGAAGCAATGCCTTGAATTGAAGGTTAAGAACTTAAAAATTGAATGATCGAAGAAGTAAAGACACCAACTAACACGAGACGAGTATAATCGCATTGTAAAAAAGGAAAGGGAGAGGGTTTTGGTTGGAAGAGTGAAGAATGAAGGAACACACTCCTCCTCACCTTACCAACGAAGTTTAGCTCAAGTGCTTTCTTCTTTCCTCTGCGCACTGTGGACTTTGGAGTGAGCCAATCGCATCAAATATTAAACTGCTTATATTCGCTGGTACGCTTATATAGGCACTCGCAGTCTCGCAACTTTTCTTCGTTCAATTTTTTTGAAAAAAATAAACATTTCACCCTAATTTTTAAAATAATTGTTTTAATATGTCTAACAAATATATACTGTATTTAATTATTATACTTCAAAAATAAATTCGAGACAAAATTCATTTTCATTTCTATAAATATAGAAACAACTTAGAAAACAATAAATGAAAGCATGATGGAAAAACAAAGCAAGAAAAATGAAAATCACTTTTTTTCTCCTTTTTTTGTTTTCATAATAATAACATGATTATATATTATTTATATTAACAAAAAATAAAATAAATAAATAATCAAATGTTGCCAGTAAAAAAATTAGCGTTAATAAAGGTATAAAATAATAAGTTATGTTTAGCAGTAGAAATTATAAATAACTAAAGGCAAGTGTTGATAAACATGTATTAGTTAAATATCTCACCTTAAATAATATAATGACTTGATATTCTTATTTTTTTTGTGTGCGTGTACACATACAAATGACTTCACATGCATATGTTTTGCACACAAATGACTTCATATACATATGTTTTGTGTGAAAATACAACTTCATACATACATATAAAATGACTTGGTAAGTTAGGCTACTCAAAATTATTTAAAAGGTAAAAAGTTATTTGGTAGTTAAAATTAAAAGCGGATAATTAATTTATTAAATTATAAGTATTAGGTAAAATTAGTTATTAAAGTAATAAAAAATACAAAATGATAGAAAAAATAAAATGATTTATTTAAAAAAATAACTAGAAAATTTGATAAATATATTAATAATAAAAAAGAAAAAATATATATAAAAAAATTAAAAATTAGTATTTTAAAATACGTAACTTTAATTATCATTTCAAAAAATGTTAAAAGCTACTAAAAAAATTATTTACCAAATAATCAAACAAGTTTTTTTAGTTAATAAAAAAACTAAAAAGTAGATAAAATATTTTGTCAAATTGTGTTTATTATGATTTAACTCATAGTGTAAGTAAAGAAAAAAAAACACATAATGTAAGTCATGTTTAACTTAACAGTCCTTAATATATTTTTATACAATAAATTTTATTAATTAAGCTGTTGGTTTGATTATTCTTATTAAATAAATCGAGTTCACAAAATTTAATACAATTTATAATTCAAAATATATGTTAACGTTGAGTATAAGATTCCATATCTATCTATGCCCATATTATCTAAAATTATATATGGGTTATCACCAAGACAATAATATTATATCTACGCCAAAAAAAATAACACGATATTATATAATTTAATGGTTGATTTTGTATATTGTAAAAAGTTATTAAGTATAAGTGTACAAAATATACTCAATGAGTGTAGTTCAGTTGGCAATACACGCTGAATTTGTAGGATATAACATGAGTTTGATTCTCTCATAATATATTCTTGAAGAATGGTAAAAAAACCTTAAATGTGACTAAATTCCAAATCAAGTGATTACGATTTATTTGATAGACATATCTTTTTGCTTACTTACTCTCATCGCATTTGTTACACTTAATTTCATCATTTTTCTTGTTTTAATTTAAAAAGAGGAGAAAATTGTAAATGTCAAACGTCGCAATTCTAATAAAAGGAGTAAGTACTCCTACAACATTGAAAAATATTTTCTCTTTTGGTTTTCACCATAACATTTTCCTATTGTAAATTTTGTTTAAATTTTTATCAAATCTTCCTAGTATGTTATTCACCCTTGCAATTCTCAACATTTTCAAATTAGCACCCTTGAGTTACTTCAAAATTTAAACATGGGAAATGATACCACATGATCATGTAGTCAACTTCACATAATAAAATAAGACTTGTGTTATTATTGAGGTATATTAATATTGAACTTGGATTCTTATTGAGAGAAAAAAATAATAATTTTAAATCCAAATCCATAAAATCAAGCCTACCTCACACATTGTCATAAATCTATTTCTGAATAGAATTAGTCATCATGCATATGAACTATTTGACACTAGGACATCACATATTGGATACTATTATTGATCCCTACAAAATTGTTTTTGGCCCCAAGCCAAAAGCAAGTACCAAAATGCTCTTTAAATATTTCACCCCATTTTTCCCCAACCCACCATTCTTTCCTCCTTTCATTTCTTCATTTCTTTTATCCTTTTTCTTCTCCTTTTCTTCATCCATTCATTTTTTTCTTCTCTCCCCTCTCATCACTCTATGCACTCACGTTGGTGAAGGTATTTCTTTTCGATTTTGTAAACATAACTGAATAATTCTTCTATTTTTTTGTATAACACAATGGAATCGTGATTGACAATATAACGAAATCTCGATTATGTTGTGTAATAGTTTAAGTTACTCAACGGAATCACCACAAATCTAAACATAACAAAATCATGACTCCGTTAAGTAAAAAAACTTGTTACACAATGAAATTGTAATTCCATTTATACAAATTTTAACATAATGAAAATCGTGATTCTGTTGGGCTGCAAATTATATTGCAACCAATTTTGTTATGTTGATTGTGTAGGTCAATGTATTGGAATACATATATATCTGATGAGGTTACAATGTCACCTGGATGGAGAAATATGGACGATGAAAGCCAAACTTTCTTTTACCAAACTTCCCTTTTATATGGAGTCAAGCCTAATGATATTGGTATGGTGATTGATAATGACGAAAACGTTGGTGGTGATGACACTAATATGCATTCGCAACCTATCTATTGTGACTTTTCTAGTTATTTCATGACTTTTCCAGTTATTTCATGATTGATGAGATATATTTCATGACTGATGAAGTATGAAAACCTTGTGTTTTATTATTGAATAATTGTTTCAATTGTTTTAGGTTTTTAAAGAGCTCAATGATTTGTCCAATTGAGTGAGGAGTCTTGGTCTCTCATTCATCAAGATTTGATTCAGGGATTTCAAACATGACATTCTCTCTATGTTCAATTATTTGACTCAGAAGAAAGACTATTGGAATTAATAACCTATTTGTTGAAAGTGGCCTTGTACTCGAAGCGAAGTGGATGACCATTTCCAACATGTGTTATGTCATTTCTAGTTGGTATAATGTTGTATTTGTCCACATATCTAGGTTGCAAAGTTGGACCATCTTTCCACTTAAGAGTCTCGTGTCAACTGCGTCTCGTCTTATTGTAATTAATTTTGTTAATGAAGATCACTTTGTCCATGTATACATTATCCACTACAGATACCATTTACTTTTCTAAGGTAATATTAATTTATTTACTAACTCTGACTTTTGTATCATAATGTAGCTTTTTTTAAGGGATAATTGTCCCTTGCCTCCTGTTTGTACAACAATGGAGAAGATACAACACACCCAAAGTCCGTTCTTGGCAAAAACCTTACATAAAACACATTTAAGCTTTTAACTTCATACAATTTCAATTAGGTAGAAGATCTCAATATGTAGTAGTTCTTTCTAAGGATTGAAATAATTTTAAATGTTCAATGTGTATCCAATTAATTTTATGGATGTGTATCTCAATATGTAGTGTGTAATAGACATTTTTATGAAATTTCATTTAATATTTAAGTTTTTTCTTTTTGTGAAACCTATCTATGTACCCATTAGAAAAACAAAAAAAAAAATGTATAGCAGAAGTATGATTCCATTGCATAATGTACAATGAAATCATCTTCTGTTGTACATTTTTTTTACAAAAGTAAATTACACAATGGAAACATGATTCTATTATGCAATTTTTTTGTAAAAAAGCAAACAATGGAAGTATGATTTCGTTGTATACTGTGTAACGAAAAAATCATACTTCTGTTATACATATCTTATTTAGCCCCCATGCACAACAGAATTATAATTTCATTATGCATTTTTCCCTCACCTAGAAAGCACAACAAAATTATGATTATGTTGCTTTAGGGGGTGCAAAAATTATTGCACAACAGAATCGAAATTCCATTTTGCAACTATATGACAATCATAATTCCATTGTGCAGTTTTTGCACCCCCCTAAAGGAGTGGATTCGTGATTTTGTTGTGTCTTTAGGGTGAAGGTAAATTTGAAATTTGAAAATGTTAGTAGGAACCAAAAGCAATTAGGTTGGGGCCGATAACGACCCCCTCACATCTTTATTACATTTCATAGATAGATGGGCTTTGCAGGCCAGCCCACTCTGTATAATGCAGCACGCCCCCCAAGCTTGAAATATCTGTCCATAAGAAGAGATACCCCAAGAATGTTGTGGTGTAACAATCCTGTCCCAACACCGTCTTTGTAGAGCACAGAAATTGTTAAGTTGGGTGTGTGTGTATCACCCTCGGTTTATTTCTCTTTCTCGTAGGTACGGGTAGCAATTGTCCTTGAACTCTCCAATAAAATTCATCTCATCGATGATTAACAAAAAAGAAATTTGCATTGTGGAGTATTACGAGTCCAGTGAAAGTGGCAGGGTTTTAGGCATTAACGCTAGAGCATTTATGGAGCATCACGGGAGAGCACCACTCACAACTTTGATCTCCAATAATTCAATTCAGCTTCACTAAAATACTTACTTTATTACATGCCTTAGTTGATATGCATGCAGGGGTATATCAGGTATATATGTTAGTTTATTTTGATTGACTAAATCAAAACCACATAAGGTGGTCCACTCACCTTATCTTTTAAGATTGAGTTGTTGCTAATCTTATCAGTTAATTTTATCTCTTATCTTTTTAGCAACTAAGCCCACATTTTATGCATATAAAAAACAATCTCTTTGATGGGAAGAGATTATAAAAGGAGATGTGCACTATGGCCAAGGTCCCTGTGCTTGCTATATGAAATTCTCAATACACCATCAGTGAGTGATAGTGAAAGCAGAGAAGATCATTAAGCCAAAAGTCAGATTACTTTGGAGACTCAAACTGTTTTACAGATTATTTGACTTACGGACAACTGCAAATCATCTTCAGAGCAAATAAGAATAGCAATGGCGTGAGGTATTTATGATCTTAATTTTTCCGCATTTAATCTAATTGCTTATGTTGATTGTGTATAAGCATGATTAGATTATTTAGTTTTTCTAACATTTGGTATCAGAGCACGTTTTGCCTCTGCCTTGCTTTTGTTTGACACTCATACGTGTGAAATATTGTTTCATTGAAATATGAGAACTTTATTTGAATGTTTTAATTATTAAGAAGCCTTGGAATCATATGGAAATTGAATTTCTAAGCTTTCTGTAAATTAAAGCATGAATTTCGGTATTGAACATAACTGAGAAAATCATTGGATTTTTATTTTGGTTGAAACTGGGTCGAGTCAACCCGTTTGAAGATCAAAGACAATAGTATCAATGAAACATGTTTCAATTTCGTGGCTTTGAGTTTTGGGAAATTAACCCGTATTCAAATCTTGGTTTTTGTGTCACGATTCACATTCACATTTGGCTTAAACTGATATTGTGTGACAAGTTTATGATTTGAAAATTTCACATGTTGACACGTAAATTGTATTTTTTATTTATGTTATTGTTACTATTGTCATTTACGCTATTTTCGTTGCCAAATTATTATTTTGATCTTCTTGAACCAAATAAATGGCTATAAAGCATTTAGAACTAATGACAATTTTATGATGTGTTCACATAATTTTGTCATTTAGATATTTAGTTTATATCTTTTATTTCATAAAGATAGGAATATTTAGATATTTAGTTTATATCTTTTATTTCATAAAGATAGGAATATTTAGATATTCAGTTTATATCTTTTATTCCATAAAGATAGAAATATTTAGATATCCAGTTAATATCTTTTATTTCATAAAGATAGGAATATTTAGATATTCAGTTTATATCTTTTAGAGAAACTTTTTCATGAATTTACTTCACT
>PYAF01001578.1:478759-499494 GCA_007407185.1 Glycine tomentella | reverse complement strand
TGAGATGAATTCTATGGCATCGAATGGAGTCTAAGATCTTGTTCAGTTGCTTGATGGTGCAAAAGCCATTGGATGTAAATGAGTCATTCTAAGAAAGACTCGTTTAGGCAACAGTGAGAGATATAAAGCAAGACTCGTAGCCAAGGGATTTAATCAAAAGGAAGGAATCGATTACAAGGAGACATTCTCTCTTGTATCTCAGAAAGATTCTCTTCGCATCATTCTGGCACTGGTTGCACATTTTGACTTAGAGTTGCAACAAATGGGTGTGAAAACAACTTTTCAATAGAGACCTAGAGGAAGAGGTTTACATGAAACAACCTGAATGATTCTCCTCTACTAAGGGTGAGCAATTGGTATGCAAACTTAAGAAATCTATATATATGAAACAAGCCCCCCATCAGTGGTACTTAAAAATTTCATGACATTGTTTCTTCATTTGGTCTCGTAGAAAATGTTATGAATCATTGTATATACCAGAAGGTCAGTGGGAGCAAAATTTGTTTCCTTATTTTATATGTAGATTATATTTTACTTGCAACCAATGATAAGGGTTTTGCTATATGAGGTGAAACAATTTCTCTATAAGAACTTTGATATAAAGGATATGGGTGATGCCTCTTACGTTATTGGCATCAAGAGACAGAGTAAAAGGTGTTCATTGTTTGTCTCAAGAAACCTATATTAACAAAGTTTTGGAAAGATTTAGAATGAGTAATTGTTCAACAAGTGTAGCTCCCATTATGAAGGGTGACAGGTTTAATTTTAGCCAATGCCCGAAAAATGATCTTGTGCGGAAACAAATGAAGAACATTCCTGCTCCAGCTGTTGGAAGCCTTATGTATGCTCAGGTCTACACAAGACCTGATATTGCTTTTGCGGTTGGAGTGTTAAAGAGATATGAAAGTAACCCAGGTTTTGACCACTGGAAAGTTGCAAAGAAAGTGATAAAATACCTTTAGTAAACTAAAGATTATATGCTTATGTACAGACGAACTGACAATTTGGAAGTGATTGACTACTCAGATTCAAACTACACTGGTTGCATTAATTTGAGAAAATCGACTTTGGGATATATTTTTATGCTAGCCAGTGGAGTTGTGTCTTGGAGAAGTATCAGGCAGACCTTAATTGACTGCTACTTCCACTATGGAGGCTGAGTTCGTTTATTGTTTTGAGGCTACCTTACATGGTGTATGGATAAGGAGTTTCATTTTTGGGCTTAGAGTTATGGATTTCATTTCTAGGCTATTGAAGATATACTATGATAATTCAGCTGCTGTTTTTATGGCTAAGAATAACAAAAGTTGTAGTCGAAGCAAAGACATCGACATTAAGTATTTAGCCATAAGAGAATGTGTTAAAGATAGTACAGTGGTTATTAAGAATATTACCACTGAATTAATGATTGTCGATCCTTTAATTAAGGGCATGCCACCATTTAAATTTAAGGATCATGTGGAAAGGATGGGACTTGGTTCCCATATGTGATTTTCATTGTAAGAGTGATATTAAGAAACTCTATTGTGATGTTTTTCATTCAGTTTATGCGCATCTACAGTTATTTATTCTGAGAAACATCAATTAAGTTTGGACCTAGAATAAACATTGGGTTTATTCATTAAGTTGTATGGGCTTGAGAAATATAATGCAATGTAATACATGGAAGGTGCTACTCGCGTATATATTAGAGGAACTATCGCCATGATTCATGTATTTTATTTCTCAAAGTGTATGATAAGATATGTGGACCAAGTGGGAGAATGTTAGTTTATTTTGATTGACTAAATCAAAACCACATAAGGTGGTCCACTCACCTTATCTTTTAAGATTGAGTTGTTGTTAATCTTATCAGTTAATTTTATCTCTTATCTTTTTAGCAACTAAGCCCACATTTTATGCATATCAAAAACAATCTCTTTGATGGGAAGAGATTATAAAAGGAGATGTGCACTATGGCCAAGGTCCCTGTGCTTGCTATATGAAATTCTCAATACACCATCAGTGAGTGATAGTGAAAGCAGAGAAGATCATTAAGCCAAAAGTCAGATTACTTTGGAGACTCAAACTGTTTACAGATTACTTGACTTACGGACAAGTGCAAATCATCTTCAGAGCAAATAAGAATAGCAATGACGTGAGGTATTTATGATCTTAATTTTTCCGCATTTAATTTAATTGCTTATGTTGATTGTGTATAAGCATGATTAGATTATTTAGTTTTTCTAACAATATATCCTAATAAAAACACCACTGTCTGCTATCAAAATAATTGATAGCTATTTCATATCATAGTTATTAGTTAGAGGTCTGTTACATCTTGGCCATGATGATTCCAAATACAATTTTATTTTTATATATAGTTGATGATTTTTAAAAAACAATCAAATATATTGGGAGGAGCGCAAGGTCTTAATAGAGAATGAATAGTTTAACAAAATCAAACTTGACTTAACTATTAAAAATGTCAAATTAACTTTTTCATATTTTCTAGCAATCTAACCCCTCCCCCCACCTTTGGTCTCGATAGCACACTTCAGTTGATTAGCTGATCAATCAGTAGATACGCATATATATTACAAACGGATTCAGCAGCTAGCTTTTTATTTCCAGCTAAATGCTTCTTTACTTATGTATTTATTTCCGTTGCTTCAAATGACAATGACAAAAGGTATACAAAGGGAGCACAAGCTGGCCCTGATCAGGCTTCAACTCAATTGTTTGTGACATTTTGTCCACGGTCAGATTTTTACCAAGTCTTGGAAAATTGTTAGAATTTCGGAAAAGTTGTGTGGTCCTGAACAAGTTACATGAATCATAAAACAGATGAAAAGAGAGTAAGCATAAAGGAATGGATCAGAAATAAAAAGCAGAGAAGTCTAACAAAATGGCGCTGGGTGGCTGAGGAACTACAGCAGCAAGAAGCACTAGGAAAAGTCATATGACAAATGGACCCTTTTCCAGTTCATATGCTCCGTGCCACGTCTCTATCAAAACTCTAAGGATATCACTTTCTTTGAAGTAGTTCCCCACTCGCAACAACAAAATCAGGGTCACATTAAGGAACTCTCTCATAACACATGCAAGCTTCGGTCATTATTTTGATTGCTTCTTCAACTACAATTTCGAGGAAAAGTAGAAAAACAATATAATTAAAACCCATCATTAAACCTTTCTTTCTCTCCTTTTTCGGCTACCAAAATCTCATTAAATTTTACGCTAATATTTTCTTTACTTTTCTTTTCTTAAACTTTAATCAATGTTCTTGTTTCTTACTACTACCGCTCTAACAATTCCTTCCAATTAATTATATGGCTAGATAAGCTATTTATCAAACCCGCTATGAGATTTTATGTTCAAACCTTGTTGATAAGCTATTTATTTACTTTCATTGGTGATGAAGAGTTGAGAAAGTGTTGTTTGAGTTTTTGACATTCAATTATTTCGGACTTATGGACTATTAGTTAGTCCTCGTCCTTTGCTACTTCATGTTGCAATTGTAGGCTACTACTACAAAATTTTCGAGGCATATATCCCTCATTTATGTTTAGCCACGTGAAGTAGTTACTATTCCAAAGCATACCCTCGTTTACGTTTAGTAACATGAAGTGTCGTTCAATGACGGCCACACTGAGAAAAGGTTGAACCGTTTACACAATACCATGTTTCACTGGTACGAATCTGAGACCATTTAATTTATGAGAGATAAGGGGGGTGTTATGCATAACATAAATAAGAAATAGAGCGATAAAAATAGTTATTATCCTTGTAGTAAGTTGTAAGGTATCATTACTCAATTGGAATCTCCGTATACCTTTGAAATCTATGAACCGTGTTTAAGCCGTTCTAGTATGTTAATGAGCTCAACAATAAAAAGAAGAGCACGCAGCAGGAAAGGAGAATTATATTTGATATCAAAGACACCTTTATCAATAAAATCATTAATCATGTGAACATAGTCAGAAACTGAGTGGAGGCTCTGGAATTCTATCATTAATTAATAATTTTTTTTTTGTACAATTTCTTTTTCATCACTCTAGCAATCAACAAGTGGAGTATACATCAAAATTCTCATTTTCTCTGCACTTAAAACAAAAAAAGTTAGTACCCTAATGATTATTTTGACGATCTTTTCAGCTTCATTCAGTCATCATGAATATTCTCCAAAAACAATTAAAGAATGATTAATTAAATAAAAAATGTTCTCCTTCCGCCTCCTCCTGCACAAAAAAAGGGGGGTTTTGATCATGAGCATGCGTGCGGCGTGCGTATCACTAGTAATTTATAGAAACAGAAGCCAACGTTAATAAGAAAAGAATAATGTAGTACCTAATGATTGTGCAAGACTGCCAATGAAGTACGGAGTTTTGAGACATTGTAAAGTTGAGTGTTTGTTAATTGGCTATCAAATAATGCACACTTGCATAGTTGCTAACGAGATGATGATGAGGGACTGTGTACTGATCATGTGTTAGGCATGGCTGTATAGCAAAATTTCGTGTTAGCACCTCACAATGAAAAAAGTAAAGTTAAAATTAGACAAAAGAGGTTGAGACCAAAAGCAGAACCAAGAAAAGCATGAAAGAGAAAAATAAAAACTAAACTAACCTTTTTCGGTATGTGGGAAATGGGTTGTCTCTATCAGTCTCCATGGATAAAATTCTTCTCAGCGAGGTGACTCCCGCTTGTTGGCCAGGTGCTGAACAGTTATAGGTGCATGCATGTAAGATTTCGTATTCAGAGGGGGGGAAATAATGGTGATGACAATAAGAGGGGGGAAAAAGGACATTAAAGCAGAGAAGATTGAGAAATAGACTAATCAGACTATGTAGTCATTGCAGTGAACATATTCTGATTATTTTGGTTAACGGATAGATAAAATCAGTTTGTGTATCTAGGAAAGAAAGGTCCAACTAATGGCATAGAACATATCAGCATCCAGTCTATTAGGCTCAGATATAATATAACTCAGTTAAAGCTTCTGAATCTTGTACTTTTGGTCTAGCCAATAATAAAATAAGAAAAAGGCTCCATGAGTCCTATGAGGAGAGGGGGAGGGGGGCCATTGCTTTCCATTTGTGTTTATACCCATGTGCATGAACTTGAATAAAAAAAAAAACCATTTCAGGTACCTAAGTTTGCCATACAAGCAAGAATAAGGTATTTTTGGAATTGTGAGTATATGCATAAGGGATAGAGAATGTACCTGAAATCCCATATCTAGTCCTCCTCCTTCCATTAGAAAAAACTTAGTTCAGTATATCCGTGTGAATATGGCAAGAGTTCCTCCACCTCAATTCTGTTCCGAGAACAGCTCATACTCTTCTTCAGTCTGCCATGACTTGACTCAACCTCAGCCCAAAATATGCCATAAACCGGCCTGTGGTCTGAAAACCTTGATTCTCCACGGACGTAAGATAATTGATGGAGACCTTCTCCATACCACAAAATACGGTCACACCTATACAAAGAAAAATATTCAAATTGGCATAAGTTGCAACAATTCAGAATAATCAGATCATAATTGCCTCCTTTTTGTTTTTTTTAGCATTTATGGGGTTGGGGTGTTTCTGCTAAATTCCTATTGCTTTGGTTGGGTGACAGAAGATGATCTTACCAAGCAGGTGTTCGCCTTTTCTCCTTTGGGTGCATATCATCTCCTGCATACCTATCTGAATTAGTTGAATACTTGTATGTTGGAGGGAAATAAATCTTCCCTTCATTCCATCCCACAAATGCACGACCTCTCTTCTGCTCTATTCTCAACTGCCAAGAATGCCAATATAGATAGATATTAACATTAATTGTTTCTGTTTGACAGCAATCCAGTTGAAGGTAAAAGATAGAAAATTAGAAATTAAACGAAAAGAGTTATATAGGCATACCTGGTCATTCTCCAACAATGCTCTCCAGTTTTGCATCTCAACAAGTGCCTTAGCAGAACGGTAAGAGAGGGCAATCCGATAATTCAAGTCTCCAAGCCATATAATTCGACTAAATAAATGAATCCAAAATCCAAAATTATAACATGTAATACAAAACAGGCAAATGCAAGGAGGGCCTCAAATTACATGAACATGTTAAAAATATTAGTCATACTAAGCTGTATGCAAGTAAATTCTTACTCATGCTCGAGGATTGTCTCTGGAGACTTCTCATTGTCAGCACCATGTACACGAGGAAACCTTGTCTTTTTAAGAATCTCCATCATATCAGAATTTCTTCTTAGTTCATCACCCTCTTTTTGTCCAGAGGTTAAGTGGCTACAAATGAAGCAAAAGCTTGTTTCATGTAGAGACATGCTAATTGAGATGGATCCCTGAAAATACAAGCAAAGCAGGGTAACTCTTATGTAAACCAATTTCAAGGAATCAGCAATTTTGCCATGAATATATCAAAGCAAAAGGGCAATGATGAGTGACTTTAAAGTTACCTTATTTCCAAGATAACCCATCAATCCTCTGCCAACACAGGATACTTTCATGTTTCGTACATGATCTTTCAATTCACTTCTCACCCATATGGTAAGAAATATTCCTACCATTTGCTTACTTGCAACAAGGCAGTACCTGGAACGCCCTGGCATACCATATCCATCTTCAGCAGAGGCAGCAGGTCCACCATAAGACAGTGGTGAGACTGTGCTTGGTGAATCTCCAAGGCCATTGTCATCATCAGATGAACCCCATCTTGAATAGTCACTGGGTCTGGAGTAGTCACTTGCCCTGGAATAGTCACTAGGCCTATAACCCCATCTAAAGCTGGGATCAAAGTCACTTTTCCTGTGACCAAAAATCACACGATCACAGACACTGAATCTTCAATCTAGTCGCGGCTGCATAGTTGAAGTATCATTGTCCATTCCCCAGCCACTAGAAGTAGTCTGGAAAGATCGGCGATGGAAGAATGATGAATTCTTTTGCCTAGCTGATCCCTCAAAATCTGCATTTATTTCTACCACTGGCTGAGGGATTGGAGATGGTGTATAATACCCACCACCTCCACTAGTACCCGGTAGGTTGTTTAAGGTCTTTCCAATGAGAGCTAGCCATTTCTTGGCAGGTCCATTGTCTTCTGCGCCTAAGATATTACCAGCATTCAAGGGAACTATCTCTTGAAATCTGTAACACAAAGTTGTCATTAGTAACCACTGCTAGTACTAAGTTGGCTAGGAAAAGAAAAGATGTTAAGAAGTACCAAATCCTACCCAAGAACATAAATATCTGCCGGTGGTGAGGCATGTAGCCAATCATCTATACTCAAATTACTCGGTGGGGATCTTCCAGCCACATTCCATGTAGCAACAAAAATGCTGCTCATAAAGTAAGAGAAGCACTCATGAGAAATTGAACACATCAAAGCAATATTCTCTTTCCTTGTGAAAAAGTAAAGTCACAGAAGTAGCATACCTATAGTTATGGACATCAATAATTCGAGGATGGTCGAGACTCACTCTTCCTCGCCTGACCTGCTCCGTGTTCCTGCTAAACTTCTCTGCACATTCCAATGAGGGGTTGTAAACATTTTGTCTAAATGTTAGGCTAAAAGGCAAAAAAAGAACAAGAGAGAGACAGGTAATGATTCTGGGTAATTGTGTACCCGTTTTGCTCTTTTTGATCTCTCTCTCAGAGAAGCTGCTGTTCCTGCCTCTATATTCTACGTCACCTCCTGGAGAAGGAAACGGGTTCAGAGCATCAAATTATAATTCACAAGAAAACTTTGGGGAAGAAAAATGTCTTGCGGTGTATTGGTGAAAGCAACCAAAAACGGAATTAACTAACAAGTGTTTAAAATGAGCTTGCACTTTTTTTGTTTTGGCTGCGTAAGAAACAGAATCGGAGAATATAAAAATTCAATCGATGATTTGCAAAACATGGTTGTTGATATATAAAAACAAAATCGGCCACAACTTAACAAATGACGCGCTAGGCTTCAATTTTGTTTTTCTATTTTTATTGTTTTTTTACTTCCCTCAATTTTTCCACCACAATGCTTTTGCATCTCATGGGATTGAAGCAAGTGCATATTGGTGCCCAATTCTTGTTGAAAAAGACCACTCTTAGTGAAATTTTTGAAGAGAACAAAACAAAGACACCCACCTCCATAAGCAACACCATTTGATTGGTAAGAGTCCTCAGCTTTGCTTTTGATATTGAAGAACTTTCTGACCATTCTCTTCGACCATGAGAGCTTCACAAGGACAAAACACACAAATCAGTCAAGAAATTGCCAAAAATTGGAAGATGCAAAATGTTGAATTTAATTTCCCAGGAGAGCAAAAAAAAAGAAAAAAAAAATCATCTTTCAGCAGCAGCAGAGTTGAGTCAAGAGTGTGAAAAAGAAAAACCTTGCTTTTCTTGGAATTCCCATCTGTCATTGTTAATCTTCTACCTCATACAGCTCCTCAAGTATGCTATGTTGTACTCCAAGGGCTACCCAAAATTGTCAACAATTGAAGGAACAAAATTATCTTCTTGTGAAACCCCTTTCTCCGATTTTCAGCCTGTCTCTTTGTTTGAGAGTATAGAAACAAGAACAAGCTCTCATCCGGGTGCTCAGCTTTTCAACTTGAGAGCAACGAAGAATCAAAGCAGCAAAATAGGTGAATGTGTTCTACTCTTAAAAATGTAAGAAGAAGGAAACAAAGTCCCCGTAAATATGCAAGTAACCAACTAGAAAGAGAGGCAATGCCTTTAAGCCTTTAATGCGTGGAAGTGAGATGAAATTCTGAAGTGGAACAAGACAATGCGACAGGTAAACAAAGAGAGAGAAAGAGAGAGCTTCAAGCTGTGTTTCTCTCTCTTGGAAACACAGTGCCTCGTTCTCTGCAACAACAGCAAAGTATCGAATTTGAACAGAATAAAGCGCAGTGAGTGCGTAGACTGTAGAGAGAAGAGCTCTTTATGTTATTCAATTAAAAAAATAGTATTTATTTTAAAAAATAAAATGGTAACCTCAGTTGAAGACATGGCAAACATGAAGGGGGCAACGGGCAGGTCGTTTAGCTTTAACGTTTCTGAACATAAAACGTTTCGGTCAGATGAACAAAGCCTGCCCCTGGTCAGCAAAGTGAGTGAGATCTAGCAGTATCTTATAGCTGTAATCTTTCTTCCCGTTTTGGTCTTCCAACCAAACAAAAGCAGTTGAACGAGGAAAAAGATAAAAAGGGTGGTTATGATTTGGGAATATATGTATTTATTTGGACTACATATCTATCTATGATCTATGTGTGTATATATTTTTTGTTTCGTCTTTTGTTGGACAAAGAATGTTTGTAACACAAGTATACTTGTGTTGTATGTTTGCTTATGATCAGTGGTATCACTACCCCCACCTTATACAGCTCTAAAACAAAAAACATAAATTAAATTGCAGTGTCCCATTTTGGGTATGTGAATGAATCCCTCCAAAAATTGATTTTTGTCTTTCTCATATTTCCCATCTTATGGCTTTATAATTTATGGAGCAATGTGATGTTTTTTATTTTATTTTTGCTTCCATAGATTGGTGATAGAATGGAACAAAGATAGGTATGGTGCATGCCACGGACTGTGGGGGGTTATGTGTGCCAAAGGCAATAAACTACGCGGCCTTTTAGCACTTAGCTTTTTAGCTATTAACCTAGTCTCAATGTCTTTCGAAACAAGGGCAACTGACCCAAATTTGTGGTCTTGGGACTTAACCCTTAGAACCTACCACCAACTTTGTGGAGTTGCTGTATGCGCTGGAGTATATTTGTACGGCGTTAGTATTTTTTTATTGAGAAAAACTTGTATAAGATTGCAAAATGAGGGTTGAGTTTAACCAAAAAAAAAACTAGTGTCTTGTAATGTGACAAATCAAAATTATAATTTTCGTTTAAAGAATTGTCTATATAGATAAAAAAAAGTTTGAGAGAAAATATTGCAAAAGCTAATAGTTATCGTTGGAGGGTTCAAAAGCTCATAAATGCAATACTAAAATCTTACGCAACTAAATTCTTATACGGGACACGAGTTTAATTTCATATCTTGTAATTGGATCCCAACACTGAATGAGGATGGCAGTTAAAAAAAATTGCGTATGATTAGTTTGAGTAATTTATGCATTGGGAGAGGGAGGCTCCATTCAATCAATTGAGAAAAAAATAAAATAAATGTGTTTGGATTAGATTCACGATAAAAAAAAAATCAATTAAATTTTCATGATAGAAATAAAATAACAACTAATTATTTATACTTTTTTATGGTGTCACTATGATTTTGTGAAGTAAAATTGATTATTATGTGTTATCCAAATACACTTTAATTTTGTGTGTTTTTCTTCACGGTCTCTGGCGCCGCCCAAGCAGCTGCTTTTGAATTCCTCGAGCGTTCAACAGTCTATGCATCTCAAAATAATGAAATATGCCAAAACAAAATGAACTTTTGGCCTTGGTTCACAAGTTTGAACTCTGTCTAACCCTTTCAACATTTTTTTTTAATAAATAAACTTGGGTTTTGTCTAATCCTCATTCATGATTGTTGGGACTCAAGTACCTGATTATCAAAACTATTTTAAATATGAATGACTAATATATTTAGCTGACGGCGCAATACTGCTATTGGGAGCATAGTATCATTGTTTTTATTATAAAAATAAATGAAAAGGAAAGAAAGGGATTCCATTTCCATCTTACAATCCCACCGTCCAACGAAATTCTTAAAACATCTCCACAAGCCTCCACTAAGCACTGCCTGTCACAACATAGCTAGAAAATATTGGGGCTTTTTTGACACCTTAAGCCGAAGAACCATCAATAATATGACAAAATTAATACGAGTCAAAGGTTTCACTAGTTTAACTACCATTTAATTTCAATTTCCAAAATTCAGAATTTCAGGAACTCATGCAAGAACAGTGATAGTCTGGTCTGGTGGGATAAGTACAAATAAAATGGGTCCAATCAAATCCGAGCGAAAAAAATCGTGGAGAATGAAATAAATGCCAAAAAAAGTTACTTGGTTGAAGCAAGTAGGATCAAAGCACAAAATGGGGAGGCCAGTTGGAACCCCTATTTGGCCTTTGTGAATTTTTCTAAGACATGAGTAATGAGTGGACTTCCATAGTGATCAAATCAAGTTATCTTTTCAGCAAACATAATCTTCTCTTTTTGTTAAAATGTTGCATAAATTATAAACTTGTATAAAATGATCTAATTTAGTCACTAAAAAATTCAAAATAAATTAATGTGTGAAGAATATAATATATCTCTTTAATGAATGGATGGAGTCACTAACATGACTCTATTCTTACCTTCACGGAATAGTGTAGGTGATGATGATGTGATCTACTTTTCCCTTTTGCGGGAATTTAAGAGTATGGTTGAGTTTATGCGTCGTTAATGTGGCTCTTTGGAATGGTTTGAGGCAGCAAGGAAGAAAAAGGTGGGCATTTGAATAGTCCAAATTAACTTGTAAAGAGAAGAATTGGGTAGCAAAGACTACAGAGATTTGGGCCACATATGGTAATTGCATATATCTAAAGCAAAAAAGAAATGGTCCCACAATTTCGGATGTGCAAAGTCTTCATCTATTTGTCTTCCATCTTTGATTATTGACAACCTACAAGATACAGCATATTCTTCAGTGGTATCTAACCTTGAATCGACGTTTTTGGATTCAATAAGGATATGATGAAAAAGGCTGATATTTGGATGCGCAATTCATTGATGCATCATTCTCAGGAAGAGAGACATAGTTTGAAATTTTTTTGTATTCCATTATTTTGATGTGATTTTAGTTTATTTTATTTTATTTTTTGCCGTGACATTTAAATGAAAAATTCCTTAAAGTGTTTAACATTCAACCATCAAAATGGCACGGGTTAAAAAATAGATTAAAATTAAGATTGACGTATTTTAACTAGAAAATATTTATCAAGTGTTCAAGTCATATTATATATATATATATGTGTGTGTGTGTGTGTATAGGAGTAGGAGAATAGTATTCCTTTCGTGTCTTTTGTCCAGAAGTGAGGAAAAACATGTGTTAATGGAGTAATTAGCGCATGTTTAGTTTTGCTGCTTGGTAAGGAAACTCACTTAAATTTTCATGTTTACAATGAAGTAACTTCTTATCTCTTTCATCTTTCCACAAGTTTTTTTTTTGAGTTTTTTGTCTTTATACTTTAAGTGACATTTGTTTAAAAATGTTTTGACACTTATTCATAATCTTGTTTTAACTTGTAAGTTGTTATTTTTCTTCGCCTCATGCCTATATCTATATGTTTTCTAATATTCTTGTTTTTTTTTTTTTGTTTTGTTTAATTAACCTCTCTCTCTGTCATTTTTATTTTATTTTAGATTTAAGTGTCTTCACTTAGGATATATGTATATATATATATATATATATATGCATGTTCTTAAAAAAAAAAGTATGTGTGCATGATTTCTATAATATCATATGTGGGTCCTTGTTCAAATGTGAAAATTGGATATGCTACTGAACTTAATTTGACCAATTTATTTGTTCAAAAATATGTTGATATTTTGAATTTATGATCCTTATATATATATATATATATATCATTTAATATGTTTTGAACTCATAATGTGAGATAACATGACAAAATTTAACAAAAAAATAAGAAATGAGTGATTTTATGAATTTTCAGGAGTATAACCTGTAATGCGTAAATAAATGTTTGAAGAGAGTTCCAACTATTATAGGATCTTAAAAGAGAATTCTACATGGAAATATGTATATGGGAAATGACTATGATAACGATATAAAAAAGAGCAGCACTAAGCACATCTTAAAAGAAACTATGATACTTTTTTTTCAGAACAGAAAGGAATAGAAATATTCGTACTGTCATCAAGTGGTATCAAGGAGAACACTGTTAGTTAATTGAACGCAGAGATTTGAATCAACCTCCCGTACGGTATTGCACCAAACCTTGTCTTTTATTTGTGGTAGAAATTGATTTTAAAGGATACTCTCATTATTCAACAAAGAAGAAGAACGAAAGGGCAAAATGGGAGTTTTAATGTTAATGTAAGATAGATAGATATCTTGATGACGAAAAGGATTGAGGTTTTATGCTCGGAAAGCATTAATTGGTCACAATTAAACAAATAACTGTAAAACATTGACTGGTTGGAACATTCATTGCTGTACTCTCATGCAGGTATTCATCATAACGAACTAACAGAAGTTGGTGTTTTAAAATTGTAATCACAATACTTCTGTCTTTCAGCCGTTGTAATTCAGCAAAACATAAAAATTAAACATATATTTTAGTATTATTTTCTAATGAAAATCAAAACTTCACATCCGTAACTCAAATCAACCTTGAATGCCTGATTATCTGAATATAACTACAATTTATTTTTATTTTTTTTTAAAAAAACACCAAAAATACTGCAACATAATCCAAGTTTAGTCCAAAACCAAAAGCTTAATCAATTTCCGCTCAATTCCACCCCTACCTCCTGGGGGTATTGGATAAGGAGTTCTAGCTCTCTGTCATACTTCTTTCAGTACACTTTTTTCTTTTACAACTACACTCTTTTTTATTTAAAAACTACTGAAATTATAAGTAGAATTGATTAAATAAGAAATAAGTTTCATATAAGTTTGTGATTATTAATGAATGTAAGCTAATAATAAAAGTGTATTTAGATATAATTCGATGATGCAATTTATCAAGTCCAACAGGAAAAAAATGTAGGAGCAAAAATATATTAATAGCTTCGACCAAAATGTGAAAAGCCACGTCAAATATGATTTTAAAAGAGTTTTCAAACAGTAAGACTGGTGTGTGAAAAAGTGTGATAGAAAATGTGTTAGTGTCATTTCTGTTATTAGATTAACATTGGATAATATGATAATACATAATAGTTTTATACTAATACTAACAATCTTCATTCTTAATTAACATATTAGAACGTGCTCTACCTGTTTCATGTTTGTGAGCAAAATACATAATAATATCAACATAAAATGTGTTAATATCTGTTTGGTTTAATGTTAAAGTAAATAAGTACACATTTCTATACATATTTTGTGATAGGTAAGAATTCATAATTTTTTATTTAACGGTTCTTTGATTAAATCAAACACTCATTTAGTCACACAATAAAATTTAGATTATCTTCCCCGAAAACAATTGATGTTTACACCTACAAATTAAAAGGTCACAAAAAACCAAAAAGAATGCAAGAAGATCTGCTTCTTGCTTTTGCTTTTTGTTTTCTTAAATCACCCACCTTGTAAAATCGGTGGTAAAATTATCGAGGCAGTCAAAGGCGGCAGCAATGAATTTTTCTTCTCTCTCTGTCTCTTTTACTGTCTTCTAGTTTGATTCTTTCTTTGCTTTACCTGCTTTGATAGGGAGACCCCATTGGGCTCCTTTTCTTCTTTCTAGCCTTACCATAGAATGGATTTTGGGTTTGGGGTACACTTTAGTAATTCAAAATGTGAAAAAGCTATCATCATCGGTCACTATCTTTTGCATTAAAGAGGAAGACATACACAAGCAAATTGTACAATGGTATACCTCTGATATAGACCTCTCACTTGTATAAACACATTTTTTATATTTGTTTTTCGATTCAAGGTTAAAGGAAGAATCTATCTCTCGTCTTTTTTCCCTTTTTAGATTTTTTTAATGTGTGACCAATTAAAAAGTAAAATAAAAATCTACATGGCTCATTGTAGAAAGTAGAAACGACCAATAACTTATATTTTAATAAAAAAAAAAAGTATAAGTGCTAGAGACTAGAGTAATGAAACACTATGTAGTTCCTAGACTGCCATAGAATTTTGATTACAAGTATACAAGGTGAAAAAGGTTGTCATAATTAAGAAAACATGGCTGGGACAAGAAGTGTAGTTTTTGGTAACAATTTTATAGAGTAGTTCAACCGCACTTCCCATTGCGCCAACTACAAATGCAGGTAAATCATTTATCATAATTGTATAATGATTTTGGTTGTCCAAATTGTGCTGCCTTTAAGTTTCTTGTTCCCAGCTCAAGTAAGTAAATATATATGTATTCTTCTGGCTCTATATCTTTGTTCACTTATATATCCGCTCGTGGCTAAAGTTCTTCTCTTCCAATATGAGGTAAAAATTTATTGCTGGTGGGTAAAATCTTAAATGCATTATTCGACCACTGAACTAATTTTAGCTACAAGTTTTTTTCTTCGACAAATTTTAGCTACAAGTTCAACATTACAGTAATTCACTGGAGGCACCAGTGGCCCCAACGATTCATAGTTACCTGAAATTTAATTAGCTATAAGTACAAAGCTACAAAATCTAGGTGACTCGTTAATGTTAGATTCAAAACATTTATTAGTGAAAATAAGTTATTAAAAATAACTATTGAATTAGCAAAAATGATACAGATTTTTATTTTGAAATCAACTATCAGGACGTGGATAGTAGTTTGGTACTAATCTTTCCCAAAATCCAGAGTTGCAAATCCAGAATATATTATAAGTTGATATGAGTCAGAACCTACTTTTGATATGACCTGCATTTAAGAAATATTTTATTAACTTGTTTTGACTTTTTTCTCCCTTCAAATATCGTTAATTGAAAATGTGCCAATGACACTTACAAAAACATAAAATGCTAAACAAGGAGCATCACAACAATGCACAACAATTATTAGCCACTCAAGCAAATGAAACGTGATAAAATGCTATATAACTTCAAATTTATTCAAGAAAACTAGTTTTAATGCTATGACGAAACTTGTCTGTTTGCCTAAAAGTTGTTTTTAAGAAAAGATTTGAAAAAAAAATGAACGCAATTCAACCTCCTTCGTGTCTACATTTTTTTATAAGTTGAACTAATAATATTTTCTATAAATAAAAAGTTTTTAATATAAATAAGTTTGATAAGTAAGCAAATCTATTTAACAATCTCACACTATATATAATATAAAAAGTATAAACGTAATATAATAGCTAAATAATAGATGTCTTTAAAAAAAAAGCTAAATAATAGATAAAGTATATAATAGTTTCTCTACCTAAAATATAATGGACAAAGTATCAACGCGATGAAGAAGGAAAAAATTATCCAACTTATCTCTCACATTAAAACTTAAAAAGGTAGATATTTATGTGTGTTTTTTAATTGAAAAGTTATATATATATACACACACACAATAACTAATGGGTTGTTTCACGGGCTTAAGACTAGTAGATCTTCTTCTCTCTTTTTCCGAAACTAAACTGACTTGTGCATAAGGCTTGAGACCAATTATTAAGGGGGGGCAAATTTTATAATTAAGCATAGATGTTAAGTAATTTTTAGCATTCTAGGGGGGGCAGTTGCCCCTGTTGTGGAACACATAGTTCCGACCCTGACCACACATGTGATTTAAAATTTTCTTTTTAGTAATTTTGAAAATTATTCTTTAGTCCCTCCCATGAATGTACATCAAATAACAGATTGGTATTGTGATAATTTTAGGTGAAAAAATTTGATTAATTTTTAGTCATAAGAATTTACATTGTAAAACGCAGACTCATGAGAGAGACTAAAAAGAGATATTTTCAAAATTTAAAGGCTAAAAAAAGTAAATTTAAATTTGAAAGACTAAAAGAAATATAATCCAAATTGAGAGATTAAAACAGTAAATAAACTAATTAAATATGTAAAAAAGGAGGATAAGGAGGTATTTTTAGATTTTTGAATAAATCGGTTAATCTAGTTTAATAGTACATAATTTTTTATCCCTTATATTTTGTGCATTAAAAACAAACTATTAAATAATATTATTTATATATGTAAATAGTACTAGTAGTAGGATTGTGCATTAAAATATACTATTAATCCATCATTATATTAGAGATTCTATTTTCCTATTGTTATTATTTTGGATTAAAGATCTATAGGTATTTGATCAAGATCAAGATGTTTAATTAGATTATACATAACTAAAGTGTTTTAAGTTTTATCAAGGTGTCATAAGTCCACATTAGGCCCAATTTGTCTCTACTTGAAGAAGAAAAAAATAAGCAAACATTGAGCTCCACTGCCATCAGCGACGACGCACACGCACAGTGCCTTGCCTTCCCTTCTAGAGCAAAATCGCTTCTTGTTCTTGCTTTGCATCACGGTTCCCACTAAAAGTTCCAAATTTTCACTCCACAAGCTTCTTATTTAAAGAGAACAAGTCTGTACCCTCGCTCAGTCCATGACCGAGTAACAGGGAGGGGCAAAATTCTTCAAAATGCTCACCACACTCACCAGGAACGTTCCATAACAATCATTTTACCACAGTAAAATGAATTATGGAGAATTGGATTCTCTATTTCATAGCCACACAAAATTGGGTAACCACGGTACACTTTTTGTTTAGGCAAAAGAAAATGAGATTAGGCGAGACCAACAAGGATAGACATCTCAACTATGTTGACACCTCAATCCTTGTTACACCTAAAACTCACCCTAAAATTTATTCATCCAAATAGAAAGATAAAAAAACACTTGGGATGGTCAAACCATATCTAAGGAAGACAAACTAAAGGAACCTATAAGAAGAGAGTTCATTCATGTACTTAAGGAGCTCTTGAGAAACAAAGGATGGCGGAAAGGCCCACCACAGTACATTCAAAATAACATGGAACAAAGAGTAATTCAGCCCATTATGCAGGCTTAACGTGCAATCACTTACAACAGTTTTATTTTCAATGCAGGCTTAGCACTACATGCTGAGAGTAAGCGCGCAGAACATTATGTAGAAACGATAGTGGAATGCATTTGGTCCTATTTAAACTCCAAGTATGCAAATTGAAGACGGATTAGGTTAGGAGAATTATTTAGGATTTAAGGTGGAGGCCAGGAAACTGGTGAGTTGTATCTTAACCAATTTTGCAGACTTTTGGTGTGAGCCAAGCTATTCTACTGTTGTATTTCCTTCCTTTACAAATTCTGTTATTCTGTTTGAGATTGTGCCTTTTATATGATGTACTGGTAAATATTCAGAACACAAGAACATACTTATCCAAAGGATTTTCTCTCTTCTCTGTTATTTCTTCCCACGAAACTCTATTCTCTCATTCTCACATAAGTCCTCACTCAGAGTGAACTTCTATAAATTCTGCACTTTTCCTGCAGGTTGTATCAGGTGTTCTCATGAGGTACAAAACAGTCTTATCTTGCAACGTGATGCGCCATGCAAATGCTTATGTGGTAATAAACTTAAATGTAGTTTGTTGTTCTTTATGGTAATCTGTGTAATAAAGATTTTCATCAAATGTTAATGTGAATTACTAATAGCACCTATAAAATTGCATCTAAATTTTGTCTTTATCTATAAATTTGCACTTGCTTTGAATACATTCTTGTGGAGTGCTTTGTCTTGACAGCTGATTCTTATTTGGCTTGCTATTGGAATATAAGGTTCTAAAACTAGTTTAACCCGAGAACCAGAAAAAAAAAATGCTGTTTATTATTCAATCATTTTAATTATTTAAATCAATAATCAAAACTTTTAACCTTTAAATACATTTAAAATAGAGGGAAAAGTACTTTTTCAGAGAACAATTTTTATTTTGTCAGTTAGGAACAAATTTGGGTACTGAAGTAATCCTCTTTTAGCTCAAAGGTAGTATGGTATAGCAAAATCAGGTGCATAGGTTAAGCCCAACACATGATGGGGATCCAGTGACATTATTAAAACAATACTAGTCCTACATACTGCATGCCCTCACATTTAGAAGATGTCCCAACTGGTTCCAAAGTGTTAGCAGAGAAGTATGTAGAGAATATGTAAATATAATCATCCTTACACTGACCAAGCAAATTGCAAATAGGAAAGAGCAAAGGAAGAATAGCTTATTAAAATTGGAGAGCATACCCTTCCATGCTACAGCACTGGTTTCTTCATTCAAGAAAGGGGTAGTCAGTATAACCAAGAACTGGATCATCAATGTAAAATGTCTCCCGGTTATACTTGTTGAGAGGAGCATTGAGCGCAAATCTCTTTGGCAAATCTGGATTAGCCAAGAACAAACGACCATAAGCAACAAGATCAGCCCTGTTTTCAGCTATGGCATTGTTCCCATCTTGGCGGCCATAACCTCCTGCAACTATAAAAGTGCCATTGAAGGCCTTTCTCATAGGCACCAGGCTGTGAGGACATTCAACTTTTTCTCCAACAGTCTTCATTCTTGGTTCCACCATGTGGCAGTAGGCAAGGCTATACTTATTGAGGGCATTAACCATGTACAGCCCCAATTCTTTTGGATTTGAGTCTCCACACTCTGCATATTCTGCGAATGGTGATAATCTAATGCCAACTCTGTCCGCCCCTATCTCATTAACAACAGCTTCAACAACTTCCAAAGTAAATCGGCAACGGTTCTCAAGGGATCCACCGTATAAATCCGTTCGGTCATTCACCTTATCTTTCATAAATTGCTCGAGCAGGTAGCCATGAGCCCCATGGATCTCAACCCCATCAAAACCTACAATTTGCACAACAACGGGTACATGAGTGCAGATTCTACTTTCTAAAACAATTTGAAACATTTGTAGGATGAAAAGGTGAGGGAAATTACCAGCTTGGATAGCATTCCTTGAAGCAAGCCTAAAGTCATTAACAATATGAGGAATTTCATCTGTCCTTAACGGCCTTGGTGAAGTGAAATGAACTTGATCAATGCCATTAGCTCGAATTTGGGGTGAGAGTGGCTTGTCTGTAGAAGATATGGGTGCTTGGCCATTAGGCTGATAAGCTGAATTAGAAACCCTTCCAACGTGCCAAATCTGAGAAAAGAAGATGGCACCTTTGGCATGAACGGCATCGACAATGGGTTTCCATGCTTGGACTTGGTCTTGAGTCCATATGCCAGGCGTTTGCGGATAGCCTTGAGCTGTTTCAGAAACACCAGTAGCTTCTGCAATGAGAAGGCCTCCGTTGGAAGCTCTCTGAGAGTAATAGAGGATAGCATGGGGTTGAGGGACGTTGTTGTAAGACCTCTGTCTGGTCAGCGGTGCCAAGACAACCCTGAAGAAATTGGGAAAGAAAAGTAGAAAAGAGAGAAGCTAAACCACAAACAGTACATCTGGGCACAAGGCACCAACACAAATCCTAAACCACAAAGGGATATCAATGTACGTGACGTACCTGTGCGATAGGTTGAAATTGCCCAACTTGTATGGAGTAATAAGGGGAACGGGGTGCTGAGCAGGAACAGAAGCAGCCATGGTGTGTTCTCAACGCGACTTTATTGGACTCTCACGCCTTATGTTGTCACAAAATGCGTAAGGCCTAATTATGTTGTCCACGATTTTATTTCTTACATTTTAAATATTAACAAGAAAGTCATCAACCTATTGTACTTATTTAATATATTAATATTAATTCGAAAAAGTAAAAGAACAAAAATGCATACTTTACTAGTACTAAATAAATAATATAATTATTATAAAAATTAATAATTTCTATTTTAACAATAAAGGTTAATCTATAAATCTATCACAATCCACCAATTATATATGATTAATTTATTGATTCTTAAAACAATTATTTTAAAGTAATTTAAATGATAATTTATACAAGTATAAAACTTTTTTATTTTTATATTATATATCTCAATTATAATTTAATTATTTGTATTAAATATTTTTTCTCTTCAATAAAATTGTGTTAATTAAAGGAGGTGTATTCAATTAGAATTTCAGATGATTTTCAAAGACTTTTTTTTATTAAATTATTATTAAAATTGTTAATATTTAAAATGTAAG
>PYAF01001578.1:421635-478659 GCA_007407185.1 Glycine tomentella | reverse complement strand
TATAACATACCTTTTTGAGAATTTCCTATTAACTTTATAGATTTTCAATTAAGTCAGTTTAATTAAACATCTATCATGTATATCATCTATATATATATAATTTGATAAATGAAATTTATTAATCCTATACAATAAAAATCATTATATTACATATATATTAATCTATTTGAATTTTGATATTTTATTCATAATAACCCTACGATAAAAAATAATTTAAATTAAAATTATAAAAAATTATTTTTTCATTATCTTAATATCTATTATAATAAAATGTCCATAATTTTAGTTAACAACCTTAGCAAAATCAATTATTTTATAATAAAATATGGTAATAAAATTCTAATAATACTTTATTATAAAAACTGAAATTAGTTACATGATAGATTAAATATTTGACATACACACTTATTCCCAACAAAATGATTCATGGTTGAGCTAGTAACATGTCTCATCTTTCAACATTTATATAAACTACATTTGCATTGAATAAATCATCTTGTAGTGCTTTGTCTTGACAGCTGATTTTCAATATTTTAGTTAACTGGTTTTTGCTTCGAATTGGTACTTTACCTATCGTTTCTTGGCTTGCTATTGGAATAGAAGGTTCTCAAGTTAGTTTAACTCGAGCTAGAAAAAGACTTTTGTTTATGTTTCGATCATTTTAATTATTTAAACCACTAATCAAACATTTTAAGTCCGTTTGAAAGTAAGCGGGGACAAATCTTCCTCACCTTTGACATCTTTTCAAAAAAAAAAAAAAAGGTTTAGTTACACATATGCATTAATTTGTGTACTGACATAATCCTCTTCTATTAACACAAAGCTTGTATGGTATTACAAATCAGGTGCATATATAGCTTTAGCCCAACACTTGTTGTGATCCAGTGACATTATTACTACAATAGTCCTTCCCTACATACTACATGCCTTAGGAGTTTAGAAGATTTGTCAACTTGATCCAAAACCATAACAGAAAAGTATGTAAATAACAGGTGAATGAAAACCTGACCAACCAAATTGCAAATATGAATTTGCTGGGGAAGAAAAAGTTATTAAAAATGGAGGCTCTATCCTAGGATCTACAGCAGTGGATTCTTCATCAAGAAAGGGGTAGCTAGTCGGTATAACCAAGAACCGGATCAGAAATGTAGAATGTCTCCCTGTGATACTTGTTGATAGGAGCATTGAGAGCAAATCTCTTTGGCAAATCTGGATTAGCCATGAACAAACGACCGTAAGCAACAAGATCGGCACTGTCTTCAGCTACTGCATTGATCCCATCTTGCGATCATAACCTCCTGCAACTATAAAGGTGCCATTGAAGGCCTTTCTCATAGGCACCAGGCTCTGAGGGCATTCAACTTTTTCTCCACAGTTTTCATTCTTGGTTCCACCATGTGGCAGCAGGCAAGGCTATACTTATTGAGGGCACTAACCATGTACAGCCCCAATTGTTTAGGATTAGAGTCCCCACACTCTGCATATTCTGCAAAAGGTGATAATCTAATGCCAACTCTTTCTGCCCGTCTCAATAATAACAGCTTCAACAACTTCCAAAGCAAATCGGCAACGATTCTCGAGGGATCCACCATACTCATCTGTTCGATCATTCACCTTGTCTTTCATAAATTGCTCAATCCAGAAGCCATGATCCCCATGGATCTCAACCCCATCAAAACCTACAATTTGCACAACCATGGATATGTTACTCTAGTAGTCTAGTTAGTACTGAAACAATGTTGAAGGGTATTTGAAACATTTGTATTTGGTAGTAGAAGCAAAAGGTGAGGGAAATTACCAGCTTCGATGGCATTCCTAGCTGCAAGTCTGAATTCATCGACAATATGAGGAATTTCATCGGTCCTTAAGCGCCTTGGTGGTGTGAATTGTACGTGATTAATGCCATTACTTCGAATTTGGGGTGTGAGTGGCTTGTCCGTAGAAGATATTGGTGCTTGTCCATTTGGCTGATAAATTGTACAAAAATCAGACTGTAGTTACCTCTAATTTATAACACAGTTATGAGAATTGGTGGGTTGATTGACTGGATTGAAGTATTGAGTCAATGATCTAAGTGGTATATCACTTATTAACTTAATATATATTAAAAATTAAAATATATCTAACAAAATATGATTAATTCATATTTTTATATTTCAAAATTAAATATATTTTCATGATCAAGTTATAAATATTATATAATTATTTGTTATTGTAAATTTTATGGGTATTATCATTAAATAACTAAGAAAAATCTTATTTTTTAAGACTAAATAAAAAAATTATTGAATGATCATAAATAAGTATGATAAAAATGTATAAAACACATAAATTAATATTACATCATATCTGGATCAATATGATAATAATTAGTTATTATATATTGTTATCAAGATAAAAAAATATTATAAGAACATATTATATATTATTAAATAATAAACTATTAACAATTTAACATTTTATAAGAACGAAAAAAAAAAGTTTCTCGAACTGGTCAAACTAGTTCAAGTCATCATATTTTACCAAATCACCTATTTAAGTCATCATATTTTACCAAATCCAACCGAGTCAAATAAGATCGCTTGCATTTTAAGTCTTATACCTTTGTTGGATGCCTGGATCACTTTGGATATTAGGTCCCAAATTGATCCAATTTTAATAACTATGCTTAGTAATATAAGTCGATTCACCTCCCTTGAATTCAAGATAACATTAACTGGTCTTTTTATCAATTATTCTCTTTTTTTTTACCTATTTTTTAATTAATTTACACTTATATATTTAATGCAAATAAAAAAAAAGACGGATAAAATAAAAAAATCACAACTATTTTATTTGAATAATTTTTTATAATATTTCTTACTTTTTACTGCAAACTTTAAAAGATAGATAAGAAGAAATGGAGAGACTAAATGTTTTTTTATTCCACATAGAGGATAAATGTTATTGTCTACCGAAACGTTATAAAATTGTTTGTACAATAATAAATAAATACTTTTAACATGTAAATTATATATATATATATATAAAAGATATATCATATGTATATTAAGAGTGTATCTAAATTTTGAAGATAAATATATATTTAAAATTAATTTTTGATATTAAGTTATAATTTGTTTAATTGTTTAATTAATATTAAAAACATAGGAGTGAAGTCTGCTACTTTAATTAAAAAAATTAAATGTGAGCAAAAGAAGAGAAAATAAAGGCTGAAAAATGAATAATTTTACACGTTTATACCAAAAGAAAAGAATATATAAATTAAAGACCACTGTTATGGAGGGGTATTTAATAATTATTATTATTTTATTCTTAGGAATGAAAGATATATCATGTAACTTATAATAACTCACGCATAACATGCTCACGAGCAACTGAGCTATATTACTTAATATGGAGGGATGTTTAATTAATTTAAATAAATCAAGTGAAGGAAAAAAAAAAAAAAACTGAATCTGAAACCCTTCCAACGTGACAAATCTGACAAAAGAATATACCGCTTTAGCATGAATGACATCGACAATGGGTTTCCATGCTTGAACTTGATCTTTTGTCCATATGCCAGGTGTGTGTGGATATCTTAACATTAATCACATGTATTATTATTATTATTATTATTATTATTATCATTATTATTATTATTATTATTATTAGTGATAATGAAGTGAATATGAAAGAAGAAATGAGAGAATGAAGTGTACCCTTGAGCTGTTTCAGAAATGAGAAGGCCTCCGTTGGAAGTTCTCTGAGAGTAAGAGAATGGCATGCGGCTGAGGAACGTTGTTGTAAGACCTTTGTCTGGTAAGTGGTGCCAAATCAACTCTGCAAAATTAAAACATTGCCTTACTTGATTCCTACACCTACCACCACGTCACATCTTACATCACCGTCCAATTATTATAGCCATCACCCCGAAACCCAACCAATTTTGTTAAGCTCACTTTTACGTATTATTACTACTACATATCACTTTGTTAAATAGACAAATCAGCCATATTGCACCTCTGCTACGTAATAATATCGGATAATCTATGTTTAGATTAAAAATTCTAAACTGTAGTTGGAGTTAAACTTAAGTTATTTTTACTTCTAAAAATCTGAATTTCTAGACAAAATTTTAATGTTAAACATATTCTTTAAGATAACCAAACAAGTCGTGTAGCTGAATTTACTTTACAAAAATACGTTCAACATTCAAAAATATTTTTAAACTGTTAACCAAACATCTCATAAGCAACTATCAAACCTGCGTTTAAAAATCCATTTTGAGCCTTATAAACAGAATTTTCTACTTTTCAAAGCTGCGAGCCGACAATGAATAAGGGAGATAGATTGGCGTTTGAATTCAACCGAATTTCATTTTTTTGAGGAATTCACTCATCCAACCACAACGAAACATCTCTGCTGTTATTGTTTGGCTTCAAAGTTCAAAGTAACCTTAACGGACCAAGAGTGAGGGAAAAGATGGAACGATTTTGTTTCTTTCACAGGAAAACCTGTCACCTTGTCCAAGACATTATTCCTACGTACTCGCAGGGAGCAAAAAACCATCAACAGCCAGTGCGATACTTGGCTTCCCCATCAAGAAGGCATAATGGTCATTGTAGCCTTGGCTGGTAAGCTGGGTAACGCTAAGTGTACTATCATGAAGGCTGAACTTTGGGCCATTTTTTTGAGATTTCAATTAGCTCTCAGCAGAGGTTTTTCAAATCTCTTTGCTGAAGGTGATTCATTAATTGCTGTTAATATGGTTAACCAGGGGGTCCATATAAGAACTTGATCCGGCAAATTCAGAGCTTTGGTTATTCAGTTAAAGAGTTTCAGTGTAGGCATGTTATGTCTCCAATAAATTTCAACCAATCACAATGTGTTTAAAAGAGGATTCCTATTTCCTAGCATTTCTTTTTTTCTTTTTTTAAATTGCATTTGTGTGGAATACTTTCTTGTGTGGTAGTTTGTCTTTAGAGCTGATTTCAATGATTTGGAATATATTAGTTAATTGACTTTTTGCTTCGCATTGGTACCTTGCTCATTGTTGGTATTGCAAATTGAAATATAAGGTGCATATATAGCTCTGGCCTTTAGCCGAACACTTATTAGGATCCAGTGACATTACTACAACAATAATAGTTCTACATATTACACTCCCTTACAATTTAGAAAATGTGTAAAAGGTGGATCCAAAACCATAGCAGAGAAGTATGTAAAGAACATGTGAATGAAAATCTGACCAACAAAATTCCAAATATGAATTTGCAGGGGAAGATAAAGTTATTAAAAAGGGAGGCTCTACCCTAGGATGCTACAGCATTGGATTCTTCATCATCAAGAAAGGGGTAGTCAGTATAACCAAGAACTGGATCAGAAGTGTAGAATGTCTCCCGGTGATACTTGTTGAGAGGGGCATTGAGAGCAAATCTCTTTGGCAAATCTGGATTAGCCAAGAACCAACGACCATAAGCAACAAGATCAGCCCTGTTTTCAGCTATAGCGTTGATCCCATCTTGGTGGTCATAACCTCCTGCGGCTATAAAAGTGCCATTGAAGGCCTTTCTCATAGGCACCAGGCTATGAGGGCATTCAATTTTTTCTCCAATAGTCTTCATTCTTGGTTCCACCACGTGACAGTAAAGAATACCATACTTATTGAGGGCATTCACCATGTAAAGCCCCAATTCTTTTGGATTGGAGTCTCCACACTCTGCAAAGTCTGCGAATGGCGATAGCCTAATTCCAACTCTGTCCGCTCCTATCTCATTAACAACAGCTTCAACAACTTCCAAAGCAAATCGGCAACGGTTCTCAAGGGATCCACCATATTCATCCGTTCGGTCATTCACTTTATCTTTCATAAATTGCTCAAGCAGGTAGCCATGAGCCCCATGGATCTCAACCCCATCAAAACCTACAATTTTCGCAACCATGGATATGATATTAGTATTTGGTAGGGTATTTGAAACATTAGTATTATTTGGCAGGAGCAAAAGGTGGGGGAAATTTACCAGCTTCGATGGCATTCCTTGCAGCAAGTCTGAAGTCATTTACAATGTGAGGAATTTCATCAGTCCTTAATCTCCTTGGTGGGGTGAATTGTACTTGATCAATGCCATTACTTCGAATTTGGGGTGTGAGTGGCTTGTCCGTAGAAGATATGGGTGCTTGTCCATTTGGCTGATAAACTGTACAAAAATCACAATATAATAACTAGTCAATATCAATAATACTACCAACAAGCTGCTAATAAATATCTCAATTTTATGTGGGTTTTGGATAAATTTTTTTTCTTCTATTGAATCTCTAATAACAAATGAAAAAACTTTATCAAAGATTAAACAAATACTAAAATACTAAAGAAAAAAGATTATTATTTTATTAAAAAATAAAAACAAAAAAAATATTAAAAATAAAAATAAAATTCAAATATTTATTAAAAAAACACAAATGTTTTAGCGTAACAACAATATGAAATCAACTCCTCTTGAATTCAACGGTTATTTTCTACCGAAACGTGTTAAAAATTGAAAGTTGAGTTAATAATATAAAGAAAAGACAAGTGTTATGGAGGAGTTGAGGGTATTAAAAAAAGAAAGAAAAAGAAAAGACCTGAATCTGAAACTCTTCCAACGTGCCAAATCTGACAGAAGAAAAGACCGCCTTTGGCATGGACGGCATCGACAATGGGTTTCCATGCTTGAACTTGGTCTTTTGTCCATATGCCAGGCGTTTGCGGATAGCCTTGAGCCGTGTCAGAGACGCCAGTGGCTTCAGCAATGAGAAAGCCTCCGTTGGAAGTTCTCTGGGAGTAGTAGAGGATGGCATGGGGTTGTGGAACGTTGTGGTAAGACCTCTGTCTGGTCAGCGGTGCCAAAACAACTCTGCATGCAAAATTAATTACAAGTTGCAATTAGCAATTAGCCATTGAAATCCTGGAAATAGGAAGGAGAAAGAGATAGATACCTATGGGACAGATTGAATTTGCCCATCTTGTAAGGAGTAAGAAGAGGATTGGAATCAGGAGAAGCCATCTGATCAGTTGTGTGAATTCGATTTCAACTTGTAATGGAAGTGGGTGTCATTTATAGAAAGATTCTATTTGTGGGAAGGGGACAGGGGCGTTGGGTGTGACGTATGCCATTGCGTTACCGCAGTCAGCTTTGACCCCCATAGCTACCACCACCTCACATCTTACATAACCCTTTCAATAAATCCCATCGCCACTAAAGTACCACTTTTGTTTGTTATCGGTAGCCTCCACGGTAACAGTGCTACCTAAGAACATCACATTCCCTCATTTGTTTTAATTTGGTTTAATTTCAACTTTCATATTTATTTTTGTAAATTTTATCATTTAATTTTTCTTTTCACAGATTTTATCATTTAATTTTTAATATTTTACGGATTTTATCACTTATTTTTTTCGCTGATTTTATCATTTAATTTTTATTATTTTATAAATTTTATCATTCAACTTTTTTATTTTTGCATATATTAACAAAATGACATCATTTTGTTTGTACAAAAATTTATTAGAAAAAATTGAGTGATACAATTTATTTATAAAAATCATAAAAATTTACGTATAAAAAATATTTTATTGGACTTACCAAATAAATATTTAGTCATATTTTTTTATAAGAGTTTGAAACTAATTTAACTCCAAAATTAATTTAAAGAATAAAAATTCTCTTTCACTTATATACTTTATCTTAACAATATTTGGAATCTAATCGAAGTGAAACTTCTTGAATTTTCTCCAATAATATTTTTTTAAGTGATATACTTATTGCAATTCATTTGTGATGACATCAAAATTACAATTAATTGGAAATAAAACCAAAGACATGGTTGGCTTGCCTCTTAACTAAACTCACCTGAAGTTTGAAATTGTTGCTAAAACAGACTTGCATTTTCCAATAATAAAATGAAATTCATCTATGCCTTGTTGCCTAGAAGATATAGCATCAGTAACGGTTTTACAGTCTGTTTCTAGGATAATATTCTTAAGATGCAGTTCCTCTATCCATTTAATTGCATGAAAAAATCCCAAACCTTCAGCTTCTCTTGGTTCAGGTGTCCCGTTTATATGAACTGTTTTTGCTTTAAGAAACCTTCCCTGATCATCACGCACCACAATACCAGCATCAAAGAGATTTGATTCTTCAAAGATTGCTGCATCAATGTTTACTTTAAAGAATCCCGCTATAGGCTTGCACCACTTGAGATTTTGAGCAGATTCATTTGAGGAAATGTTGAGTGAGTTGTTAGAGAAGTCTCTTACTTTGGTCCATTCAAACAGAAAGTGAAGCGCGTGTGATAGTGATATTTGAGGCAGAGGATTTTTGGATTCCCATCTTTTGTCGTTGCAACGTCTCCAAATGCACCAAAGCGTGATGCTTAATCTGCACTTAAGCTCCATGGGGAAGGTTTAGAGCAGGTGCAAATTTAAGTCCGTAGCTGATTCTGCATGGTTCATGTAGGAACTAACCTGATTTCAGATTCCCTCTTCTTCCCACACGCTTCTGACTTGTTGGCAGTCGAAGAAGACGTGTCATTCTGTTGGTGTTTGTTCCGTTTAATGCTGTTGGCCCAAATCCCTAGGTGTGAAAGGGAATTTGTGATTGGGCCCAAATCCCGAGGTGTTGACCTCGGCCCATTTGCCATTTAGGGTAAATCCCTAAATGCTGTGCCTCTCTATAAATACTCCCATTATGGATGGAGGCAGGTTGACGCAAGAGACAGAGTTAAGGCTGACGCTAGGTTGCGGCAGTGTGAGGGCTGAGTGAAAACAGTGAGTGAATGTTCTCCGGCATTGTTGGCCGTTGAGGTGAGTCTCCGAGAGCTTGAGAGTGTCTTGTTGAGAGTGTTGGGTTCACTACTGTTGTAACGAAGCTGGTGGCTCCGGTGAGAGACCGTCGAGCATCTTGTATTCATTATTTCTGAATAGTGGATCGTTTTCTGGACTTGGTCCCGTGGGTTTTCCTCTTGAAGGTTTTCTCCCACGTTAAGCTATATTGTGTGTTGATTCTCTCCCTGCTCTTCCCTTTATTTGTATGATCCTGTGTTTCCGCTGCATTTGCTGCATTTTGTGCATTTCTGTGTTTCTGGTTTTGTTCTGGGTTGAGACATTGCTCCCCAGTGTTACGGTTTGGTAGAGGAAGCTCCCAGCCGACCAGAGGAACGTGGTGCCGGGCACGTTGTATCCGGATACGTGTAGTGCCGAGTACGTGTGTTGTCCGGGTAGAAATTCCACGTTGGTTGTGGTGCCGAGCCGACTTCGTGGCGTCGGATTGCAAATTCCACAACACATTCATTCTCCAAGTTTGTTTCGCAGTAATTTGCATGAGCTCCTTTAGATTGCAGCCTGATTCTTGTAAGGAGACAGCGTCTTAATGTACGCCATAGAAAGTGCTTGACTTTGGGTGGGAGATGTAGCTGCCATAGAAGCTTCCAGTTATCTTTAACTTTGAGATTTTCATTGCAAGTCATGTTCTCCATTAAGTGATGATAGGCTGAACTGACTGTATATTCTCCATTTGCACTATATTTCCAGCATGGACGATCACTATCACGAGTGTTAGTCAAAGACAACATTTGTAAATCATTCACGTCCTCTTCATTAAGGATTTCTCCAGCTATATCCATTCTCCAGCTATTATTTTCATGATCTATAAGGGAGCTAACAGTCATAAATTCAAGACTAAGAGGTAGTAAGGATGAAACATGGGATTTATCTTTTTTCGAAGCCACGGTTGGGTCCAAAAATTGATTGATTGACCGTTGCCTAACCTCCATCCATTCCTTCCTTGACCAAAGCCTGTGAAGCGTGGATACTACGTCAAGTGTAGTTTGGATTGCCTAAAGGGGCATCCAAGAAACCTCCATTAGGGTAGTATTTAGCTTTGAATACCTTTGACATTGTAACATTTGGATTGGTGGATAATTCCCAGTCTTGCTTCCCTAGCATGGCAAGGTTTAAACCATGAAAATGTCTGCATCTCATACCTCAAAATTCCTTCTTCATTGTTAATTTCTCCTAGTTAAGCTAGTTGATACCCTTCCTTGAGCCTGTTTTTGAATCCCACCCAAATGAATTTATCATTTTTTGCATTTCATCCTCTAAGATTGATGATAAGAGATAAACATCATGCAGTAAGATGGGATGGCCTATGCACATGATTTGAGAAGAACTTCTTTTCATGTTGTTTGACTAGTGAAAACGCTTATGCAGTAAGATGATAAATGCTTGTTTGACTAGTGAAAACGCTTATGCAGTAAGATGGCCTACGCACATGATTTGAGAAGAACTTCTTTTCATGTCTTGGATAAATACTTGGTTGACTAGTGATTAATTTTCTCTCAGAGTCCATCCTTCAGACAGAAAACCAAAAGACTGATTTTTATTTTCTTCCAATGACAGATAATAGGTCAAGGGATTTTCGAGTTCCAATATTTTTTTAAACACCAAGAGTAGACATAATTTTGTGTTTCATATCATTGCTAATATTGGAACTGAAAAAAATCTCAGTTTTTGGAAATTAATCAATTGTTCATAAGCTCTTCCATAGATGTAAGAATAATGGACAAGGTGTTTATTTCTCCTTTAGTAGTCCTGCAAAAAAGAAAAAAAGAAAAAAAAAAGAAAAAGAAAAAACAATCTTCAGTAAATAAAATGTGTGAGAGGATTGGGCCCCTTTAGACACTTTGATACCATAAATGTCTTCTTTGTCTCAAAATGTTTTAAAAGAGCAATGGGATAAGATGACAATGGGATATCCTGTCTAATCTCTTCGATGTGATATTTGACCAACAAAATCTCCATTAATCTTAATAGGAAAATGAACATTTTCCAAACATAATTGGATCCATCCTAACCATTTTTCATTAATTGAATCCCATTTTGGCCATTAATCCCAACGAAAATTTTCACTAGACTCTATCAAACATGTTTATGTCAATTTTTAAAGCAACTTTACCAACTTTACCTTTGAATTTACATTTCATATGGTAAACAGTCTCAGAGACAAGAAGAATATTATTTAAGACAGAGTTTGAGTTTCCCTCTTTAAAAGTAAATTGTTATAAGAAACTGCATTTGTTTAGCAAGGATTGGATAATTTTTGATAGAGTTTTGAAAATGATTTTGTAAATGAGATAGGTATAAAATCTTTCATGGCTTAGGGGTTTAACATACAGCATTTTCCATTCCCAATAAAACCTTTACTTGTGAATCTCGTTCCCAATAAAATGAGTACTATGACTTTTGAAAATTTTCATGAAATGTGTTTCATTATTATTAATTTTTTTTAGAACAATTTATTTATAGATTATTAGTAGTTTTATAGTCAAATAACATTACTAATTCCTGTACCAAAATAATTACTATTACTAATTTACTACCAAATAAAATTTTCACTTATGAATGTAAAAAATGACTATTTAGCAGCTGCAAAAAATATTCTCTGACGTTCCAAATATTTTTGGTATTAAAACTAAAGACAACTTAAAAAAAAAAAAAAAAAAAGCACTTGCTGATTAACGTAACTGTACCTCTCCATGATTTCGTCCACATTCGTCCATTTCTATTAACTTGGAAGAAATGATGTCACTATCGTCTTTAAAACTAAATAAAATAAGTCGCGCACTTATAGTATAAAGTGATTTTACATTTTCAATTAATCTCAATAACCGTATATACCAACTACGATTTATAATTGGTTAATAAATTTATATTTTTAATATATAATTATTAAACTCTACAAATAATCTGATTGAATATTTAGGATTAATTATGTATATTTCTTTAATTTTAAAGTAAATACTTTATTAATTAATTTTAATGTTACTATAACAAAAGTAAATAATTTTATGTCACTTTCGTTTCATTTTCTCTAATTTATTGAACAACATAAAAATTATCTCACTTCTCCAAATATTTATAGATTTTAATGCTTCTTTTCTAAACTTTATTTGATTTACTTTTAGTGACTAAATAATTTTTTTAGTGGTCTTTGTTCTTATACTTTTTTATGTTAACAATTTTAATCATTGCATTAACACATGAAATAACAGTCCAACGACTTATCAATTATTATGACAAGACATCTATATGTATTTATTTTTATAAATTTTTTTTATCTCTCGTTAATTATTTAATGTCATTAACTAATTTCAACATGAGTGTAGATAATCTAACTCAATTAATTAATTAATTAGAGTTTATAAGTTATTGTCATTTTTTTAAAAATATTTTTAATTCATACATATAAAAAAATTAAACATATGATAGATTAAAAATTATAATTTATATAATTATTACATCATTAGTTAATATTATTATTTGAGAATAGAGAATAAATTTTACAGTTAAGTTATTAAGTTATTGTTATTTAGAACATTTTTAGTACAAGATCTTGAACAAAGATCTTGAGTTCAAGATCTGATTTTCACTAGATCTTTTAATAAAGGAATTGAAGAAATTTTCAACATGGAAAATAAGTTCTTATAAAAGATCCCTTGAGATTTGCATGTTAAAAAAAGAATAAATTTTCTTTCTTTTTTTTCTCTTCTTAAAATTTTTAAAAGAAATCTACTATTAAAGAAAAGAATGAAAGAGATATTGAAGGATTTTTAATCTTATGTGATAATATAGGATCTACCAAAAAGTAATCTAAGATCTCAATTTGAGATCTACCAATTAATAAAATAAACTTAATCAATAAAGAAAGAAATATGCACTTTGCCAGTTCCTTGTTGGATGCTGAGTTTGCTAGATAATTCAAGGTAGGGACTAGCATTTAACATTGTGCATATAATAAATTAATATTTTGATTCTGATGCTTTTATGATACTTGTCTCAGGGCTCCAATTAGAGCAATGCTGGGGCCGGGGTGGCCCATCCTGCTACCAGTATAGTATAGGAAATGTTCAGGCTGGGGACATGTTTACACGCACTTGCTTCCGAGTCAAGTAGCAGGAATCCCTGTCAGCCAACAAGGAAGCAAATCTTCTAGCATACAGATATGTCAAGATTCTGTGGGATCAAAGATGCTTTTTTTGGGAAAATCTGTGTTACATTATAACAATAATAATTAAACTTCTGCTTCAGACAGCAAGAATATCTCTATTAATGTCGTTGTTTTTGTATTATTTTCGAGATATTCATCGATTCAATTTTAATGTTTATTACATTATTTTAAGAATTGATTTGCAATAAAAAAACTTACTACTATTATCAAATGATTCAGTGTTCTAATAGATATTATTTTTTATTTTATTTTATGAATGAGTGGAGGCTTGGGCAAATATGTCCTGTCTATTTGGATCATATGTTATTCTTGGTTGCATTCAATGCATTTATACTTGCAGGGAGAGCTGGTAGATATGGATCAAATTTTCCTGTAGGAGAAGTAACCTGCATGAATGAAGAGGGTCTACCCTTGCTCCATTCATCTTTGAATTCTCCATCACCCATTTTAGAGGTAACCTAACTAACATCTAACTACCCTACACTGAGTATGCAACCTAGACGAAACTGAAACATAGGAAACTTCTAGTAGATATGTGCTGTTATCTTAACTTAGTTCACTTTATCTTTTATTGATGATTTGTGTGAACTACTTATTCTGTTACAGCGTGCTGGCTTACTTCCTACCTTTGATCTGATGTATATGGCAACAGCGCGGGGAAGTAGATTTGATTTCAAATTCGTTTGCAAGTTTACAAAGACAACGGTAGGGTTTGCTTTTCTGCCAAAAGGATTGGGATCCATAACGTTTTCGGGGACGAGATCTACTACTAGTTTGTGTTTGAAGGGAGGCTTAACGTTGTCCCATGAGGATTTAGTGTTTATGGTTGGAAAATTGGGTTTTTTGTGTTTTTTTTTAATCAATGAATGGTATGATTATCAAATGTACTTGTTGCAGTTATATTGCACCATTAATTTCTCCATGCAATTTTTAACTGATTTGAAGAATCTTTTGTTTCTGGATTCTTGCTATATATGAATATGTTTGTAATCTGGGTTATGTTCTGTTAAGGAAAGGCATTATGTCAAAAATGTTGTGGGCACAGGGGAAATGGGAAAGGAGTGACTAGTTTTTAAAGACAAGACTTAGATGATAAAATTAGTGCCGTACACAACAACAATAAGGATATACAACTATACAAGTTGAATTTTTCTTCTTGATTATGCATTTAGAGTGGCTTGTATACTAGCATATGTAAATTGGGTTATGATTTTTAGTTATTTACTTCGATATGTAAATGGGGACTATGACTTTCAGAGTCCTGAAGGCATTAATCTGAGTCCATATTTTGTAATTGTATGGATTGAGGATGGGCACACCTTGTGCTTCATTCCTTGCCATTTTTCATTTATAAATTTTCTTTTGCCTTTCATAAAAAAATCTCTAACGTGTTTCTTGATTCACCCTTTATCACAGGATGCAACTAGTGTAAAATAAGAAATACACATCTGTTTCTCTTAATCGATAATCATGCCTACTTGAGTACGAAGAAAACATACATAAATCACGTTCAAAACACAAGTACACTGTCAGTTAATCCAGCAAATAAAATTTATGTAAAAATCTGTCAATCTTTCTCTTCTTAAATGTACAAGAGGTGAAACTATTTTACAATTTGCCTACATTTAAGAAGAGAATAACAAAAAAAAAAAATCCTCACATGATATAATCATGTGAAAATAGCACAAGATTCATTCCCAAAGACTAAGGTCATTTCCTTTTTCTTTCATGGCATGGGACGAAATGTGGGACCAACACAAGCAGACTTTGCTGACTTAGAAATAGTTCATCTTATGCCAAAACAGCTAAATATTTTGTTTCTGCGAGAAGTGATCCATCCATTCCTTAACACGCACTTTCTCTTCTAACATGCTCTTGGACTCGAGCTCTCCAGCCAATTGCTTGAGCGTGCTGGGTTTCGGAGTGAATCCCCGCAAGACCATTTCCTCCAAAAACGAGTAAGCATCCTCAACTTTTCCACTTTCACAGAGAGCATTTACCAAAAGCGAGTAAGTGGCCAAATCAGGGCTTATGTTGTTTTTGAACATGTGATCCAACAAAAACTTGAGCACCTTCATTCTCTTCTTTTTGCAGCACATCTTGAGCAACGGATGGTAAGTCCAAACATTCGGCTTGCACCACCCGTCTTCCATTTCCTTAAGCAACCTAAGAGCAGTCTCTTCCCGTGAGTGAACACAAGCAGTAGAAATCATAGTATTGTATGTCACCACATCTCTCACGACCCCCTGCTTAGGCATATCCTCAAACACATCACAAGCATCCTTTAACCTCCCAGCTTTGCCAAGAATGAATATCATGCCGCTATAAACTGGAGTGACAGCCACACAGCCATCACTCTTCATTTTTTCATAAACCTCCAAAGCTTTACTCAGTTGCCCTGCTTTCCCCAGATGAAGCATCACACTAGTGTAAGTCACAGCATTAGGGGGGCACCCATTTTCCCTCATCTCCTCCAAAACTTGATCAACCTTGCGGAAATCTCTCTCGTGGCAATACGCTTCAATGAAATTAGTGTACGAGAAAACATCAGGCTCAAACCCGTGTTCCTTCATGTCCTCCATGGCTTTCCTTGCATTGACAAAGTTCCTCGCTCTGCACCACCCATGCATCAAAATATTGAAAGAATGAGAACTCAAAGGTATCGAACCCTTAAACTCCAAAACAACCTTGTGGGCATGTTCAACACTATCTCGTTTCACCAATGCATCAATGAGAACATTCAACGCTGCAGTGTCCTTCTTGACACCAAACTTCTCCATTCTGCGAAATGCTTCAATAGCATCTTCATGCTTGCGTGCCCTGGCAAGCCTCCTCATTACCTTGGTCATGGTTTCCAATGTGACATACCCTTCGAGTCTTGCCATTTCCTCCACCATCTCCGACATGGAATCAAAGGATTTGCACTTTCCCAAGATGTCAACCATCAAGTTGTAGAGTTCGGGGGAATGCCGGTAACCTGTTTGAGATTTTGCCCATTTGAAAAAACCCAAAGCTGGGACCCAGTCGTTGCTGAATCTGTTGAGAACCTGCGAAACCAAACCGCTTGATGGCTGAAAACTGAGTCCATCGAGTGCTAAAGCGGCTAACTCGGGAGAAGGGTAGCGTTTGTTGAGAACTTTGGCTACTGCTTCGACTTCGTCGAGGTTGTCTTGCTTGGGTGATTGCGTGAGGACTTTGGGCTTGGTAGTGAGCATGTGGATGTCGACCCAGTGAGCGAGTGAAGGGATAACGAAGTTGTCGTCTGAGTCAGCGTCTGGAGGGGTCGGGGTGTCGGAGAACTTGACCCACGGAGGGAGCTCCGGGGACTCTGCCATGGTGCAGAGAGGGTTGCCGTATAGGAAGCGGTGCGAGCCATTGGCGGCGGCGGTTCTAGGAGAAAGACGGTGAGTGAAGAGTTTTAGGAATCGGAACTCGGAGAGCATTTTTGGGGGGCTACGTTGAATACGAAACCGGAAGGAAAGGTTTCAGAATCCAGAGTGAGGCCGAAGGTTACTTGGGTTAAGAGAAAAATTATTTATGTAAATTTAATGGAAGCTAATGTTTATACACTCATCTTCTCTATAATTCAATCATAAATCATCATTTTACTTAAATAATTATTTTAAAAATTAATAAATTTAAAATATATGTGATTATATAAATATATAATATTTTAAAAGTTAATATCTTAACACTATCATTATATAACTTTTCTTTTTATGATATTTTCATTTCTGTTCTACGAGAAAGAAGAAAAAAATTATAATAAATTAGAAAAAATACTATACACTTATAATTATGTATGATAAATTTATTATTATCTATAAGTTAATATTGTAAACATCATTTATACTTTTATTTTATTATAAATTATTATATATGATAAATTCATTTATTTTTATAATAATTACTTTAAAAGTTAAAATCATTGATTTTTAATGGACTAATAAAGTATTTTTTTACTGATGTCTATTAAACTCAAATCTCTTATTTGTCTCATGGATCAAAATACTACAACTTAAATAAATTAAAGTGATGTAGATTAAATAGTATTTGGCTGATATTCTCTTTTTAAGAAGAAGAAAAATTTATAAAATATTGGATAAATTCTACCTAAATTAATAAAATTTATAAAATTAATTATTGAGCCACTTTACCATATTTGAATCTTTTTTGAATATAAATACATGTATTTTTTCCTAATCGACCTGAAGCAACCTTAATGCAATCAGGATGATTTGGTTTGTGTTGTCATTTTTAAATAAATAAATAATTCTAACTTTAACTTAATAGTTATTACTAATGTCGAATTCAATTTTTTTAACATATAAAATGAAATCTTAGTTTTAAATTATATTTTTTTATTTACAAAAATTTGAATTAAAATTTGAATTAAAAAATTAAATTATTTTTATTCAATCCAATGTTTTGATGAAAGATGATGATAATAATAATTATGTATTTTTATTTTAACTTATATTATGTTTGATAGAAAAGAAAAGATAAAGAAAATTTAAATTAAAAAAATTAAATTATTGTTTATTGAAGTCAACCTTTTCAGATTTTTTTTTCTTCAATCAAAACAACAAAATTATTACTTGTTACTCTTAGTTTTTTTTTTTTTTATTCTCTTGAAATTTCTTCCTTTGGCTTAAACTCCTTCCAAACGGAGTTTTGAAGTCAGAATAGTACTAGAGTAGTAGTGTTAGTAAACGCGGGCGAATCGAGTGCAGTGCAGGGCTTGGTCCAGCACAACACTGTCACGGAGTGCGTGAGGGTTTGCAGTGTGCACTGCACTTGGATGCATCAATAACCCCCGATTCAATTCGGGTACTTTTTTCCCCCACTTCAGGTGTAGGGTTTTTGTTTCATTCAATTTAATTAATTAATATTCATGTGTTGAGCAGGACCAAGATCCTGGTTCGCGATGAAGAGATCATTTCCATGGGAAAATCAAATTGATGTCTCTTCTTCTCCAAACTCCCTTCGTCCCAACCCTCCAACTATCCCTGACTCCCCCATAGATACCAAGTCCCAAGGTATATTCACTTTAATTACTTATTTATAAGTCGTATGCGAATTGAATTATTAATCTACCGCTATGCATTGCCTTGCCCCGTAGGGATAGATAGATAGATCAATATTGCAGAATCTAAGATTAATGATTGATGACACAAATGTATCTGTATGGATGGTTTTGTGGCTCTGTTTTATGGCTTCTTATTGTATTTTTTTTCCATGCTCAGATCAGTGTAGTCAGAGGCATGATGTTAAATGGGTAAATGGTCACAATGTTGAACTCTATCTGTGATTTGTAGCTCTGTTTTAAAGCATATTGTTTCGTTCTTATTTAATGTTAATTGTTAGTGACAGGTCATTTTGCTTTATAATGTCAATAACATGTATGATGTATTTAACCTTGAATAAGAGAACCCGTTTTTTTTTTGTCACCTTGTTTTGCTCAAAATATTTATGTTGACAGTTGCTATTAAGCATATCAGCTAAGAGAACACTGTTTGAATTTTTTACTATCATTTCGAGTCACATTGGGAATGGGATACCTTTGCCACATTCTCTTTCAGGATCCTTAGCTTGTAACTCATTGCTGTTATCATTTGGATAAACTTCTTATTAATACTGTGGCCTGAACTCGTTTGTACTTTGATTTGTAGATAGCTTGTATGTGTCTTTCTTAATCTTGTGTGCTTGCCATTCTTATGCATGCACTTACTTTAAGGGTCATGCTTGCACGCAGATGCACTCATCAGACGGGCAGAAATGTATCAGGATTACATGAAGCAGATCCCAATCCCAAATCATCGAGGCACTATGATCCCATTTACCTCATGGATAGGATTAGGCAGATCCATGAAGCAGATATACGGACAGCCTCTGCATTACCTCACCAATATTCTCCTCAAGCAATGGGATCAGTTGAGAATTGGCAGTGAGGATGAATACAAGCCCTTGGACAACATAATTCATCCACACAAAGCTGAGGCCACCATCTGGCTCATTGAAGAAATCCATCGGCAAACATCATCGCATTTTCATCTTGCTAGTCTGTGGAAGGTGGACCCAATGTACAATGGTTTGGTTGATTCCATTTTCCCAACATTAGAGCACACATCATGAAAATGAAGCCATATAGTTTTGAGGCTTTGTGTTGTATCCTGTAAATAGTTTCGGTTATGTTGTCCTTTTGGTAAAGCAAAAATGGAACGACTTCCTTGATACTTTCCTTCTTACTTTTTTCCTGGTTTGGACTATTTTGCCGTTTTATACATGGCTGCGTCTCAGTATGTCTACTCATCACCTGGAGGCCAGGACACGTGATATTTAAGTCACCGCAAACCCTTGTTTACACGTTTTTCAATAGCGTTGAACAAAGGAAATCCATCCTTCCTTGCATGCAGAATTTAAAACAAACAGATAGATGTATGTGTTTTGATTAGAATCTTTAAAGTTTATTTGTAAAATTGATTTTAGTAAAAGGAGTGGTTGAATTTATTTGTGTAATAATTTTATCATAATGAATGTTGTTTGAATACTATTAATCAAAATTATTTATAGATGTATAGTTATTTTAAAAAAGATGAGTTTTCTTATTTAATGTTATTAAATAACAATATAATATTAAATTAAAAGTATAATTTTGTCAACACATTTTATTCAACGCAAAGTTGACAAAATGTTGCTTACGAAGGAGACGAAAATCAAATTTGATGCCACCTTTTTTTTTGGCTTGAAAATTACCAATTCGTACACATAATGTTCAAGGCAAAATACATCTTGTAAGCAGGAATTTGACTTCTCTAACGTGGTGACCTTCGCTTGGTGCTAGCGCTTTTAGGATATCTGTTAAGTATTTGATCTGAGGTGACCTAAAAGTAATACTCACTTGAATTGTGATATCTAATACTCTAACGTTGGCCAAGCGTGGCTAAGCATGGTAGATGAGATAATGATACGTAGAAGAATGCCTTGGTATATTTGCTTCGTCGCTATGTCAGACAAGTTAATAGTAACTTTGTGACTTTGGGGAGTCATGCCCTTAGGATCGTTTGGCTTCCTTCCCTTTTCATGTAATTTATTGCTCTACTTTTTACACATTTTCTTTTTCAATGGGGTTGAACAAATCAACACTTCCTTCTTGCACAATTTAAAACAAAAATGAAGTCCTTTGGTTTCAGCTGATGATTTTGGAGTATGTGTCTTCCGAGTGATTCAAGTATTGTTTGGTGTTTTACCCTTCTGTTTAAGTCCCATCTTTTAAGGAAAAAAATAGAAGCCCAATAGTAGATGTTGACTTGAATTGCCAAGAGCAAAGTTGATTTGTAAACCAGAGGTAAGAAGTTCCCTCCTAAATCCTAATAAATCTATTACCAATAATCTCTACAAGAACAGAATCCTTCCTTGAAAAAATGATACCTGTTATTGTCTCTAACTGTAATTTCCCTATCGTATAGTTTTGACACTAATTTTGCAAATGAATGACAATCAGAACACATTCGAAGATTTTTTACTACCCGTATGGGTATACCTTGACCAGTAGTGATTAATCCATAAGCCATGGCTAGTTTCTCACTGTGTCTGCTGAGCAAATGCTCTTTCTCCTGTTCATCAACATCGAGTAAGACATTGGTTGTATCAGGAACATACCCTGCTTCGCTTAGCCTGCAGTTTATTTCCTCAAGCATTAATCCAATCTGGGTGTTCTCTGCGTGTGATTCATCACCTGAGGTGAACTCGTGAATCAATCCGTGAACCTCTATTGAGCTTGATCCAGGAACTTTCTGGACCCCTTTCTCCTTCATTTGGAACCTCACTCTTGCGACATCAGTCCATTTTCCAGCTGATGCATATATGTTAGATAACAGCACATGAATCCCAACTCTTTCAGGGGCAAATTGTGTTAACTTTGCAGCTGCATAATGTGCCAATTCAACATTGTTGTGTTTCCGACAAGCTGCTAGCAGAGATCCCCACACAACATCATTAGGTTCTATTGGCATACTTTGTATGAGATCAACGGCTTCTTCCAGCAGTCCAGCTCGACCCAGCAAATCAACCATACATCCATAGTGGACAATCTGAGGACGTACTCCGTGGCTTTTTTCCATTGACAAAAAAAGTTGCCTCCCTTGGTCCACAGAGCCACCATGGCTACATGCTGTCAATAGTGCCACAAAAACAACATCATCTGGTTTCACCTTTTGTTGAAGCATATCGTTGAAAAGCTCAATAGCCCCTTCTGTATTTCCCTCCATTGCCATAACTCCGATGGCAGCAGTCCACGCAGACACATCCCGTTTTTTCATTCTATGGAAAACATACATAGCACTTGAGGGATCACCACATCTTGAAAACATGTCAACCAAAGCTGTGCCAAGCTGCAAGTCCAAGTGAATGTCATTTTTCTCAATGTAAGTACATACCCACTTGGCAAGATCAAGAGCTCCTAAATATCCACAGGCAGAAGCAATGCCCACCATTGTCACTCTATCTCCTTGAATCCCCTGGTTGTGCATCTCTCTGAATAGCTCAATTGCTTCCTCAAACATGCTCACTTGAACCAATGCACCGATCATAGTGTTCCAAGATACAAGATCCCTCTCAAGCATCTCATCAAAGATTCTCCAAGCTAATTCCATGTCACCATCTCTAACCAAACCTGCAATTAAAGAATTCCAAGTCACCACTGTCTTGTTTGGCATATGCTCAAAAACTTTGCAAGCTGCTTCTCTTTTGCCACATTTCATGTACATGTCAATGATTGCATTGGAAATGTTATCCCAACCTTCAAGTCCATTCCGTATGACATAAGCATGGGATGACTCCCCAACAGAAAGATCATCTAACTGTGCACAAGCTGCAATAGTAGATAACATCGTCACCTTATCTGGTCGTGGTCCTTTTCGCAGCATTTCATCCAAAATTACTAGCACGTCACCAGCCCACCCATGTTGCACATAGTTTGACATGATAGTATTGTACATAACCAAATTCTTATCAGTACATTCATCAAAAATCCGCCTTGCAGCACATATATCCCCACATTTCATGTACATATCAACCAGTGCATTCACCATGAGTGTGTTAAGTTCCACACCCAACTTACTGATATAAGCGCACACTTTCTTTCCCAATTCAAGATCTTTCAACTTGGCACAAGCAGATATAACGCAGACCATGGTAACCGGATTGGGTTTGACACCAGCCTCAACCATTTGAAAGAAAAGAGAAACAGCATCCTGTGCCAAGTCCTTCCCAGCATAACCATTGATCAAACTAGTCCAAGACACAACATTTCTCTCAAGCATTTCGTCAAACACCTTTCGTCCCAAGTCAACTCTCCCGCACTCCGCATACAAATGTATCAAAGAGTTGCTGACAAAGATATCTCCCTCCAAACCCATCTTAACAACCGCCCCATGAACTTGAACACCCTCAGGAAGTGCCATAATCTTAGAGCATGCACTCAGCAAAAATGGGAAGGTGTACTTGTCAGGCACAATGCCCATCACCACCATCTGAACGTAAAGCAAGATTGCTTGGTCACCTAACCCTGCTGAAGCATAACCTCTAATAAGACAGTTAAACATGAACAAGGAGGCCATGTTTCCCTTATCATCATCCTCAAAAGCACTTCGAGCATAGTCCAAGCTCTCATGGGTACCTATCTGGACACAAGCAGCTATAAGCTTGTTGAGGTCACCACCAGCCTTGTGACACAGCCCTTTCTTCATCATGTCACAGTGCAACTGCTTCAGCTCCTTCAGGGTTTTGCAGTTAACAAGTAACTTGGGGGATGGGTTTGTGGTCATGGGTTTAGGTTCCATTACGGTTGTGGAAAACAAAAGAGTAGTAGATGGAAGAAGGGTCGTCGCCAAGGCCATATTCGTATTGGTTTGTGGTGCAATTGTAATTTTTAACTCAACTCACAACCATCAGCGAATGTATGTCTTCCTCAAACCAGCTACATAAACAATATCCATCTGTCTGAACCTTGTAACGTGTCAGTGTCAGACTGCACTCGTCTTTCATATGCTCGTGATTAACCGCACAATATAGAGAGATATTCTATTGCTATGTTGAAAAAATATATATTATTTTTATATATTTTTTCATATACTAATTTTATTACATTTTTTCCTATTGTATAAAATTTGTTGAATTGTTTCGTTAAATAAATCATTAATTCACATGTAAATGCATCCGAACCTTACACTAATGTGTCGGTTACTATCATGAAAATCGATCCAATTCAATTGAGACACTTGGATTGGATTAATGGGTTAGAGGTCAAACTAATGTGTTACTTATTGGCTTGATTTATATTAAAAAAATGTGTGTGATATGACTAGTAAAACACTATAAATTCATAGTTTATATTTCAATATTACATAATTATTTATTATTATAGATTATTTTGTTGGGTAGTATCATTAAGTGACTAATTAATAAAACTCTTATTATTTTCTATGACTAAGTACAAATGTTGTTAAATGATCATGAGTAAATATAATAAAGATATATAAAATACATAAATATTAAATCATATCAAGATCAAGATAATAATTATTAGTTATTATATATTTTTATCAAGATTAAAAGAATATTGTAGGAGCATATGGTATGTTAGTATTCAATAATTAGTTATTAATAATTTAACATATTTTAGGAATTATAGAAAAATTTATAAAAAAATTAAAAAATGATCCATTAAGTCAAACCAGACCAAATTGGTCTAAGTCATCAATTTTTATTAAATCTAGTTGAATCAAATCGAATTTATTCAGGTCGAATGCATTTTTTATATAATGTCTTAGTTGAACTAGTCAAGTCACTGATTTCGAAATAAAAAGAGCAATAAATGTAGTTGTTTACTTGTATTTTATATTTTATGTGTATATATCACTTAAAATAAAGTGATGTGTGTTTGCTAATAAAGGGATGAAATATTAGTTTATTCTTAAACTATATAAAATTATACAAATCTATTTATTTTATGAAAACCTTAATTCTAATAATTGGATAACTTGTTCTAAAAACAATTGGATTACTTGAATCATTTTATTATTGCAAAATATTATTTTGGTTAAACCTACAATATTCACGACTTTAATCAGTTAGACAATCGCATACAATTATGTGCCCGTTTGTTTGTGCTTTTAATAAAACGTTTTTTTTTATATATGTTTGTATAGACTGTTTTTTTATTTGCAAAAAGAATTTTTTTTACTTTTTCAAGAAGCAAATTATATCTGTTTTTAATTATTATTTTTAAACGAAAACACTTAAAAAAAAAACATTTTATTAACGTTTAAACAAACTGGTCTATAACTCCATAATTATTGCTTAATGCCCAAAATAAACATAAAATTAAAAATCTTACAGCTTGACATTAAGAAAAATATTAACAAAGTACTACTATCATTTCCATAAACTAATTACTAAATTTACGTGCCCATTATTTTTGGTTCATTTTATGCCAAGTACAGGGCGGTTTATCTCGATTGGTTTTCTATTCAATCATTCTGGGTTTTTCTAAATACAAACAGTTTTTTGTTTTAAATTTTACTTGATAGTTGGCTAAGTATGTTGAAGGAGAGACTGTTTTTACCTCTTCACCCCGCTTTTCCTTATTCCTTTGTGGCCACTGGTATTATAGACTCCAAGCATGTTCTATCTTTATCTTATGTATTAAAAACTTATCAAAATTTTATTAAAAAATTGAGATACCATGTCTAGAGACAGATTAGAAATATCATATCCTATTCGGACTTCAATTCAGTTTAAGTTGCTCACCGAAACAGGGACAAACAACCAAAGTAACTCAGTACTCAAAATAATACTATTACTCTAGTTAGACAGCCAGGCACAAGTAGTAGTAGTAAGTATTAGGGGAAACTTTGATTAGAGATTATAATTAATAACCCATTTTCATGCTCAAAAGAAACCAGTTTTCAGTACTAGATACAATATGTAAGAAGCAATGAAATCACTCCTTTGGCCAAAAATTTAAAAAATAAAATACAATTCCCTTCCTTTCTTTTCACAATATTATGGCCATAAAAGGAAAGGAAATTGAGCTGTGAACTGGCAAAACCATAAAATATCAATTGCCAGTTGCAGTGCTTGATCTCATCTCTTGAACACGCAACATAATGATGTTATGTTGGGTTCAAGGATTAGGGACCACGGGTTGGGGCAAAACAAAAGCAACCTGAACTCTGATCTTCAGGTATCATACCACCACCTTTGCTAGTATCAAGTGCTTCCAGCATCCTCACCACCTCTTCCATTTCTGGACGCTTGTTTGGATTCGCATCCCAGCATTTCCGCATGATATTTGCTAAGGCGCTTGGACAACATCTCGGAATGTCTGGTCGTAAATTCTGTGCAAAAATACAAAATTCATGTATGTATCATGGGCAACATATAGGCAAACATGCTATGGAAGTGTGTTTCCATATATAAATAGTTTGTTACGTGAACTGACCTGGCGAACAACAGCAGATGACACGTCAGCAAAGCTTAGATCTGGATAAGGCATATCACAGCAATAAATTTCCCACAAGCAAATGCCAAAGCTATAGACATCACATCTCCTGTTGTAAGGTTTTCCATCCAGAACCTACATGTAGCGTGATCTCAAGATTAAAGTTAATAACTGGAAGTGACTGTTTCACAACAACCCTGAATGAATGCACACAAATAGTAATAGAAATAGCACCATAAGCCACTAGGATTGGACTAGTGCTGAGGGGTTTACATAATTTTTATGAGGTCTCAGGTCCAAACCTTTTTATTCCCATTATACCAAAGTAACTTGTAAGGTTGCAAGTTGTATTTGAAATAACGAAGACGACTAATAGAATAAGGAGGCCATCCCACGGAAACACTTACCTCTGGAGCCATATATCCTAGGGTTCCAGTTTCACCCGTCATGTCACTTGGATTCATAGCTTCAACCCGAGCAACTCCAAAATCAGCTATTTTTAGATTCTGACTAGTATCTAGTAACATATTCTCTGTCTTAACGTCTCGATGAACAATCTTCTTTGAATGTAGATAACTAAGACTGCACATATTGGGGAAAGCAAATTTTTTATATTAGTAGAAGATATGCAGTTTGTAATTGTAGAGATGTTAAAATTGGGACATACCCCCTAGCAAGGTCCAAAGCCAGCCGAATCACAATCTTATAAGCAAGTTTCCTTCTCCTACTTTTAAACAAATATTGCTTTAGTGTCCCACCAGAGACAAACTCAACAATAACACAGCATGCCCTAGAAGGAAGGGACTCTTCGTCGGCATTCATAGGGTTTTTTGGCGGAATCTTAAGATTTGAAGTACCCATTGAAGCTCCAACAAACTGTTGCAAAAATGAATACAAAACAATAACTAATCTGAAAAGTTATTCATCAAATCAAATTGCTGTGCAGAACTATGAACTTAATTTATATTTCCTTTTAAACAGATAACAAGAACAGAAATCTAAGCATGCAAAAATGACATAACTAACAGTGGTGTGATATCAATAACAGCCACTTTTTTCTTCAACTTTGTTAAAATATAAAGTAGCAGTCATTAATTTAAATAAATGAGATTGAGGACTGAGTTTTTACTTTTGTCACATTTGGATGGTCAAGTTTTTGCCAGACAGCAACCTCCTGCCTAAAAGATGCCCGCAAAGCAGCTGTTTCAGCAGCAGTAGCTACACCATCCTCACCCCAGTCCAACACTTTCACTATAAAACTCAAGATGACAATACAAAAGTTATAGAAATTATTTCTTGTTCTGTCCTACTCTCACAGACCCAAAAAGATAATAGAATTAGTACACTGCTATATTCCCCATACCATAAATTTATTATAAACATTTATAAAGATGTAGTTTGACATAAAGTGAATATGAGGAGTTAATATTTAAGTTTGATAAGATCTAAGGAAACCCACTACTTCTAAAAATTCTATAAGCTTTAGTTTTGACACATCCACTAGTTTGATATTTTCAGCCAACCAGCAAGGGGGCTTTAAAACACATCTTTCGACATTTAACTTCATTGCTAAAAAAAACTGGATGTGTCATTAGAACAACATATAATGACATGGAGAAAAAAATTGCAAAAACATGCCTTGTTCTAAGAACAATTGTAACTCAAATCATAACAGAAGGACATCACAAATCATTGGTCATTTGTATTCAACAATAAGCTGAAGCTATGCTCTCGCAATCACAACCTAAAACTCAGGCAAAGATGTAAATAATAATATTATAGCAAAGCCTATATGATCGATTTAAGAAAAAATTTAAACTCCAGACTCACAGGCTATGAGGAAACCAGCCAAATTTTGTCAGAAACTAGAAACCATGCAGAACGTTTCAGTATTTAAAGATACTGAATGACATATTCAATCTCTATTCACTCACTTTATAAGATAAATAAAATCAAACAGAATAAAAGTGAAGAACACAACATATATAAATGAAGTGTAAATACCTGCAACGTCTTGGGTATCATATGTACCCCTGTATACAGTACCATATGCCCCATGAGCCACAACATATCTCAGATCCAATTTGGCCAAATCAATCTCCCACTCTTCTCTAGGCCGTTTAGTCTCAATGCTCCTCGACCAAACCCTGCTCAAGTGCTTTTCCAGCTGTGCATCCAAACTCTTGAGATCAATCTTATCAGCTCTGAAAATCATATCCTTACTGCTCACGTTTCCAGCACCTTTCATCTTTGAATTCAGAGCCCCTTCTGCTTCCACTCCCATCTTTGGTGACCTAACACCCTCGCCTTCCGAATCCATCTTCAGCACTCACAACTTCAAATTCCAAAACCAATTTTTTGTACAACCCCAAGATGTTAAAACAATTATATATATATAAAAAAAAAAGCAGCAAGAAAATTCTAATTAGCAAAAAAAAATTCAATTTTAATAAAAATTGAAACTGATAGGAGCACGGAGCACCCTCAAAAGAACGTGCCTTCTTCTTTATATTATATCATGTCTACGAAATTGACTTTCCGTGATTCAAACTCAGAATTTTCTCTCGCCAAACATTTGTTTTATTGACTACGTTCCCTTGAGAAAATAGTACCGGAATAAAGAAAAGTATAGCTATCAGAAAACGACCCAATTCACACTATTCGACAACCAAGACCAACGAACCAGAAAAAATAAAAATATGGTGAAAATAAAATAAAAATTAAAAAAAAGAGGTATCCGGTAAAGCACAAACCTTGGTAGCAGCAACCACGAAACGGCCAGCTGAAGCATCAAACGAAACAAGCAAAAACAGATTAAGAATTACGCTAAATTAGAGAAAAGCCACAGACGGAAAAATTGACCATTTTTTATGGCCCCCCCCAAAAAAAGGGGGTCGGTGTGTGTGTATGTGTGGATACCTTTTTAGCTTTTCTACGAATCAAAGGCTTTTGGCTTTTGATGCAATGAGCATTGCGGAGGTTGTCATCACCAACTCTGAGATGCCAACAGGAACCTGATCCCAACAATCCATCGCTCAATTTTTTGGTAAAGGAGCGATTTTGAAGGGTAAAACCACAAAAAAAAAAAAAAAAAACGAAACCAGCAAATAAACAACCCCAAAAATAAAAAAACAGCTATGATGGTCGCAGAAATAAGCGCGGGTGTTCCCTAAAATGTGGTGGAGGAGAGAGAACGAGAGAATGTTTAAAAATAGGTGGAAGAACGGGAAGCAACTACATGGATTACCTTATTTGTTTGAGTTCTTTTCTTTCTGGTATATGAATGTATGTGTCCTAAGGTCTTTGATATATTAAAATGTTTGTACCATACGGTTTGTCTGTTGACGACAACAAGTCCTTTTTTTTCTGATTCTTATTATTCAGTTAGAAAGGACAGGTTGATTCCTAATCTTCGTATCCTTGCGGTTGTTCTCATAAATCTGGCGGCATCCGAGTGTACCAAAACACCTAAACAAGGACAAATATATGGTACATTGTTTTGATTACAATGACAAAATTGTCAGTTACAAATCATTTCTGTCGTTTTACTTATTACAATAAATAAATGGGATTGGATCTGTTTCAAAAATAAAAAATGGGATTGGATTTTTTTTTAATAAATGTGATTGGATTATTGGAGCAAATATTACGAAGAGAAAAGAGGAGGACAATAGTTATAAGGAGAGTTGCTACTGTGCACCCAATAATTTGGGGATTTTGAACTGTTAATTTTTTAATCAATTAAATTATATGTTATTTTTTTATTAATTCTTTTTTGTTTTTTAAAATTAATCTTTGATATTATTTTTAAAATTTTTAAATTGCACCTTTTTTAAAAATTAGAAAATATGATTAATAATAACTTTAGAAATCTGAACCTTAATTTGTTTTAGTTACTTTCAACATTTTTTATAAAACATATGCTAGAGAAATAAATAAATAAATTAAACCTGAAATCCCAAAAGATTTTTTTTATAAAAAGTGTTGAAAGTACTAACTTGAAAAAACAAAATAAAATAAAATAATTAATGAGATGATGATATATAATTTAATTGATTAAAAAATTAACAGTATCAAAACTCTCTAAATTATTGGTGCAGCATACAAACTCTCAATTATAAGAGGATCCTCTTCAATTACAATAAAACATATTTATCTATTAGATTAGAAGAGTCCACCCTTGCTTTACATGGCAAGTAGAAATAATCCAATTTTAATCATCGCTGAGAAACATATTCTTTTTCTTCAAAAAATAATATAAACATTCCAAATAAGGTTATTGAACTCGAAAATCTACTTAATCTCCTAGAAGTTTTATAAACTCAACTCTTTATCTCATATAAAAATAATAACAAAATACTTATACTAATAAATAACATGCCAATTAAACATTTCAAAAATATAATAAAGCAAAATAGTAAATCATAAATTTCACAATACTTAAATAACCAAGTCTAGTAATACACCACTACTAAATAATAACTTACCAAAGTGATAGTAGTGATAGAGCATTCTTATTGACATTTGATGTTATTGAAAAATAAGGGTTTGATGTTGTTAGAGGTGATAATTCTTCAATAAGTAACAACACACCAAGTGAAAGTATGTTAAACCCTAAACGTATCAGAAATAACCCATAATGACTTGCGTTTTGGTCTAGTCTTTTTTTACTTGCTCACTCCTGATAAACTCAAGAGTCTACCAAATTTGCATACTCATAATCTACTAAAAAAAGAGTTTGCATATGATTCGACTCATAAAAAGTAAGTGAACTCATAAACTTATAACGGTTAGCAAGTTTATTCGAGAGTTTGATAACCATGATTCCAAAAGGTTCTTATGATTAATCAAATATATTCCAAAATCATAATTCATGAAAAAAAGAGTCAACTCCATGTTCAATACCAGAGAATTTTTTATGCCAAAAAATTATGATTCCCAAGATTCATGAATTTTGGGAAATTATGGATCTAGAAGTAAATGTGATTTATAGGAATAATTAAAATGTTTGATAAATAGAAATATTATTTTTTACTACAAAAGGCTTATATAATTTAATTCAAGATAATGATATAAGTACAATTTGGAATGTGCTAAAAAGATGAGGACTAACCTGAAATCCAGACACTCTTGTCAAGATATGAGCAACTTTATTAGTTTGTTTTCTAATAAAACTCGCATACAAGTTATGGATAAGAGATAATTTTTGCCTAAAAAAAATGTAACCAAACTCAGAGTTAATAGCAAAACTCAAGCTGATGTCATCAACAATTTGTTTGTAGTTTGTTTCGAATCGAACATTTATCAAGTTTTTGTTCTACACTCATGTTACTACTTCAAGAAGGACTCAAGACTCAAATTGATGTCATTAACGACTTGTTTGTAGTTTGTTTCCAATAGGACATTTATCAAATTTTTGTTCGAGACTCATGTTACTACTTCAAGAAGAACTCTCACTTCAACTTCATAAGTGATAAAGTTTTCACTACACCATGACATTATAGTGAAAACAAAGTCACCTAATCATTTCAAATACAATTATTAAACCCAAACAATTAAGTTTCTGTGTTAATTATGGTGTCAATGTTGCAGTAAAAAGATATTCTTGAAAAACTTTATATAAGGTTTTTAAAAATTACTAAAAATCTTTAACTATTTATTACATTAAACAATATGATAAAATAGTAACTTGTATTTCTATGGTAATAAAACTTTTTTTAACTAAAAAAGAAATATAAATAAGAAACATTCGCATTTCTGAAAATACTATTTTTAGAAAGGAAAGTTTTCTTATTTTATTTTATAGCTTTTTCCTTCTTTTTTTTTTTTTATCTTTTTATCTCTTTCTTGCCTTCCTCTCCTCTAATTAATATTTATTTGCTTTTACCTTACTTTAATAAATTACAATGACTATAATAATATCGTCATCCACTAGTCCTGTATCTCCTTTCATTGAGAAATTTTCGAAAAAATGGCATCAACAAACAGTATTATTCGCCAATTAAGGAAAAAAAAATCTTTCAAATTTGGTTATGATGTAAATAGAAGTTTATTTTGTTTATATATATTTAGTAAATGTTATTTTAAAGATTTCTATAAAAAAAATGTTATTTTATGACATATTAAGTCTATCAATCATGTTTTTTTTATTGCATTTTAAAATTTTCATAAAAGTTTGTAATATTCGTCCAAATACTGACGTAACTCTTACCGATTATTGTATTATTTAATATATTTAATTAAAAATATTATTTTAAAATTTACTGTTGAATTGAAAACTCTTTAAACATAAATTATTTATATTAAATTTTCTATTAATTCAAAATTATTTAAATTTTAATTCATATAAAACAGAAAATTGAGGCAATATATTTATAATTATACTAAAATATTAATAGTTTTATTACCTTCTTGTTTAATTTAGACATAATTTAATACATCTCCTGGTTTCTCTTTTTCATTAAAACAAATAATACTTAGAAGTATTGAGGCAGAAGACATTATTATCTTTTAGTTAAATTAGTCTGTAGGTGTTCGTAATGTTACAAAATCTTAATTATTTTTTTATATTTTATTTTTAAATGGAATTCTTATATTAATTTTAAATTTATAATCAAGTTATTATGTTAATTTGTTGTGAGAATTTTGTCAGATTTAATGAAATATTTTATCATATAAATACATAAATTCAAACCCTAATTCAATACGTTGAAGTTGATTAGAGAGGTGTAGACCCTAAAGACTAATCTAATGTGCAACAATAATATCATTTGGACTAACATGGAATAACAGTTAACATTTATGTGTGATATGATAAAATATTTTGTCAAATCTAACATATTTCTCATGAAAAATTAACATAGAAAATTAATTACAAATTTAAAATTAATATAACAACTCAATTAAATTTTTTGTAACATTATAAGAACCTAAAGACTAATCTAACCTATTTTTATACTGATATGCACATGTTCTGTGTACATCATTTATATGTACATATTTATATACAAATAAAACTTAAGAAGAATAAAATTTTAATTGATCCTTTTGTTTGATGAATATTTTAATTGATCCTATAATCAAGAAAGTCTAACCTAATGTCCTATTTATGATAATTAAAAAAATATTGTGTTGATTATCACAATTAAGAATGCCTAAATTATTAATTCAATTACAATAACTATGCAAGCTAATAACTACAACAAAAAACTACCGCAAATCACGAAAACAAATCACTACTTATATAGTTAGTAATAAATATATAATAAAATTAAATAAAGATATAGTAATTTTTTTTATCATTATTCCCACAGGTTATTGTATTTTCTTATCTATAAAAATTAAAAATATGTTTTAAGAGATTAATTTATAACAAATCAAATACTCTACTTAATCAGTTGAGTTAAATCCATAAGTTTTGAACCCCCAAAGTTATCAAAGAAAAAGAAAAGGTCCACGTTTTAACGATTTAGTAAACAATAAACATAATTGCAAACGTGGAAACCGTTAACAAGGCTAATATGTTTATAGAAAATAGGGTTCTTCATAATTTGAAGAGAGAGCATCCTGACTATTGATCATTGTTGGAGAATGGTACAAGGAAAGAACAATATTTGGAAAGCCAAGAAAATTCTAGAGAACAGTATTTACATCAGCAAGTGGCTTTGAGAATCTGCTAGAGTAGAGAACGCGACAACCAATTATATTCTGCAGATAAACTTTCAAAATCACAAAAGAACTATACTAAGGAATATTATTATATACCACAATAAAAGGAAAAAGATATTATTTGTTTATAGTTTTATACATTTTTCCATTTATAATTTATTTATGTTTCAAACTAAATCATGTCATTACGTAGAATTATAAAATATTTGATTTTGGGGTACTCTTCTATTTTCCCTCATTTCCATAAATTAAAAATAAATATGTTTTGGACAGTTTTCTTTCCTTGTTTTTTTTTTTGCCAAGATTGGATTTAATTTTGAGCTCAATTGTTTGTTCAATAAAGCCTTTTCTATTTACACCCCCATTTTTCTGTGTACACCCCTTATCGCTTTCCCACCGCTCAATTACCCTTTTTCTTAAAAAAGTACACCATTTTGCTTTCTAGAAATATCTTTTCAGAATTACATATACCTATTATTGAAATGTATCTTCAAAATTATGATTCATAGTTTTTGAAGATATACTTCCAGAATAAGTGTATTTTTACGATAAAATATTACTTAAGAATTAAAATAATTGATGAGAAATAAAAAAAAAGATAATAAACACTTATTTTATATTCATGTTTGTTAGTTTTATTTTTATCCTATCACTAGTGTTCTTTAAATCATATATAAGATCTTGTTTTTATCTTATCTTTATTATTCTTTAAACCCTAATTTTAAACTATCTTTCCCATATATTCATTATATAATATCTTGTTTTCATCATCATTATACAATATTTTGTGTAACATCCTCCCTAATTTTATTTAATTAATTAGTTATTTATTTTAATTGCCTATTTTAAATTTATTTATTTTATCCTTTTGTCTTTTGTCAAGAAATATAAATTGAGGTAGAAAAATAGAACTAAAATTTTACAAGAAACGTGTATCAGTAAAAATTCTTTCATTATAAAATTTACAAAATATGAAGGATTAGTACATGTCTCTGATACAAAATATACAAGTACACATCTCTTTTCAAAAATCCAGCACAGTACATAGCTTCTTCACATATCAACCAAACTCCAGCTTCAAGAAATCTGACCATCATTGGTATCTAAAAAAAAAAAATCTAATGAGAAATAAATTTCTCAGTAGGCAAATTTAAACCACCGAACACGTTAGCAGGTTATTAAATAAGACAAATTTATCAAACATATTAAAAAGGTTAGCAAATAAGATAATTTCTTCCATCAGATATCTTAGTAAGATTAGTAAATAAAGCAAATATAATTCATCACACACTTAAGCAATTTAGTAAATAATTCAATAAATATGAATGCATGAATGTATGAATGCATGGGATGAAATGCAATGATCACAGGTGCACATAGCCTCTACATGTGTACATCATGTAGGAATGCTGCGGCCGTCTTACGCTAATCATGCATGAAGTTCCATGTATTAGCACCTGATCTCTCATCATAGGCCCGGTTGTCACACTCGGGTCATTCTCATAAAATCAGTAGCATAGGTCCAGTGTTTACAACTCAAGTCATTCTCATAAAATCATAGGTCCGGTCTTGAAAACCCAGATTATTCTCATTCAGATCATAATAATAGATATTTCTCTTTCATAAAATAAGACAAATAACATTTCATACTTTGTCCATGCAATAGTGTAACAACATAATAAATTTAATATTTATAACATGTCAATTATTATACTAAGGTTTAATATATAATATATATATAGCTAAGATCGGATTGGTACAATAAATAGACTAATTTAGTTAATATATATGTTGGATGGAAATATCCAATAGGGGTATATGTATAAATGTTTAATATATATATAGCTAATAGTTTATAAACGTTGCTAATGATACCTTTGGATTTTTAAATAGCAAATACAATATGTAGAAGTACACCTGAAACTAATTACATAGTACCTCTTGGCATCAAGTTACGTTATTTTCATTTCTTTTAAAGGAATGAATATAAAATAATAAAAGGGTAGTAAGATACCTGACTTCTACAGTAGCACACTATTTCCCACGTTTAAATTAAAGAAATAAGTAGCAGGAAGGTTTGGAATTTCTGCACTGCATAAAATAAACTTACGAATATTTTTACACATAAGGACATATTCATCCACTTACTTTATACTTGGTTTGGCATCCTGTTAATATCGGATTTTACTAACCTCGGACCGTCTACCTATTCACCATCATCACGCCCCGAGATGGACTATAGAATATATGGGTGCCGGGGAAGAATTATACACAGCACATCTAGGTCGGCCTGAATGCTTACGTGAGGAACACACTAAATGCATGGCACGGTTTTGGGTAGACAAAGATGCTATATTTATATATATGTATGAACCCGGGGTATAACTATATGGGATGGCCGAGCTTTGCATGTAAGTGGCCGGGAGTAAATGTGGGTGGCCGTCTTCATTGAAAATGGTGGCCAAATCGGTTCGTTCATGGAGGCCGAGCTGGTTAATTTATGGATGGTGGCCGAGTTCATAGAGGTCCGTGTTTATTCATGGAGGTCCGGGTTCGTTTGGCCGAGCTCAAGGTTGCCGGATTCATGGTTTATGCCGGGCTCAAGGTTGCCGGGTTCATGGTTTATGCCTGACTCAAGGTTGCCGGGTTCATGGTTTATGCCGGGCTCAAGGTTGCCGGGCTGCATGGTTTATGCCGGACTCAAGGTTGCCGGGTTCATGGTTTATGCCGGGCTCAAGGTTGCCGGGTTGATGCATGCCGGGCTCAAGGTTGCCGGGTTGATGGTTTATGCCGGGCTCAAGGTTGCCGGGTTGATGCATGCCGGGCTCAAGGTTGCCGGGCTGCATGGGTGCCGAGCTCGCATGCTGCATGGGTGGTTACCGGCCGAGTTGCCGACATCATTATTTAACCGTGGAAAAATACCGGAATACCTGGGCTTGGTTTAATGGTTGGCTGAGTTGACTTGGCATGGGTTGGCCGAGTTGTCGGGTTCGTTGATCAATAATGGCCGAGTTCCACTGAGTTGTGGTGGCCGGGTTTGTATGAAGGTAGCTGAGTTGAATATAACAGCAGGAGATAAAAGGTGATACCGGGCTGCAGGTGCACTGAGGCCGGGCTTATGGTATCTGGGGATGACCGAGAAGGTCTATATGGTGGCCGAGAAGGAACATGCCGAGTTCGAGGTTCTAGGTTCATGGATGACCGAGCTCATGGGTGGCGGAGCTCATGGGTGGCCGGGCTTGCATGTAGGATGCCGAGAAGGGTGCATGCCGGGTTTAAGGTTTCATGTTGGCCGGGTTCATGCAAGGCTGACCGAGTTAGGTGCTAGTCGGATAAGTATTTGCAGGCCGATTTCATCCTGCAGGGGTAGCTGGGTATGGGTGGCCGAGGTTGTGGGCATGAAGGCCGGGATAGAGGGGCATAGTTAGTGAATTTATCCGGAAAGCCGAGATAGTTGTTTCGGATGATGCAGAGCAACAGAGGTATAAAAGAATGTAGGAGTATAAAAGAAGGGAACTCGAACTATGCAGAATTTAGGAAGTACCGAGGTAAGTATTAGAGAAGCCGGGGTGCTGGAAACCGAGGAAAAACCAAAAGCTGATGTAGTGTTATTTTAGATATTATTATAAATATATTTGTATCTTAGCCAATAACTGCTAGCCTTTTTAACGTGTAAAATTATTGCCCAATGCTACTATTCATCCGGGGATAAGATCTACAGGGAAAGTTATGAAATATATATATATATATAAGGGCTGGACCAAGAGTATTTTTAGGTGCTTAAAATAATGGCATCCGGGTTGCTTGAAGGCCGAGAAAGAGAAAAGCTGGGATTAATATTATTCACTTGTTTAATTAATATATAGGCTATTACTTATTCACTTGTTTAATTAATATATAGGCTATTACTTTCCAGCTTCTTGTTTTAAAATTGTTACCCAGTACTACAAGAAATAAGTTATTTAAATTATCTAAATTACTCAAATTATCTCATAAAACTTTCCAAAATATTAATAAGTTAAATATTAAAATATTACTTAAATCACCGTATCCTTATTATAAAACTTAAATTATTAACTAATATAAAGGTTAAACATAATCTAATAATTACATAGATTTTATTTAGGAAATTTTTAAGTTAGAGATTGAAACCTAGCCTATCTTCAATAACTTTTGGTGGATAACTTAGAGAATTGCTAGGATAACTTTACGTAAAAGAAAGAAAGAAAAGTGGAGAAAAAGGCGGTGAGGAGAAAAGGCTGAGAGGTTTTTGGTGTAGAGGGTTTGAAGCTTCCCACCTATTTATAATGCTGGATTTAGTTAGGATGGAAAAAGGGTTTAGTTGGAAAGTAACTATAGTTAGGAAAATATCTATTTTCCCTTATCTAATCCATTATTGCTAATTATTCCCTTCATTTAATAATGGTTGTACGTGGACAATTTCTGAAGCTTGATTCCGGCTCACTTATTTCCCTTATTGCCCACATGGAAAAGCATAAGAGAAATGTGCAAAATTTTGAATAGCTACTTGGTGGAGGCTCTATTTGATAAAATTTTCTTTTAGCTTATTAATCAGGAAAAAAAAATATATATATATATATATATATTTTTTTTTTGTGAATGTTACATTTTGTATTTTCCTTCATGTGACATTGTGTTTCAAGGTATATCCCTCATTAACTTCATATATTAAACCCCTTAATTACAAAGCAAAACTTTTGACAATGATTTTTTTTAACTGTATTAATTCATTTTATAATCCAAGTCTACATCAACGATTTGGTGTCACATGAAGTTAGTGATGAACCTACCTTGAAACGCATTTCAACATGAAAGAAAATGCAAAATATTGTATAATAATGATGAAAAGACAATATTATATAATGAATATATTGTGAAGATAATTTAAAATTAAGATTTAAAGAATCATAAAGATAAGATAGAAATAAAATTTTAGATAGGACTTAAAAAACACTAATAATAAGATAAAAAAAAAATTTCATTTTTCTTTTTCATTAACCATCTTAATTTTTAAGTAATATTTTATTAAAAAATATACTTATTCTAGAAGTATATCTCCAAACCAAAACTATAATTCATAATTCTAAAAATACATTTCTAATATATATATATATATATATATATATATATATATATATATATATATATATATATAATTTCGAAAAGAAATTTCCCAAAAGCAAACGGAATGTACTCCTATTTTATGCTTTATTTCACGTTAGGCCCATGTCCAGTAAAATTGGTACAGGCTTCATCAATATTCATAAGCATTTACTTTACTGCGTTAGTAGATTCTGAATTTGATTCTGAATTCTAAGTCATGACTTAACACACCAATATATTTATTTGGGTGCACTCTAATTACATGACGGATTTGGATAATCCAATCCACAATGTAATTGAAGTTCACCAAAATAAATACTGTGATGCGTTAAATAATCATCTGAATTCTAACGCCAAGTTTGTTTCATCTGAGCTTGGAGTGGTCGATTATGATAAAAGAAACGAGTTATACGCGTCATATGGTCCACTCCAACAAGGCAGAAAATGTTTGGAAGATACTTATAGATAGCTCCAAAACTTATTTTGCTCAACACCATCCCATATACTGTAGTATTCATCTTATCTTAATAAAATACAATTGAATGTTCCTATCCATAGCTCAAAATGATTTTAATTGGAAGCATAAAATGCAACGTTTTGTAAACAAATTAAGAAGGGCAAATCAAATACTTGTACTTTTTACTGTCAAAAACTATTGGATTCTACAACGAATAAGAAAAGGAATCAGGCTATCTGAGAAAGTTCATTAGCAATGTGACAATGTGACATGAAGAAAATTAAAAGACCATTTGGGTTTCATGATTCACGGTTCCTTCACACAGACCAAAGTCCATACATACAGAGAGCTGTCTCATTGTACTATGGATGTAACCATATTGTGATATTCTTCTTTTCTGAACTCTGACATTTTCCTCTATACTCTAATATAACTTTTACTTTTGTCCATTTGTAACTTCCCAAAGCGCTGCCATTTGGTATATTACCATAGAGAAAAAATATAGATAACTTTTTTAAATAGTAGAGAAAATTAGGGGGGGGGGGGGGGGAAGTGATATGGACATACGAATGAAGAGAAAATAAGAAAACTAACAATTTTAATTCATTTTTTCCTCTTATATCTCCATCAAACAAAGGAATACTAGTAAATAGTAGTATATCAAATAAAAGAATTAAATTTAAAAATATTGACAATGAGAAAGAATTTTATATTATCATTTAATTATAAATTTTTATGTATGGTAAAAGTCATATTAAAAATAATTTTTAATTGGTTTGATTTTTACATTAAAATTATGTTAATTTTTAAACAAAAACAAAAATAGATATTCGATCGAGAGGGAGAAACTATAGAGTTGAGTTAACTAGTCAAGTACCTTAAAAAAAAGAGAGAGAGAGAGAGAGAGTTGAGTCAAGTGTTCCTTATTCAACGATAAACTCGTGCTCATATCAATGAAAGCAGACATCAACAAAGGCCTGCAAAGTTATTACACTAATTTGGATATAAAAAATAGCGAAATAAAATGGGTGCTGTTTCCTGCCAGATCGAGAGGCTTGGCCATACATAAACATGTTAATTTTTAAGCTTTCATTACTAGTGTTGATGCAAAACCGGCCTGCCTGCCATCATACATATATAATTCTTGTATTTCTCTTCAGATGTTACCACCGAAGTTCTTAATTAGTATAATAGAAAAAATTGTTTACTAAACAGTTTGTGTTTAAGTCTAATAGTATCTTCTTTCTTAAAGGATCCTTTACATATCTTTTTCTTTAATCAACATTCCATACTACTTAAAGAATTAAAATGATTTATTTATTAAAAATATTATTAATATATTTTATCATTAAGAAACATATATTTCAATAAAGTGGAGTTACAAGGTGTCTGATAGGCAATTAAATTACCTACTAATTAATAAATTGTAACTAGTACTAATTAAACTTGTTATTGTCTATTTTCCATTTATAGCAACAAAGTTTGCTGACTATATGGATGATTGGTTTCCAGGATTGGCAATCATGGAGTTTGAAGTTTGAGCTTTGAAGGATTCAGAGTCAAAGTCATACAACTACTTTCTAAAATTGGCTTTGATTTGACTTTGAGCACTTTGTATATATAGTACTATTTAGCCAGTGGTTAACGGTTGTGCCGACTATATAGCTGTTTGGATTATCCACAGCCTCCCTTATAGCAATTGGAAAGGGAAGGTTCTGTTTCTGTGGTCACAAATAATGCTCCACCACGTGGTTGGTTCTTGTGATAGTCAACTCTATATAAAAGGAGGAGATTATGACCTACAAATTACAAGATCATTTGTGTACGTCTTTGCTAGTTTTGATTAGATCTACAACAAGAAATTAAAGAAATGGCTTTCAGGGCAGCGGTACGTAAATCAACACTCTACCTTTCCCAATTTTTTTTTTTTTATATTATTTAACATTTTTAAGTACATGATAATTAACCTTTTTCTATATGCATGCATGCAGAGAAATGTTGGATTGACGTTGGGAGGAGGAAGGCGATCATTTGCTACTGCCAGCACTCAAAAGCATGATCATGGGGCCACTCTGAAGGCAGAGTTAGCACCGGTGTACATCGTGTGCGGAATGGTAGCAGTGGCTGTGGCAATTGGATCACACACTGCGTTTCAACAACTGACGCGTTCTCCAACTGTTCATGTAAACAAGAAGAGAAGAGAGACCATGCCAGAGGTCTCTGATCCTGATCGTACCATCAACTCCGCCACCAAATTCATTGATGGTTCCTTCTTAAGGAAAGTCTCTCACATTCAAGACAACAACCCCACACTCCACGACCCTGCCCACCCTAATCCTTTCACCACTCCTCGAACCGCTCACACATTGAAGACAGTGGGCGTTCACCCCACCAGCCGTTGATCCATCTTTCATTTTCACTATTTCTAAATAGCATCACACTTTCCCCACATATATATTTTTTTTATTTTTCCATTTCTATGTTAAGAAAGATTGTAAATAAGCCAATGTTTGATATTTTTTTTATTTATTGGCCCGCCTTCACTCTTAATTAGTCTTAGGATAGCTGAGACTGATCGACGCGGCGCCACTTCCATTAGATCTCTGCATGATCTTCTACTCATGCAGCTTTGTGTATATATTATATTATATATATAACTTCTGAAATAAAGCCACTGGGACAACTACAAAGTTAATTTCCATTAGCTTGACATTCTATTTCTGTACCAAATTTTATTGTTCAACCTGGCTCTACATTATGCCAATGGGTTAAATTAGCGTTAATATATAATTTTTTTTTAAAAAATTTAATATATAAAATCGTAAAAAATATGTATAAACTTGTAAAATATAAAATTAAATTAGTTTATAAAATTGCACCAAATAAGCTGAGTTGTTTTTGGGCCAAAATTTTACTGGATCAATATAAGCCCATCAAATTTGGGCTAAAATAGCTCAATTTTTTCAGAGATATATTTTTCAATTGAGCTGACTCCAGGCAGTTTCAATTACGATTTCTTTGGACCGACCCATCAAGCTAGACTCACATTGCCAATTCTCCCTCTTGCTATTTTTACAATTTTTTTTTATTTGAGTTATTATCTTTTTAGTCTCTAAACTTTTTTTAAAATTATTCTTTTTAATTTTAAAAATTTATTTTACTGACTTTAAGTCTCTTAAGTAAGAATATAAAAAAAGACTAGGGGTAAAAAAAAAATCATATTATAAATAAAAATTCTAAAAAAGTAAATAGGAGCAGACAAATAGTAAACCTTGCTATTTTTTTCCTTTACAGTCATAATCATGTCAGGCTCATCCTCACAATTCTCTAAACCAATTCCAGAAGCTAATTACAAAAGAGAAGTTGATTGTAGTAAGTAAAATCTCTTTTTTTAGATAACCATCAGGTGTGGAAGAAAACAGAAAATCAAGAAATCTATCTCATCATGCATTTATTCCCTTTTGTATTGTTGGGGAAAAAAAATCATGTCTTTATGATTACTTACCAGCTTCGAGTGAAGAATATATATTTTTTTCATTTTATAATTGTTTATCTATTTTACATCGATATGAAGAGGTACTATTTTTAGCTTGGAAAAATTGAAATAGTAAGGCGTCAGAGAGAGCGACAAGTGGACAACTTTAATTTATTTATCGACAAAATTCGCAATTTCGCATGCCCTCTTTGGAGTGATCATACGCTCGTATGCCCATGTAAGAATTTCCCTCCAGAAAAGTACATTAAGTCAAACAAAAGTACCCAAAAAAATAATGAGAAGTGATTAAACAAAAGAAAAACCTTCAGTTAATTAAATGTGAAGTGGAGCTCAATTTAGAAGGAAGGAAGGAACCCTCTGGGACTCGCATATGATTTTTCTGAAGGATTATATTGCTCCTGACACCGCAAATAGATTAATTATCTGTGTGTTGTCTGTCACCAACAGTTGACTCGCACAATACACCTACCTTGATATTTGATCTGCCTCCCATATATATTAATTTTTAATTAAAGACTCTTGATCTTTATTTTGGACATATCCATGCAGCAAACAGCTTCCACAAAATTAAGAATTAAAGAAACAAACTACCCCCCATCTATAATAGTAATAGTATTTGGCAACAGTTTTAGTGCCTCAAAAGCCCTGGAATGCTTGATTATTTATTCATTTCGAATCCAAGATCAGAATAGCAAGTGATCGGTGTTCAATTAATATTTTATTACTGAAACAGCCAAAAGAGTGTGTTGCTGCTATATGCGGAAAAAGAAACTAAGGTTCCGCTGAATATGCTTCATTTGTCAGCTAAGTTATCTAAAAAGACCAAGACCAAGACCTCAGCATTATTAGTTTGTGAGAATAAAGTTTGAAGCGGGGATGCCAGCAATATGGCACGTGACAGACAAAGTACGCGTGTTACTCAAATAGTCAACACAGTGATTTCTAATTCGCATCAACTCCATTTCTCAGCTAGCTCGGAAAAGAACCAAATAATTAAAAGACATACATACCCTTGACCACTCTTTCATCATTATTTCGCTCCTTTTGTCCCCATTATATATAATTGATGAGGGCGGGATAAATCACGTGAGCAACACAACACCGATCTTAGCTAGCCATGACATACAGGGACCACATTTCCTGTTAAAATAAAGGGAACCTCTAAATTTGGTACCCAACTTCGGGAAAGAGCAAACGGTGGATATTGGAGGGAGCAGAAGGATAAGGTAGACGCATAAGTCGTGAACATCTTAATTTTGCACCTCTACCTCACATAAATGTAGATTTTATCATCATGACTTCACCATGAAAGCATACACCCTACACTACATTTGTCTAGTCGTTTGGCCTGAGCCATACTAATTATTTTTATCTCTAAGATTTATAATAATTCATCTTTCTTAATTAATTGGGAGTATCAACTGATTTGATTACTAGCTAGCTAGTAAAAGTACTAGTGTGTCACACGAGATTAATAATATTAATTACTTTCACAAGATAAGTATCATGTTTAAAATAAAAAAAATTTCATGTCATTTTAACTTTTTTATTTATTAACTACTTTTTCTGTTTATACCCTTATGGAGTACTTATGTCATCTCATAATATTTGTCGTCCTACATTTTTTAATAGAGAACAAGAAAATTAATAAACAAATAAATAAAAAGAGAATTACAATTTATAATATAATCTTATCATTTTGAATAAAATTATAAATTTTATTGTCCGTTATCAATATTTTATAATTAAAATTTATACTTTTTAATACTATTTATCTTAAATCACCCTATAATAAATAATTTTTATTTTATAAATTGCATTTTATTTTTTTCTTATTATACTGTAATTATTGAAATAAGATATTATTGTTGACATAATAGTATTTCTTATGTCAAATACCTCAAACCACTCTTCTTCCTACTAAAGGTGACTTGGTTAATTCTATAATGAAGATTAATTAATTATTAATAAAACTAGTAGATACTTTGCATTAATAATATTGTGACCAAAAAAATCACCTTCCTTTTATCTTTAAATAAATGTATATTTATTTTTCTTAACTATTGTTTTGATATAGGTTTCCTTTGATAGGGTTTGAGGTTTCTTATTCAGACTATTCAAGTGTGTATTTGTCAATTTTTTAGATCTAAGGGAGATTTTAATTAACTTGGAGTAGTTGGTGGTTATTAAAATTAGGTGGATATTTTGTTATGATCCATCTTATCTTATTAATAGTCAAACCATATTCAATCATGGATTGAGGTCAATGTCTCAAAGAGATATTAAAAAACAAACCTATATTCTAATGATAAATTTGTTTTAGTTCACAAATTTTAATTTGATATCTTTCGTTGAACTTCTTTGTTTTGCTTATTTATTTGAGTTTTTTTTATTTATTAGTTAAAGATGTTAAAATAAAGAAAATCCTAAAACTATTTCAAAATTCAGCACAAGCATAGACAACATACCTTCAAAGGAAAAAAAAATGAACTAACTTAAAAGACCGAATAAAAAAAAAACTACAACTAATATATAGCTCGACCTAAACTTGAAATGTTAGAATCACTTATCTCTTTCAATATATGATTTGTATTAATTTTTTCTAAATTGAATTTCAATTATCAAATAATTAAAAACAATAGCTTTATATCCCAATATAACTTTAAGTAAGGAATAAAAACAAGATAAATTATTTGCCAAAATCTAAAATAAATACTTGAGATCAGAAAATATTTATTCATCAAAACTTGAATTATAATACAATTTATATATTGTAAATTTAATTGTATAAAAATAAAAGTTAAATATATTTGACGTTAAAAGAATTCCATTAGTTAATCGTAAAAAGTTTGATGGGAACGGCCGAACAAACGCACGATAAGGTGTTATTAGGTTAATTGTGATCCTAATCGTGGATATTAAATTCCGTGCGTGGAAGTGTGTGTTACGGAGTTGCGCTCTACATTTAGAGAATGTAGCCTCCTGTCTTTCAATTTGTCCCAGATTCAGGTATGCATGATTAGCGGTTCACCACTTTCCGTGTGCCTTAGTTGCACCAGACTACACCCTTTTCAAATTCGCAGCGCGCTAAAACGCAAAGCCTTCTTATTCTTATTCTTATCTCATATAGGCGTTGCCTATTTTATAGGAATAGGAGTAGCCATTAAATATAACTGCTCCAGTTAGGTCACATCCATTATTTGGAGATTTTTTTTAATTATTATTTAAGAGTTTGTTTTAAAATATTATTTAAAATAAAGTAAATTTTAATATTTGATATGATTTCTGTTTTTTTTAAATATTTTATCACTTCAGTTATTTTTTATTTATTTATGACTTTGAAGTCTTAGAATTTTTTTATTTTTATTTTTATGACTTTAAAATTGTATTTTTTTTATAAAAATCATAAATTCTTTTACAACTTATATTTTTTTAAAGGTTTCTGTTTTGCTTATTTTATTCAAGCATCTTACCTTTATTCGTAAGTGAAAAATTGCAGCTGAGGATGAACCATAAAAAGAAAGTGAGAAAAACAGAAACCACCATTATAAGTTATTGTAAATCTTTATAATATTCATTTGATCAATTTCTATAAATAAAAAAAGATTTTATTTTGTCTAGTAAGATGTTTTGAATATTAATTTTAAAATTATGTAATGATTTACAATGTATATTATACAGTTTGTCACAGTGTAAATAGTATAAGGACTTTACAATAGTCATAATATTTTAAATTCTTAACAATAGCAGCAGATATTTAATTAGTTTTCCTTGTAAATAATCATGTTTGTTTATTTTTTTTAGTGTAACATACATATTTTTAAATTTATCGACAATTTACACAATTTGCTTTAAGTAATTGTTTTAAACTAAAATAAATATTACAAGAGTCTTGTGAAGTTATAACTTCATCATTAATTCAAAAGAACCATTTTAGACAACGAGAGATGTTTTTAAACTATCATAGAAAGATCAAATACGATAGTATAAAATAATAAAGGTGAGTGGTTTGAATTAATAGTTAAAGTTTTACCAAAATATGACTATGAAGTTAAATAGTAAAGATACCTAAAGTTAACTATAGTTGAAGTTTTACTAAAATAGCTGATGAGTGAAGCGGACATTATGCACCCCATAATCCACTGTCTCCAATTCAAGCCGAAATTCATATCCTCCAATATACTACCATTAATGCAAATTATCATAGGATTTGTCAAAATCAACTTTAAAACACAAACCACCGCCTCTCCTTTCCCATAAAAAAAAAAACCGTAAATTCATTTACAATTTCTATAATTTTTTTTTTAAAATAACAAAGTCATAAAGAAAATCCTATAACTTTAAAGTTGTATTTTTTTTTAAAAAAAATTAACTGAACTGAACTTAAATAAAAATAAAAATCATTACCTCTATTATGATTTTTTATTCAAAAGTTATAATAAATATCACTATTTATCCTTTTGAATAATAATTTAAAACAAATCCCCAAATAATAATATTTTTCTAAAAAAAAATCTCCAATGATTGTTTCGCCAGATTCCGAATACCTCTTTTTCCTTTCCTATGTTAAAATACTAATACCATGAAAAGCAAATTATTGTTATAATTTTCAGAAACACAAAACAACCATTTATTGGGTAATTGTACGATGCCTCACCTTGTATGTCACCTCCAATAAACAAGCTAATCATTTTTAATAAAAGGGAATCAAATAGTCAATCATGGATTTTCATGAGGCTGAAACGTTTCCTAAATGATTTCTAGCACAGGTTGAAAATTAAATTTTGGTTCAATTTCTTTCCCTTGCGCATTAAAACTCGAGGAGGATATGAATGTTTTCTTTTAATAGCTGGGTGTACGTAGAAGGAAGACATTTTGGAGCTTATAAAATAGAAATATTCCAAATACGTACGTTGGCGAAATAAATATATTAAGTTTGATCTTATATTCTTGCGGTAAAGTTTTAAAATAATTTTTACACCAATGAAAAAATAGAAAGAAAAAAAAAATTACATGAGATAAAATTAATAATATGCCAATAGAGATATATAATAGGGAAAAAGTTAGTAATAAAATTATTTTACAAATAAAATTACTCAAATATTATTCATTGTGGTTGGAATATGATTATGAGTAGTACCTACTTCTTTCTCTTCACACAATTAAGAATACAAAAATTCCACTGTATTTGTTTCGTTCCGGAGGAACGGAAATGTCCGACGAGTGTCGCCGGAAGCGTTGCTATAGGATCGGACTCTCCCCTGTCGGTCTATAGTGATGAGACCAACGACTGAAGAGAAGATCACACCGACACGGAAGCAATTGGGGTGCTGTGTGTGCCGTGTGAAGGGAAAGAGAGAGTCAGAAAAGTGTACCTTGAGGATGTCTGGAGGGTTGTATTTATATTGAATGATGGGCCTCGGGCCTCAGCTCATAAAGGATCTATTTACAGACGTAATAATAGGAAATAATGGCAGGATATGATTACTGGAATTAGAATTATTACATACCTGATATAAAAGGATCTGATTACCAATCAGATATCCGAATTGATTGAGATAGATTCTTTCCTTTCCGTAACAGTATTGATTTAATTTTCAGTAAAAGTTTGGTAAACAAATTTATGGGCATATGATCGATACAAGCAAATCATTTTGTTTTGTGGTACATCAACTACAAAGAAAACACTAGTATCCGAATTAGTTAATTTCCTCAAATAACATTATTTTTTCTTTCTTGGAAACTTTGTTTTCTTGTTTATAGAATAAAATGAATTGGGACCAATTACAACCTTATGCCATAAAGTTGAATTTGAAGGCAAAAAATAAAGACCCGTTATAATCCGTATAGAGAGATGGAGAGCAGTTAAGTAAAACACTGATCTGGTTATAAGTTAGTATGGATTTGGAGTCAAAAGAAAGGGAGGGCGCTAAAAGGAGAAAGTTGTCAAAGAAGAAAAGAAAATGGTGAGTGAGAGAGAGGATATATTTGAAATTGATGATAGGAATTAGGAAGGAGCGTTTGAGTTTGAGAGAGGATAAGTAATAATAAATTTTGGTAGAAGGAGAAAATGCAGATAGAGAGAGAATATGGGTTGGTAACTGTTTAGACGTTACTTAAGCAACAAAATAGAAAAGAAAAGAAAAGAGGGACAGCTGTGGTTGTGGTCCCCAGCGGAAAATGTTTATTCTCCCGCCCTCCCGCTTATTGAATCCTATTCCTAGGATAGGCCTCATCTCTTACTCTTCTCTTAGGACAAACAAACACTAATGTAGTAGTGCTGCCTCTCTGGACATGGACACGCCAGAGAGGAACCAGGTCACCGCTACCCTCTCTAAGTTTGAGGTTTCACTCTTCACCCTCTTCAATTCTCTGCATCTCTTTCTTTATGCACTTTTCGGACCAAATCTTCTAATTCATTGTCTCAATTACATAACTGCACTACTTAGAGGTCCTTTTGATACTTTTTTCTTTTGTGCCCTTCGGGTTTTTTTCTCTCCTTTTCTTTTTGCTGATACAAGCCTAAACTTCGCGGCTAGCAATACTTATGAACTTTTTGTATTTGCAATCAAATTGAGAAAATTCCACCACTTTTTTTTTCTCTGTCTCGTCCCTTTCACTTCTGCGGAAGTATATCGGAGAGAGCCAGTTAATTTGCTAAGGCCGGATTAGACTGGCTCTAAGGTTTTAAGAGTAAATTTTCCCCGCAGACTTGATAAACATTTTCTACAATCTGTTATGTACATTCTTGTATCTTTTATGTACATATTTATAATGTTCAATGAACAATACTTGTCAGATCTGGTCCGTTAACAAATCATTTATAATTATTTTCTGTACTTGGTTGGTATTTGGTAACCTGTTAAATGACTTTATCCATGTCCGCCCCCCCCCCCCCCCACAAAACACAATTTACTCTTCGTGTCTGCATGTCTGTATGATTGTTATTATTCTTCAATTCATCCGGTTTAAGTATATTTTTAACCTTTGCTATATGCAGGATTCACCTGTTTTCAACTATATCAATAGTTTGTCTCCTATAAAGCCCGTTAAGTCTGTTCCCATTTGTCAGACTTTCAGTTCACTGAGCTTTTCGTCCCCTCCATCGGTTTTCACATCACCCCATGTCAGCTGTCACAAGGAATCAAGATTCCTCCGGAGGTAATTTTGAAAATCACTTCTTTTTCATGACATTTCTATATAAATGCTTTAGTGATCCATTTCTGATGGTTGCAATTATTCATCTTTAGATATAACCCGTCGGGCTCATCAAAGCCCAAGGTTTCTTCTGAAGATGTAATTAAAGTTCACTCAAGTGAAGAGACTCTTGCAGATTCTACACGTGCACACCATAACTCAAGTAAATTACAGGAGGAAAACACTGGTAAAGGGATTTCAATAAGAGATGCTTCAATCGAGCTATCTAGGGAGCACATAAAATTTTCAGACGAGCTACCGCAAGCTTTAAAATATAATTGTGGTAGCCCTTGCTATGATCCTCTGCCTTGTGGTGATGAGGCTAACTCTCTTTTGGAATTGCCTGGTGAGGCAGCAACAGATGTTGGCCATGTTCAGGAAGGCTGTAAAACTAATTCGGTTGAGGGTGAAGTGCATCTTCAGGAAATATGTCAGATGGAGCCAAAGAGTGAAGGTCCAGACTGTTATTGGGATAGTCTAATTCCTGATGCCCCGGATATGCTAATTTTTAACTCCCCAGGTGATGCAGAAGCTTTTAATGGTCAAATGCACAAACCTTTGGACTCTTCTATACGACTCAGCGAATTTATGTCTATTCTACCATATTCTACCATCAATAATGGTAGGAAAATGCACATTGTTGATTCAGTTGCTTCTGGTTCTGCACCTGAAATTGAAGATCATTGTTCTGAGCCGATGACAGCCACAGGCACCAACCAAACACAAGATAATTTTGCCAATGTTGCTTTAGTGACTAGCAATTCAAATGAGAAAGCAAACGACCAGGTGAGCAAATGAAATTTGTCAATGTTGAGCTGAATTATCTATATTGTGATTTTTCTTGCATATTGTTAGATGTTTTCAATTAGTTTATCTCTAAGGCATGATTTTCTAGGATCCCAAGCACTGGTTTGAGTATCAGTACTCATATGGTGCATTATACTAGCATATGAACAAGTGCACTGTTAAATGATATAAACATCCTTTTCCACATTTTTTATGTGTGCATGATTGCATATTATTGTTGGTATCATCCTTTTGTTATGGTTTGTGTTGAAGTATCATCTCTAATTCTAGCACAATACTGTATCACTGTGGTTTATAGCCAATCAGGGCTTTATAACTTATATGTACATCACAAGATTAAATCCATTTTTTTTCCAATTAATATTGTGCTGCATTTTGCATTCCCGTATCTGCTAGCTGGTAGTAAAGAAGCATGTTATATGTCATTTTGTATTCTTTTTTTTTGTTTATAAATATTTGAAACTTTTTTTTTCTACTTGTTTTTATAAACGTATTTAACGACTCAATCAATCTATAAACATTTTGCGTTTTGATTTCAGCTTGTTTCTGCTACTCACCGTACCATACGGAGGCGCTGTCTAGACTTTGAGATGGCTAATGTGCAAAGGAAGAACTCTGATGAGAATTCAAAGACCGGTTCTAGTACATCTGAGTCTGATGAGAGGAATGTTGCTAATGAAAAGCAATTGCTTCCTGCAAAACGCAATGGGGATTTACAGAGGGGAATTTTGCAAGGAATTGGTCTACACTTGAATGCACTTGCTGCCTTAAAAGAATACAAGGGCACACAAATTGAAAAGTTGTCTTCTGGAAGACAACTCAGTCTGTCCAGCTGTACTTCTTTGCAAATCTCTACAAGCCAAGAACATCAGCATCTATCATTGGTACTTGTGTCATCTGAAAGAGAATTGGATCCATCAGACAATGGGGTTCAGCCTGCTGAAGATTGTTCCCAGCCATCAGCTTACACGGCTGGTGAAGACTTCAATCAGAACAGCCCCAAAAAGAAAAGGCAAGTGAAGTTTTTAGTTACCTGTACATTTTCTTGATGAACTACATCCCATTATTTTGAAATTTTCCTTTCTTCATTAGCGTTATACCAAATTGGATTTGCAGGCGTAAGTCGGAGACACCAGGAGAAACCGAGGGCTGTAAACGCTGCAATTGCAAGAAATCAAAGTGTTTGAAGCTGTAAGTTGAAATTAATTTTATATTATTTTCTTTATTTTTCGGTTGCAGCAATGGAATAGTTTACTGTAGGTATATGTTGTGACGACCTTTATCTATTTTTATTAATGATCGAGATCCACTTGTACAGCAATCTTGAAGGACTCATATAGTATCATCTCTTTGATTAAAACCGTGTAAGCTATGCTTTTTATCTATAGAATTTAAAATTTTAAATGACTTCCAACATGTAAGTTGGATTTCCATGTTTAATTGGTCCTGTTACGGCTACAGGCTATTGTCTGTCAATTTCTTTTGGGTTGTGTTCATTGCTTTTTTTTTTTTTTGCACTTGTTTTCATTCAATGAAAGCTTTAGAACCAAAAAAGGGAAAGGAAATGACCTCACTGTATTTGAAATTAGCCTTGTTTTATACTTATTTTCTTTTCTTTTTGTGTCAGGTATTGCGAGTGCTTTGCTGCTGGTGTCTACTGCATAGAACCCTGCTCCTGTCAGGATTGCTTCAACAAACCTATTCATGAAGACACTGTTCTTCAAACTCGCAAGCAGATTGAATCTCGTAACCCTCTTGCATTTGCTCCTAAAGTCATCAGAAATTCTGATTCTGTACCTGAAATTGGGGTTAGAAAATAAATTTGACTTAGTCTTTCATCTAAGCAATTGAAACTTCCTTTTTTAGGTATTAACTATTATCCTTTTGCAGGATGACCCAAATAAAACACCAGCTTCAGCACGACACAAAAGAGGATGTAACTGCAAAAAATCAAGCTGCCTAAAGAAATATTGCGAATGTTATCAGGTTTTCAACCTTATCCCATCATGTATGTTTCCAATTATAGTCTTAACATGAGTTACAAATGGTAGTTTTCTTTTGAAGGGTGGTGTTGGTTGCTCCGTTAGCTGTAGATGTGAAGGGTGCAAGAATGCTTTCGGTAGAAAGGATGGTGAGTTTTCAATGAGAACCATCGAATTAGCTATATAATTTGTCCTATTGAATGTCTTAATGCATTTTGATAATTCCGTGTGGTAATTAACATTCCTGTTGTCAATTGACTCAATTCATTGTTTATTTTTGGTTCAGGTTCTGCTTCTGTAGGCTTAGAAACTGATCCAGAAGAAACAGAAGCCTCTGACAAGGGTGTGACAGAAAAAGCTTTACAGAAAACTGAAATTCAGAATACTGAAGATCATCCCGATTCTGCTACTGTGTCAACACCATTACGGCTTTCCAGGTTTGATATGCTGACTTTTTGTCAACTGAGATGATAAAATTGATGATGACCCTTGTTGATTGACGTTATTTGATTTCCATGGGACAGGCCGTTGCTTCCGTTGCCCTTTTCATCAAAGGGAAAGCCACCAAGATCTTTTGTTACAGCCATCTCTGGCTCTGCATTGTTTGCCAGCCAAAAGCTTGGGAAACCAAACCCTCTTTGGTCTCAAGCTAAGCATTTTCAAACTGTTCCAGATGAAGAAATGCCGGATATTGTGCGAAGTGATAGCTCTCCTATCACTTGCATCAAAACCTCTTCTCCTAATGGCAAGAGGATCTCCTCACCTAACTGCGACTTGGGATCATCTCCTAGTCGCAGAGGTGGCAGGAAGTTGATATTACAATCCATTCCTTCATTTCCTTCTCTCACCCCTCACCTTTAGAAATGGAGAAAATTTTCATTGTAAGTTACCCCCCCCCTTCTCTCTTCCTTTTTAATCTCATGTTTTTAGTTTGTTGCTTTAGGTTTATGTATATTCAGTTCAGGTTTACTTTGGTAATAATGTGTTGCATTACTATTTAAGTGATAGTTATAATCATTCCCGGGATTAATCTTTATGTTTTTCTGTTACGATTTTGGACATTTCTTTATGAATAAGTTCCTAATGGTACTCGTTGGAGGAATTATCTTAATTTAAGCTGTTGATTTGTCCCAAAAAGTGAATTGTGACTTCATCAACCAAACAAGATGTATAGTTTTTAACCAATGCTGGGAGAAAAATCAATCGGTTCTAAGTCACAAATTCGTATATGAAGCCTACGACCAGTTGTCTAGCCTCGTTTGATTTTTTATATGGAAGAACAACACAAAAGACGAACTAAAAATATATGAAAAACAAGGAAATAGAAGAATGATAACAGAAAAACATGACAGTAACATCTCTTAAAGACTTTGACTGACAATTAATTATTTTACAACATCCATGACTGAAAAATTAAGGCATTTTCTAACAAATTTCTAGTTAATGTGGAGTTTCAATTTGAATTTCAAAGGTTCAAATACGTTTTTCATTTTTATTTTACTTTGTTTTTCATCCTTTTATTTTGCTTATGATTTTTATCATTGTCTTTCTCAAGTTCTCTGCCTTCGCATTCCACTTTCAGTTTTTCCTAAAAACTAAATTCAATTTTCATGGCATTCATGGTTCCCATGTCTAGTTTTTTTAATCATCTTGAGCTTCTCCTTCATTGCATTTATCCATATCCTATAGGTTCCATGATAACAACATTGCACCTTAAGACATCACAAAAATATCTCTAAAAGACTATCTCTGATAAAAACATAAGGCATATATGAAAGCTGGCAACCCATCATGGCTTATGAACAAAAAAAATGCTTATTTGTAATCTGGAGTAGAGTATGGAATCCTTTATTTACTTTTAGTTACTTTTAATCATTCTTCTTGGTTCTAATCTGTGTTGAGCGGGGAATTCATTGTTATGGAAACGGAATCTTTTCTATCATTCTGCAACTGCATATCGTCTCGTCTAGTGAATCTGAAGTGCTGTCTAAATTATAACTATCACTATCATTATTTACTAATTAATTTATTTATTTTTATGTAGATTCTACATGTTTTAATGCACACCATTTACGGGTTACAGGAAAGTGCCTTTCTTCTCAATAATTTTTTTTGGGGGGTGGGGTTTAGTACTCATACTCATCGGTTAGTTGAAATACCTCTTCAGAGAGGTGAGATTTCATTCTTTCAGCGTTCGTTGTATACGCAAACTTTCCCTCAAATCGGCACAATAAAAATATTGGCTCAGATTGCTCTTAAGATAAATTAAGAGAAAAATGGTCTATCTACCAAAATGTAGTAGTTGTAGCAAAAAGAAGTGTAAAATGTTGTAGACTGTTACATAAATACAAATGGAATAGGATCCGTATATATCAGGTGTGGATCTTTAAACTTACATCAAATCTTAGTTGCTCAATCTAAATAATCTAAAGTTTAAAATTAATTCATTTAAAAATTAAAAAAAAAACTGATTAGTATGTCACATGACATGATTTTGCCTTATCTAATTAAACTTTTGATTAAAAGCTTATCTTCTAGAACTAGGATAATATTTCCCAATCTTATCTTATCAAGATCAAATCTCGTTTAGCTAATTGGATTTCCTAGTCTTATTTTCATCAAGACCAGATCTCATTTTGCTAATTGGTGAACATTGCTTCTACCAATTGTTCGGCTAATAGTGAAATTCTTTTTAGTTATTTTCCTAATCTGTTAAATTTTTAATTCATCAATTTCGGTCAAGAATAATAATTTCTTCGATTCATCAAAGAACTCACGAGTGTAGCGGAAAGGATTTCCCCTGGGTGAATATAATAGTAACTCATTAGATTTTGAGTAGAATCATCATTCGTAATGACTTGAATTGTAGAGGTTAATTCAGAAGAATTTTGATATTTATGCATATTGATCACCGGTTTATTAGAGTTTATTGGAGATGATTTTTTAGTAAAAGAGGAGCCATTGAGGGAATTGGCTGCATGTGGGAAGACAAAATTGTTTTAGAATAGAATTCTAAACTCACGTGACTATTTATTTATATTTTTATTAATATATTATGATCCATTGGATCTATTTAAATTAAGGATTGAGATTTGGTATAAGTCTATAATGACTTACATTTAGTGTAAATGGATCTGATCCCGATACAAATTATTATATATAATAGGTTGATTAGTTTGTACAATAATTGAATTAATGGTTTTGATCAATAATAGCCCAAACAAATTGACAAATTTGCATGCAAACCCAATTAATGTTGTAATAAAATGCTTGTATTAGTTCTTCTTTAAACTTGATTGGTAGATAGATATATCCACGTTTTTGTGGAATTTTTTTGGGTAGGTAGATAGTACGGAATTTTAATTCCATATTTATCATCTCCCAAGAGTTTATGAACAGACCCATAAAATGGTAGAAAAACAGAAAACACTGAAATAACCAAGGGGAAAATTGAATGCATCACCGATTGCAGAATTGAATTTCGGATACAGAATATAATTGTAAACAAGTTGTACGATACTGCTTTTACTGATATTGATTAGAAGACGGTCGTACGTGTCTCATCTTCACTGTCAAGGTTTTACATTTTAAATATAAAAAAAGTTACACGATCAAGACTATTTGGATTATTATTTTATTTCTCTTAATTTTTTCCTTGAATTAATTGGGTTTGCATTCAAAATATTCATATATATATATTTAGTGAAATTATCAGTTCATATTCAATCAATAATATCTTTGATTAAACTGAGATCCTTACCAATAATAGATCGAGGAAAATACATTCGATTCGCCTACATACATATGTTCATATATACTTATTATTATAGATTACTATATACGCTGTATGTGGGTGGTGAATAAGTGGGAAATAATGACACCTTTTTTCTTATTAATTCCTCTCTTTACAGAATGGCGGTTTGTTATTACGTGACCAAAGTTTCTTGAATCGTTATTAATCTCCTCAAGTCCACCACCCTCCCTCTCTGTTTTGTCTTCACCTTCCTAATTGATGAAATAGTTTTTCAATTCAGACGACTAAAACTTTATGAGGAAAATGGAGTGCCGGTTGTCACGGCTTGAAAATTATAGCTACTAGCAAAAAAAAAAAAAGATTCATTAATCTTTTCTGAAACAGGGATGGGACCATAGATAGAGTGTCTTTTAATTCCACAACGCCTTTCTTCTTCTAGATTTCAAAGACTAGTTGCTCTTGGGGTTGGTGAGGGTTGGGCTGGTCTTGGAAGCGAAATTTAAGAAGAGAGGTGGATAAGAATAAGATAACCTAAATTTCTCACGAGTACTGAACAAATATTTCCATGCGTGTGGACTAATAATATGTGTTTTTATTTCATCGTTTGCGTAGAGCCAATAATGTTTAGAGAGAATGGCAAATGTGTGGAGTAAAATCACATCATGTGGGTCGGGGATTTGCAACCTCTTTCTAGTACTCTCTTAAAAGCATTTGAGTTTGGTTAGGTACGTAGTAACATCAAATGAAGTGGTACCAGCAAAAGAAAGAAAGAAAGAAGGTAGTCTTTGCCTTGTAAAGAGGTGATACTTGTTACGGATATGCTCCCATATCCTCCTCATCAATGAACCCGCGCAATCAGGGATTCCCCTCGATGACGCAGGAGCAGTTACCGGCCGATGACCCGTGATCCTCGTTGCAGGCACAAGGGGAGAGGACTCGACGGCTACAATCCCGGAGACAGAATGCCTCATTTCCGGCCTGGACGAAAGGTTATAAGGCAGAAGCA
>PYAF01001578.1:410732-421535 GCA_007407185.1 Glycine tomentella | reverse complement strand
CATTAATTAATGAGAAAATATTACAATAAAAATTATTCTTCCTTTATCAACTAATCAGAAATTGCTATTTATAGTAGTATTGTAGCCTTTATGATGGTTATAGTTTAAAAGTCTTTTTTAGTATTATTTTTAATTGTTCGAGAGAGCCTAATTTTTTTTTTACATTATTATTAGTATAAAGAAATTAAAATCTTTATTTATTTATAAAAACAAATTTTTTTAAGTGTAAGATAGTATTCGATTTAAAAATCAATTAACTAATTAAAGTGAGGTTCCAAATTTTAAAAGTGGGAAGTAAAAACTAAAAAAATTACATATCCTATTATCAGTTTTGTTATGCAAAGACAAGGGAAAAAAATATTATATACAATTTTATCCTTGTATATATATAAAATAAGAATTAATTTTCCATGTAAATTTGGAGGACTAATTTAAGTATTGATGGATACTTCTATTAACACATAATAAGTCAATGAAACTCAACAAGAAAGGAAATTCTCAATACACGTTCCGAAAAGAAGGAAAACATACAGTGCAAACTAATTATTGCACGGAGAGTTTTATTGACTGTTACAATGCAATTCTTCATACAAGTCACTCAGTATAATTCTTTCGGAAGCTAAAGCGTACATACAGATGTGAAAGAAGGCTATGATCAGATAAGCCTAAACTGAATGATCTCTTATTTCTTATGACAAACCTTCAATTTTACTAGCTATGTTAACAATTGATACACTAGTTATAGAAAACATCACAAATGAAAAAAGTGCTCACAACATACTGTGTCTGACTTAGTCCTCATTAGTTGAAGGCCTTGAACATCCACAAACACACCCTTTACGGCGCCTTCTGCTATTTTTCCTTCCAATGCGAATAAAGTCCTTCAGCAACACACCTGTTGGTCTAGAGTTTTTGTTTTTGCATTTGTTGTTCTTCACATCAGCCAGTTTGAGCAGAATATACTGGATGTTCTGCACCTCAAACTGCAACCTTCCTATCTGTTCAGAACCTCTTCGAGCCTGTTCTGTTAGCTTTTTTCTTTGCGTGTGTCCTCCTTGCTTTTCCAACTACATTGTGTTTGTGTCCGAAGATGAGGATGTGCACTCTTCAATATCCTTTGCCAGTTGATCATATATGCTTATTTGTTGCATGACAGCTTCCTCAACATCTTCTATATGTCTTTTTACTGTTTCATACTCAATCTCATTTACCTTGCTGCTTTTCTTCTGTGTCTCCGGTTTCTTCTTCAAGTCTTGCAGTGTCATTTTAAGAATGGCAAGCCTCTGAGAATCGGAGGCAAGCCTCTCCAGAATTTTCCTGTTGCTATCTTCACTTGTGGTCTCTTTTCGAGTCTTCCATAACTCTAGCTTGTCAACCCCTAATTCCTTCTCTGTCTCCAATTCTGAAGAGTAATTTTGACATCTTTCTGACTCATGGCATGTAATTACATCCTCTAGTGAAACAGAATTCTGTTTATTTTCTTCAGTAACATCATGCTGATCAGTTTCACATAACTCAAGCATATGATTATCACTCCTAGTGTGATCTCTCTTGCAATACTTATTGGAGTCTGGATCATCCGTGTAGTCATCAAGAGGAATGTTTATCATTATTAACCTTTTCTGAGATTTTGTCCTCCATGCATTATGGCCACGTTTGCTGTTGTCTTTCTTAATTTTCATCACCACTTTTCTGTCGTCAATTTCTGGATATGTGCTAACTTCCAAATTTGAATGTTCATTCATTTCTGTTACAGCTTCTGCTTTGACATTTGCGGTCAAACTTTCCTTCTTCACACGTCTTTCAAGTTCTTCCATCATAAACTTTTCAACTACTCTAATCCTTGTCTGCATGCTCAGCAAATCTGCAGCCCCATCTGGTGTTAAGGTGCTTTCACTTCCTTTTAAACTTTGATAGCTATGTTCTTCTTGGAGATAAGTCTCAATGGCTACATCCTGGATAAAAATTCATGATAGGCATTGATAAATAGAAATATAAGCGAACTGCATAAGCATTTTTGACAAGAGAAGAGGAAGAAGAAAATACAAGTACATAATATCTAGGTGAAACAGGATGATACCTTCTGTTCTCCGTTGCCTACAGCAAAAGTTTTATTGGTCCAAAGAAAGTAAGTGTGCTCTAGAGACGTAAAATCCTCTTTCAAAGAACCAATAATTGGAGTATATGCAGATAACTGCCCCTTCAGTCCTCCAATTTCCTTTTCCAGTAAACTGATTCTTTCTATCATTTGTTCAATCACCAAGCCTTTTCCAGCACTTTCATCATCAAGTCTTTTGCAAACTCCAGTAAGCTCAGTGACCTTGCCTTTCAGCAGTTCTTCACTAATAGATGAAATCTGAAGCTCCAAATAGAACGAAGCTGCCTCAGCCTCACAAAGTTGGCATTCATTTGTTTTGTCCTGCAACTCTGTATTCAGTGTTTGTTCTCTAACCTTGTGTTGTTCAACTTCATGAAGTAATGATCTCATCACGGACTGAAAGCTTCTATTTTCTTCATTAAGGTGTTCAATTTCTCTTTTCTGATTCATGCAATTTTCTGATAATTCAAGAATATGCCTGTCTAGGTTTTCTCTGATCATTCTTGATTCTTCTTGATCCATCTTCAGCTCCTCAGTATATCTACAAAACTCCCCATTCAATTTCTCTGCAGCCTTCAGCCGTGTCTCCATTTCTAGCAGCTCTATGTCTTTCTTCTTGAGAAGAGTCTCTGAATTTTCAACTTGATGACTTAAATGGCAATTTGCATTTTTGATTTCCTGCAGCTCTTTATCCATCCTCTTAGTAGTCTCATTCAGATAAAGATTCTCTTCTTCTTTCAGCTCAAACTTCTTCCTTAACACAGCAAGTTCCTGATTGAGGTCACTGTTTAAACGGCTAAAACTGCTGCTGAGATGTTCAGAAAGTGCTTTTTGTTCAATGACTTTCTGGGTGAGAAAGCTCTCATAAACCAAGTTGAGGTTGCTTAGACCTAGTACCTCATGGAGTATTACACTGTTTTCATCTTCAGCCACGGACATTGCATCTTTGAGGTCCAAAACCCTCCTAAGCAGTGAATTTTTCTCCTCAAGCATCGTACTATTTTCTTCCTGAAACACTTGATTTTTTGTCTGCAAATCTATCAACTCCGCATGCAGGGCTGCCAATTTGGACTTTGAGGCATTCTCTCTTTCTTCTCCATTGGCTACTTCAGTCCTCAGTTGCCTGTTCTTCTCTAGAAGTTCAACCTTCTCTTTCTGCAACATTGCATTCTTCTGTCTCATGTTCTCAAACTCTTGCTCCATGATCTTTTTCTCTGACTGCATTTTTTCTCTATCAGATCGATTTTGCTCAAGTGAAGTTAGGAGGAGAGAATTCTCTACAAGGAGCTTCTGCTTCTCCTCTTGGCTTTTCACATAAGAACTTTTCAAGCCCTCAATGTTGTCTAAGATATGCAATATTGGCATTTCCTCTTGCTTGATTCCTTTGTCGTGCACATCATATGGATCAATCTGAAGAGCCCCACACACTTGATGAATAGCCATTTTAAGCTTTCTAATTTCATGTAACAAAAACTCTTCTTCCATTAGTTGCATAAAGTTTTCAGTCTCCAACTCAGAGATGACTTTGTTAGAAAATTCTGATGCCTCAACATGCTTTTCACATTCAGTTAACAAGGCCAAGTTCTTATGCTCCAGATCTTCTATACAACTTTGCAAAATGAACATCTCCATCTGAGCATTTACAGCTTTGTCAACTTCTTTTTCAAATTCAATCTTCCCTAACTGCAGTTCTTTGTGTAGTGCATGAAAAAGATTCTCCAAATTTGTCAGTCGAACTTCACTCAAGTGTTTATGATTTGCATGCTTTTCCTTTTGCACCAAAACTGAAGCACGGAGCTCTTCTACTTGATTGCCTGTGCTTTCTTTGTCCTTCTCCGAGTCAGCATATTTTTCTTCTAATTTTGTAAACAAATTTTCCAGGTTACTTAGTTTAGCCTCAACACTTTCCAACTGAGATACCAGGATGCTTCTTTCATTTATAAGATTGTACTTCTCATCATTTAGCAACTTGCAGAATTCTTCCAAGTCAGTTGATTTAGCCTTCAAACCTTCCAGCTCAATCTTCGATTCAGAGAGGGACTTCTCCAACGAGGCATTCTTCTCCAATAGTTTCTGCATACTTTCAGTGACTATTTTTAACTGTGAAAGTAGAGCTGATTTCTCATCAATGACCGTAGATTTTTCTTCCTGGAGAAGTTGGCAAGACTCTTGAAATTTCCTCACTGTTACTCTTAATCCATCTAATTCATCATTTAATCTTGAGAGGGAAAATTCCATAAAGGCATTCTCAATCAAAAGTTCATCCATATCCTTTGACTTTTCATGAAGAGCTTCTTTCTCATTACGTTCCATCTTGCAGACATCCTTTAGATTTAAGTTCTCATTTTGTAAATCTTTCACAGATGCTGCAAAACATTTAGGATCCAAACCTAAAGTGTGTAGTTGTTCCAGCATAGCATGATATCTATTATTCAAGTGCTGGATATCATTCTTTATTTGATGAGCTTCCAGCTGGAGGGCGTTGTTTTCTTCAGAGTTGACAACAAACTCTCGTTCCAGTTTCTCTTTGATCTCCTTTAATTTAGAGATTTCTGTTTGCTGTCTTCTCAATAACGACCTGGTGGAAGAGAAAGAAAGTTCATTCAGGATCCTGTTTTCTTCCACATTCTCTTGCATTTCTTCCTTAAAACCCTGTTTCGGAAGCTCCAAATCCTTCAACAGCTGAAGCCCATGTTTAAGCTCCATCACAAGACTTCCTTGCTCCTGTTGTGACTTAGAGTACAACGTCTGCAGAGTCTGTAGAGTGGATTCAATTTCAAGAAAGTGAGAATGCTCTTCATGCATTAGAGTCTGCAGCCTCTCTATCTCAGCATGCTTCTCTAAAAGTGCTTGATCCTTCATAGCTATCTTCTGCAACAGATTTTCAGCCTCTAGTCGAAGAGATTGATTTGATTTCTCCAACATATCACAATGTTCTTCAGAAATCTTGAGTTTTTCAGCCCCTTTCTCAATTTCTCTATTTAGTTTTTCAGAATTTTCTTGGGCAAGCAAAATTTCATTCTCCATTTTAGATATCTTCTCCAAGCATTGATGGTAAAGGACAGCTAAAGATTCTTTCTCTTCATTCAGTTCAGCAAGATCTTTTCTAAGTGCTTTAACTTCCAGTTCTGCTCTTTCAAGTTGCTCATTTAACATCCTGGAATTTTCCTCAGCAAGGGTTATCTTGGCCTCGAAAAGTGAAATATTTTCAACACACTGCTTGTATCTTAGAAGACCAGTATCCTTCTGAGCTTCCAACTGGCCTAGTTCTTGCTTTAAATTTTTGCCTTCAATTTCGGCCTTAGAAGCTCTCTCATCAAATTCCTTGGCATCCAGATGGGCAAGGGATAACAGAGTCTCCAGTTTAGCTATACTTTCTAGGCACTGGTTGTACTGAACTTGACCAGCTTCCTTGTCAGATTTTAGCTGTGCCAGTGCTTCCTTCAACACTCTAGTTTCAATTTCAGCTTTACTTGCTCTTTCATCAAGGCCTCCAGCATCTTTTTGTGCCTTATTAAGATCTCCTTCCATTTCGGATAACTTCTCCATACTCTTCTGATACTGAAGAAAGATAGCATCCTTGTCAGACTGTATTTTGGCCAGGGCTTTCCTCAAGGTTTGAACTTCACTATCTGCTTTCTCTGCATGCTCAGACTCGGAATAATTAGGACAAGACACTCCTGGTGTGTGTGAACCAACACCCGGCGAATCATCAGTCAGCATATAATGTGCTTGGTTGGGAAATGCTTCTGCCATTGTTTTGTGGGCATGGCGTAGCTCTCCCATTGCATGATCGTATCTCTCTGCTAAAGCACGGTATGCTCGGTAGAACTCCTCTACTAATTTCATGAGCTCCGGACGCTTCTTATAGTACATTTCTGCCCTCCTTGCAAATGAATCTGCTTCCTCATCAATGAGCTTGATCATTACTTTAACTTTGGTATCTATGTCTGCATAAACATAACATCACTTCAGTTATTGGATTAAGTAACAGAAGCATAGACCCGAATCAACCATCATTTCCTTAATTACTCGCACTTGTATATTATAGTTATAGCATCTTTGACACATTATAACAACTGGATTTATTATTTAAAAATAATCACATAACTTCTAATGCCACACAGTCAAGCAGTGAGCAGTGAGTCTATAAAAAGTAAAATTGGTTCAACATTTTCTGACTTTTAGAATAAACATCCCGACAAAAGGAAATCTTGTACAAAACGCCATTTCCATTCTCTGTCTTCACATTTATATTCTTAGATTCACTATATATTTTATGCGATCTCGTAAGTAAATAAATAAATAACTAATTCATCATAATAAAAAGTTAGTTAGCATTATTTAATTATATCAACCTCATTTAAAATAAAAAAGCTTTTTTTCTATACTATTCTTCAGTAGAACTTGATATTAAAAATAAAATCTCAATTAAATGAAAAGTATTTAGAAAATGATTTCATTAATAAGGTGAAATTAATCGAAATTTTATTTATATTTGAGACTAACTTACAAGAACGTTTTTTTTTTCTTCTTATATCTAACACGGTAGGGAATATTATTATTTCAGTTTTACAAGAGGGAGAGTTTGAAAAAAATTTAATCTCCTATCTGATGTGGCTGACATGGAGTTCCACTTCCTTCTATTTTGAATAACTGGAAAAAAAAAATTAAGAACCATATTCATCAATTAATTTTGAGCATGTCTACAACATTAATTTAAACGTAATGAATTCCAATTTCATGATTATGTTAGCATCCAAACATCAAAATGCAAAGTGTATATATCATTCCTGCTGGGTAGTTGAAGGCTCATACTTTTGTCTTTTAGAAGCCTGATGATGATAAATAGACATAATAATGATTTTGACACAATGGAAGAGGAAATTTGATTTCAACACTAAAAAAGTTACTACCAACCAAGGGTAGATCCGAAAGGATCGGTCAAAGGATGCTGTAATGAAATTGGATCATGCTAATCAAGCAGCCTAAGCTTGTGAGAGAAAAACTATTCGGCATTTACAAAATTGTTTGAGTAGGCTATATGGGGCCACACGCATTTATATGATATTGATATTGATATTGATTTACCATATAAACTGTTACAACATTTGAGTAGCTCAAGCCTATTCCAACTAGTCCCATTCTCCCAGACAACATAACAGACATTGACATCAAAATCTGATTCCGAAAATGCTCAAGCCTATTGTCTTACTACTTCCATTGTAATGATATTTATGAACTTTGTTATAGTGAATTATTTGTATGATTGTATTCTGATGAATTTTGGATTAAAAATAAATAAGAAGTTAGCAAGCGTAGTATACAAAATTTATGGAGCTCTATTGTGGTCTCAAATTGTTCATTCCTGTGAAAGCTCCCTGAATGATATTATCCAGGGCTTTCTATCTGTAGTCTCTTGTTGCGGATTGCAGAAAGTTATTCTCTTGGTAGATCTTAACGTGCAAAGCTAGTTTCAACTAAAAATTAGCTCTGGTTCTGTTTTTCGGTGATTTTGTTATGGAATAGATCGCAAAGTTGCTAACCAGAAAAAGCAACAAGTTCAAACAATATATTCAGATTCCTCTAGCATAATTGTAGACTCACACATATATACAGGGAGAGAGAGAGAGAGGAAAAAGACACACCTGCAAGGTTTTCCTGAAGCCATTTTGAATTCTTTGGTAGGTGGCTATCCCACCACCAAGAATACGAGCGCCGAGACTCAGAATGAGACAAGGTTGCCATGACTCCAGCAAAGAATAATAACAGATAGTTTTGATTTGCCAAACGCCTAATATTGGATCTAGGCAAGACTATAAGATCATAGATTTCCACCACCAGAGTCTTTCTAATTTGAGACTCTTCAGGTCTGTTTCACCATGTCTTGTACCTATCAATCATCAAATAAATGTTAACGTAAGTATATTTGATAAGAATTGCTCCAGATTCATGAGAAGTCCAACTTTACTCCCATGGCTTAATGTACAAGAAAGTTGCAGACTCTTTCTATTCTGTTACCTGCCAAATTGGACACAGCTCCAATTGATCAGTTTTGAGAACTTCTTGTTTCAGCTGTTCAGACAGTTTGATATTGGGGGCTACTGCCACAAAGGAAGGAACAAAAAAGAGTTAGCAAGAGGGCCAGAGCATAGCATGAAATATCAAATGCGGAATAGAAGCATCAATCCTACATCATGATGAATTGTATTAGATAAATACTTATAAATGCAAAATAAGGTTCCAAAATCCAAGCACAAACAGAAGATACATTTTTTTATCTTGTTTTAATTATGAATGGATAGGAGAAATTAGCCCTCGAGCAAGAGCAGTTTCTATGATCAAACAACAGACCCTGAAGGTGAACCGGAATAAAAAATGCACTCACTAAATGACCAACATAAATGTTAAGAGCAGAGCAAATATATATATATATATATATATATATATAAGAATATTTGGTAGTAGGATCCTATGCAAATTGATCCATGATCATGAGGAGTTAAAGGAGAAGTGAAGAAATAGAGAAAAAAGTTTTAGGCAGGGAAAAGAAAGGGTACATCTAAAGGTAGTGATCATGAGCAAAAGCCTATATGAGATCAAGTACTTACCAAGTGAACGAACTTGATCAACTACCACTTCAAGGAACAAAATACCATCAAACCAAGCAAAAGGGTGTCCAGAAACCCATAAAGAAAGTATCGTGCTTTGGACCAATTGGGATCAACCACAGCCCAGAACGAGGAAATCTGACAATGGGATCTTCATCAGCAGCTTTGATGATGAAAACAGAACCCCCGGCAGCTGCAAAACTTCAATTTACCCCATTTTTTCTCAATCTCGAGACACCAAAGTGGAAATCTTTGAAGTGGGGTATTGGCAATGTAGAATTGTGTCGTGTCGGCTCTGACACTGTATATATGACTCATCAACTGTAAAAAGGACAACGGACACAGACAGAACACGGAAAAGTATTGAGTGTTGTGTTTTAGATAATCATCTTGTTTTGGGAGAGATAATTATAATAATTAACGTTACAGTATCCTCTAAGGAAAGGATGCGTGCGAATGCATAGCAAGCAGAGACCACCAGTTCAACAAACATTAATGGGATCCAAAACCATGATTATGTTTTAATCACCATTATTAATTTGGGATATTAAACATTATAAAACGGTCGTATTCTTCAGGTTTGTGTGGCCTGTCTGTCTTCCATTGTATTATTCATCACCTGTCCTTGGTTTGAATTTTGAAGTGTGAAGGGAAAACGGTGCCCAAATTTGACAATTCCTTTGCACACTCGTGTTACTCCCTCATCATCCCCGGGAATCAAGGAATTTCTTTTTTTAGAAAGAAACATACTTTTTTCAATACCTAAATTACTATATATATATATATATATATAATCTTAGATTATTACCATTATCACAATTATTATTACCATTATAATAATTGTAATTATTATTGTCATGATGATTATCGTCTCATAATTATTGTCATTATAATTGTATTCTTCCAATCACTAAAAGAGAGAAAGTAATTTAATAAATAAAAAATAAACATAATTTAGTAAATTATAAAGAGATAATCAAGACTTGTGATTTTTTTAAGAAAAAATTGAGTTTTAATCTAACAGTTTTATAGTAAGATTTAAGGTGCATTTGTTTAAAATTAAAAAAAAATAAAATATTTTTTTAAAGTTAATCAGATTTTCTTATTTAAAAAAGATAATTTATTTTTTAACAAAAATAATTTAAACAAACATACCAAAAATTAAAAAACTTCTTACTTAACTAAAAAATAATTTTTTTAATAAATAAGTTTAAACAAACGAATCCATGTTTACTCCTCTCACCCCCAAGATGCTTGAATACATAAATTCCAAGTAAATTTATAAATATGAAAATTATTTGATACTTCCTTAAATAATTTTAATTTAATATATAATATTGTTTAAAAAATATAAGTAAATATTGATTATAAAATATCCTAATTCAATATGTTCCATTTATTTAAAGTTTAAATCCATATATTTTCAAGTGAATAAAACACATCATATATTCTTTAAAAAAACTCCCATTAGAGGATAAAATAATCAATATTAGTCATTAATGAGAAAACCAATGGTAGTTATTATTTTAACATGCACACTAAATCATGAATCTATAGAAATATTAATAGTTGATTTTCTTATTAATAACTGAAATTACTTACTTAATCCTTGCTCACTTTATAGGAGTCAAATCCCTAAAATTTGGTAGGTAGTACGATTGTTAAGATAATATCAAAATATTTAATAATTTGATTACTAAAACTCAATATATAGATAGAGTTATTAAATATAGTAACTTTTATAAAATTTGCTAGTCTAAATTTAATCATTTCACATCACTTATGTACTAACTTTCTCTCTGGTATATCATAGAGGATTAATTGATACGGTGTGTTAAATTTGATCAAATGAATGATGCATTAAGTATTTTTTATTATTTTTATCAATTTAATTGTTAAAAGTGATAAAATATTAATTAATTTTAAACTTTATAAATTTATAAACTTAATTTACTTCTCTTAAGCTTTTGAAAGTTAGATTTTTTTAATGAATTTCCTAATGAGATGCAAACGTGATATTAAATTGGTACATACATTGTTAAATCTACATTAGTATTATTATTAACAATCATCGAGTGTCCCTTACAAGATTTT
>PYAF01001578.1:393766-406916 GCA_007407185.1 Glycine tomentella | reverse complement strand
GGCAGGGGAGGATGATTCTGAATCTTGAGCTGAGATCCAAACAGAATCATTCTGCTTTGTGACTTTGATGTTATTTCACCAAGAGCATCAACAAGCCCCTTTGAATCCAACTTATCCCAATAACGCTTGTGTTCACCAACTGGGGTTCTGGGGCTGTTTGTTTCTGACCAAAAAGGGTTCTTCAAGCCAGAGAAGGGCTTGGTGTCAAGTATGGAGGTTGGACTCATCATAGCCTCAGTTTCACACAACACTTTGGATGTGAAATTGGCGAATAGCTTTGGAGAACTGAAGAAAGATGATACGAGTTTCTTGTATTTTTCTGGTATAGATGGTGAGGAACTAGAAAATGCCATCAGAATCAGAGCTTGTCAATCACTAGGGGATGCTTTGCATGGATCTCTTTATCACCATGGTTCATTTTTATTCTACATGAAAATAGCCAAAATAGTGAAATATCTTCCCCCCCAAAAAAAATTGAACATTTTATGTTACACTTATACCACAAGTGTGAGTGTGTGTACGGGTGAAAGATTGTAGGAATCACCTGAAGGGACAGTGCCATAACTTCGAGTAGACAACATCAAAATTAAAAACCAATTCTATGCTTCTCTGCAGTGTTGGAGGCTTGTACTACTAGTGGTGTACTACTACAGTCTTCAAGACATGTGCAAAACTGCAGTCAAATAAATTCACTTTTATGTGCAGAATCAGAGACCATAAATTGGGAACAAGTTTCCATGAAAACCATCTCAATATAGTTGTTGGTTATACCTCTGTATCCTCCATTCATAAACCAGTGAGGAAATTGGAGAAGAAAGAAAAAAAAAAGAGAGAGAGAGAGAGAGAGAGAAAAAAAAACTGAATATGGGAATGGTCACTTTTTCCCCGGCCTTGTCGCCCTGTTAGAGAGAATAGAATCAAAAGGGGTCTGAAAAACGACATGCAAAGAGAGTCTCAGTAGTCAAGATCAAGGGACCAGACGTGCATGCATCAAACAAAGGAGGGTCGTTTGTATTTTCGCTACCTTTCAATTTTGTGGGTTTGCGCCATTATTTCCGAAGCATATCACAAACACACCAAGACACACGAGAGTAAAACCAAAACTGGTCCCTAAATTCGCATTTCACCACCAAAACGGGAAAAGGCCAAATGATGATAATAAGAAAGAGAAAACAAGTAACGATGAAAAAGGATGAATGAAGTGGAAGTCCGTTTTCTTTCTCTCTCTATTCACCCTTTATTTATTAACCCTTTTGTGAGTAGTGGGGTTATCTAATCTTTACCTGGCCTGTCCTCTTGGTTGCTCTTTATTTGCCCACAACTTGAGTCAGCCATCGTGAAACCCTGAAAAATTGGCCCATAGTCCATAGATAGCAGCACAGAGAGGGAAAAATAGAAAGCGGTGTGGTGGGTTATTTTGAAGACGCGTGTGCATGAGAATCAGATGTTTTAATTTTAAAAAGCATTGACTTTGCTCTCGGCAATGGCAGTTTGCAATTAACTCTCTTTGGCTTGTTTGTGTGCATGTGTGTCCCATAAAATTAGCAGCCAAAGGGAATTAAGGTGGCGTTACATGAGTGGAAGCTTCCATCGGCTACCTCTTCGCGTCATTGGATCAGAGGCATACACATCATGCATCCACACAAAAGTTATTAATAAGTTTTTTTTACCATATTATCCATCGCCTTTTGTGATAACTAATTTTCATAAGATTCAAATATATTTTTAGTCATGATAATATAATAAATTTTAAAATTAATTTTATATAAATTCTGTTTACATTTAGATTTATTTGTTTATAGAAAATAAGAATCCAAATTTATATAAAAAATAGTATTTATTTTGTGATGGAGGGAATATCATTTAATCCCAGCAAGCAATTGATTCAAATAGTGATGGACTCAATTGCAGATTTTATAAGTCAGACATGGTCATATTTTATCAACACTTACAAAAATAAAATCAATATGCATTTTTTTCATTTATGGTTTTGATTTTGTCTACCCAATACACTTACTTAAATATCAAGCCTAAACGTAATGGCCTTGCAAATCAAAATGCTATTGCGCATTCACAAATGCTATAGTGCCGTTTGTTTTTATTAGTATTTTTCTTCAATAGAGTTGATATAGATAGAGAGAGACCTGTTAAAAACAAAATTCCTATTGCATTTTATGTTAAACAAAAATAAATGTATATTATATATCGTTTTTTTAAAATAAAACAATCTAAATAAACATATTCACTCTAAGAGGGCATTTGCTAGGAGAAAACTTTTAATTTTCTTGGAATTTTATGCCGAAAATCTTAGTTTTTCATTTTTTATATTCATTTTAAACAGTTTTTACAAAAACTTTTTTATGAAAAAAAGTGAAAATCTTACTTTTTTGAGTTATATTTTTTTACTACGATAAAAAGATTATATTACTCTCATTATACATTAAGATAAATGATAAAAATATCATATAATTTTTTTATATCTGAAAAACTTATATAAATATTCTTAATGAGAGTCCAAGTAGATTTTATTTATTTATAGGAAAATTCATGATTATCGGAAATCATGATTTTTGGACATGAATTTCTCTCCTATCCAATGCGCATGAGACAAATTCATTACATATATAAATTGAGTAGTTTAAATATAAGAGGCCAAATAATCCGGGAGAAGGGGGATTTTTGAATGATGGCTGGGCTTCCAAGCATAGGCTCAACATTAATCCTACCCTCTGATCTAACTGGATGGGCTTACATTACACGACAGGCTTCATAGTTTATTAAGCTACTGCTACTTTGCAAACGAAACGATGATAATGATGAACCATCATAAGTTACATACTTAAAATCTTATCTGTGGCCAAGAAGCTGAAGATAAGGAAATCCTTGATCTCCCCTTTACAAAATGCATACTTCCTAAGCACCCCTTCCATGACAAAACCAACTTTGTGCAGCACCCTTTGAGACCCCTTATTCTCCTCCTCCACCAAAGCCTCAAGTCTCATCACTTCCGGAAATTTTTTGAAGACAATTGGTATTGCCCTTCTCAAAGCCTCTGCAACTATCCCTTGTCCCCAGTATTCCGCAGCCACCGCGTAGCTAACATGTGCTTTACACCTGTAATCACCCGATTCTGGCTTCACGGAAACGTATCCAATGGAGCAGTCATTCACACATATAGATTGACGCCATGGGTGAGGAATAGCAACTTTCTCTATATAGGCTAAAGCTTCTTCTTTAGATGTGATGGAGTTCCATCTCAGATAACGTGTCACTCTATCATCACCACCCCATTTAAGAAAATCGTCCGCATCAGATGCCTTGAATGGCCTGAGAGAGATTCTTGAGTGATCCATAATTAATTTTGCGATACAAAATGGACACTAGAATGAAAAATTAGATTGATGTATGCAATTTTTGAAATAAGGAAATATTGTCTATCTAAATGAGGTACTAGCTTAATGAGAAAGACAATATTTCCCTTCTAGATATGATATATAAGAAAAAACATTAGATTAAAAACATCAATAATCAATAGTTCGTATAATATGAGGTTAGGCCAATGGGGAGCGAGAAGAAGAAAAGATGAGGAATTGCAGGTTTAAATCTTTTAACTGATATTTTTAATAAAATTAATATTTTTTTATAAAAAGTAATTAATTCATAGTAACTAGACTTAGTTAGCTACAATGTACATGTATGAAAGATGTCATTGTCCCAAATTCATTGTACCCAATCCCATTTGGATTGGAATCAACACAGGCGGGCGGGGGGCCAACTACTAATAATAGTTTGACATGAGTTTCTTGTATCATCTTTATTTTGACTCCAGAATACTAATAAATTTTTTATTTTGACTCCAGAATAATAATAAAATCTTTAAAAACAATTTATATACATTCTTAAAAAAATTAAATAATTTTTGTAATTATATTTTATTTTAAAATAATAAATTCAAAAAATTTTATTATCAATTATTTAAATAAAAATCTAAATATATCAAAATAATAGCTAATACAAGTCTTGAACATGCAAATTTTGCATTATTAGTACAACACTCTAACCAATTAAGTTAATAAGTAAATTATATTAAAAAATAATTAATGTCACTATATATAGGTTTAATAAAAATTTATATATGTAAAAAATATATTATTAAATTAAAATTAATTAGTACAAAATTTATTATGTAAATTTATATATTTATTAAATATATATTAAAAAATTTAGTGTCATATAGTGACATTACTTATTTTTAACATAATTGGCCTATTAGCTCAGTTGGTTAGAGCGTTGTGCTAATAACGCGAAGGTCGCAGGTTCGAGACCTGCATGGGCCATTATTTTTAAAAATGAACTATTTTACATAATTATTTATTTTTTCGTTCAAATAATATCTTTATTATTTATTTTTTTCTTCTTCATAATTAATTTTAACTTGTTCATATTCTGAAAATAAAGAAATTGCTTCAGAACTCAAGCTTCATACTAATTTTGGTTGTCAATTTGTATCAATTATATGTAAGAATATTTTTGATTTTTCTCTTACTTCAGTTACTTGTGAGTGTATGAAGATTTAATAGTTCCACCTGTGAAGAAATATTTTAAGGCCCGTTTTGGACTAATGACAGCGGCCTACCAATATTTTAAGGCCCAATTATTTTCGCCCACTCATATGCTCTTTTCATCCAATCTTTACATTTAAATTAATTAAATTACTTTTTAATGATATCTTAAATGAATATATTAAATTATTATAAAAAATTAATACATTGAGTATAGGGTTCAATTGAACCAAAATAAAATAAATAAAACTTATACAAATTTGAAGATTAAATGAAAATTATAATTTTTAAAAAAATCAAAATTATGAAAAAAGAGAGATAAAAGTTACGTATTAAAAAGTTACCTACTTGGTCATGACATGATGGAACTGTTAAGGAAGGAAAAAGGGCAACCCAATACGAATAAAAAGTACAAGTCATCAGAGTAACTACTAATTTAATTTTACCCAACTCGTACGTACATGTCCCTTTGCAATGATATGTCAAAATTTGCTAGGGTAGATAACAAAATATTTTTTTCCCTTTAAATAACTAACATCTCTTATTTCGCCTAGTCAACTCATTTTTGCTATATATATCATGTTAACGCTTAAAGCTTTTCAGCTGAAAAAAAAAACTCTTCTTTTAATTTATATCAGCACAATTTAAAGGACTGTAAATCTGTCATATAGTTTTACATTATTTTATTTTTTTAAAAAATACAGATAATTTTTTTCTCTCTCCTTGTTCTCTGCCCACACACTGTCTTGGTCAAGCCCAACGGTGCCTCCGTGATTTTTGGCCAAGGATACAGACACGTTGCTGGCTCAGTCTGTGATATGGCATCTCGCGCATAGAGAGAGCAACTGCAACTCGTATTTAGAATCATCACTGAGTTCAATGCCAAACTCAATGTTATTGCAAGAAATTAATTTTAATGACCTGAAGTTATTTTTTGCACTTGAACATTTTAGAAGATGAAGGCATGTTGCAAGTTCAATGACGTGTTAGCCTTCAAGATAATGACAAACTGGATGACATCTACTATCTCTACTATCTATCTAGTAATAATAATAATTATCGAATAAAACAATGTACACTGGTTTATTTACGCACAACTGTCTAACACGAAGTTAGTTTAGTCTTACAGAAACTCACTAATTGCACTCCCGTTTTAATAAGTATACCCCAATATTTCTTTTTAAATCTTAAATACCCATATTATATCATTTCTTTCTTCTCTCTCACACATTTTCTCTTCTAGGAAGCCCTATTACCTGTGCAGAACTTTTGTTTGCTAAAACAGTTTGGAGGATGGAAGTGGACTTGCCCTTTTCTAGTTCTCCCCAAAAAAATAGATTTTCATCATTTTTTTACCCCTGCATGCACCGATATCTTACTATTGTTCGTTGGAAAGAGAAACCAGGTTCTCAGATTTTTTTTATTTTTAAAATTAAATTAAATTACATAATTACCCTTAATTCATATTGGTTAAATAGATGAAGAGTGATTTTTTCGTCTTAACAAAAAAAATGTTGAGTTCTAATATACACCTTCTTACTTTTAGGTGGATCTATGTTAGTAAATCACATATATATATATATATATATATAAAGTTATATTTTAAATTTATTTCCATATTTTCTCACTTAAATGGAAAATATTTTTTAATAATATTCTTTTTTAATGTTACACGTATGATTTGTATATAAACATTGTAATCCTGTTGTTTTATATTTTTATATAAAATAATGTGACATGATTTATCTGATATATAAAATATTTTATAAAAAAGAGGAGTGAGGGTAATGAAAGAGAAAAAAATGTGTTGTTCCTATAACAAAAAAGAGTGTTGCTACCTTACAAAGGAGAATTTGTGAGAGGGAGAAAAAGCTATTGGAGAAGATTATTTAATTAATTTGATTTTAGAAGGGAAAAAAAAGAGAGTTTACTTAGTAAGAAAAAGGGAGTGGACATAGGCATAGAAATACCCTGCTTCAATAAAGAAAGCCCAAGCGGAAGACAAGCCCATGTAAGGTTTTAAAGAATATAAAGAGGAGGTGTGCTGATACAGGTAGGGTTTCGAGTTACAGCCGCACCTTGAAACATAGCAGACGGAACTTGAAGAGCTATGGCTGTCGGAAAGAATAAGAGGATTTCCAAGGGAAAGAAGGGTAGCAAGAAGAAAGCGTTAGTGACCATTCTCTTTGCTTTTTTTTTTTTTTTCTATTGTCGTATTCTCCATTTTAACTCTGATTTGTTTCTTCTTCTTCTTCCGCGAATCCACAGCTCTGATCCCTTTGCCAAGAAGGACTGGTACGATATCAAGGCCCCTTCCGTCTTCCAGGTCAAGAATGTTGGCAAAACCCTCGTCTCTCGTACTCAGGGAACCAAGGTTTTTTATTTTTCCTCTCTCATTTCATTACTGAATGCGTTGTTTATAATTTATAATAATTGCAACTGGTGTGATTCAGTGTATATGTTTACATAACAGATTGCTTCTGAAGGACTCAAACATAGAGTGTTTGAGGTCTCATTGGCTGATCTCCAAGGCGATGAAGACCATGCCTTCAAGAAGATTCGTTTGAGAGCTGAGGATGTTCAAGGGAAAAATGTTCTTACAAACTTTTGGGTATGATGGTGGCTGAGCTTATTCTGATCACTGTTGTGTACTCAGATGGTTTTAATCTAATTAAGATTGTATCTTTGTAGGGAATGGATTTCACAACTGATAAGTTGAGGTCCTTGGTGCGAAAATGGCAAACTTTAATTGAAGCTCATGTGGATGTCAAGACCACTGATAATTATACGTTGAGGATGTTCTGCATTGGCTTTACTAAGAGGCGTAGCAACCAGGTGAAGAGGACCTGTTATGCACAATCGAGCCAAATCAGACAGGTATAGTCACTGCAACGTTCTTATTGGTTTGTTTTCAATCTTATTTTTTAAAATGTTCTGGGACTGGGATATATTCCTGCATTCATCATGGTAACTTGAACATGTTTTTAATTGTAATTCTCTTTACTGAAGTACCTGAGATAATGACAGGAATATAAAGGATGTGAACTAAGTTACATCATCATTTGTTATTTGTATACTCTTAATATTGCACTTTCTTTTGCCCCACATTATACCCAATTTTCTTGATCTGCTTTCTGATCTTGACAATTGGAAAATGGCTTCGGTCTCTTATTATTTTATTTTCGAAGTTCTTTATTGGATGGGGATATTTCATATCCAATAGTGTAAAAACATACCTTTATCTTTTCAGATTCGCAGGAAGATGAGAGAGATAATGGTGAACCAGGCAACTGCCTGTGATTTGAAAGAATTGGTGCGCAAGTTCATCCCTGAAATGATTGGAAAGGAGATTGAGAAGTCAACATCTAGCATATATCCTCTACAAAATGTGTTTATTCGTAAAGTTAAGATCCTTAAAGCTCCAAAGTTTGATCTTGGAAAACTGATGGAGGTATGTCCGTTTTATTGCAGATTTCCTTGACCGCATTTTCTTATGTCTAATGATGTTACAATGAGTTCATGATTTTGTGTCTTAATGAAAAAGGTCAATCATTGTAGAATTTATTGAGTTGTACTGTTGATCTGGTTTGGGCAAAAAAATTTATCATAAAAAATGCATAGGATTCACTCTTTCCCCCTTCCATTATTTTGTCTGTTGATATGTTGACCATTCTTAAACTAACGAGTCATTTGGAATAGAAGCATTTCTTCAAGAAGTTTCTTACAATTTTGTTTTGGGGTGCAAGCTTGCAGTTTTAAACCTCTGTTCAGTGGTGTGATATGATACTTATTGTGTTCGATCCTTGTAGGTTCATGGAGATTACTCAGAAGATGTTGGTGCCAAGGTGGACAGACCTGCTGATGAAACATTGGCTGAGGAAGTCACTGAAGTAGTTGGAGCTTGATTCGGCTCATAATGCATTTTTGTTTTAGAATTCCTGTTGCTTTTACAAATGTTAATGTTTCTGTTTTGTTTTGACATTTAGAAACACATTTGTTTTTTGCAAATCTATATCTGGTTTTTTTTGTTTTGGCAAGGTTTGTTGGTCCAACCCAATAACCAAGCACGATATGAAGACGCGTAATTTTCTTATTGTCTTGTTAGTTGCATTTTCTCATCTCTGAATTCGTGCAATCTATATTGAAAACCCAATTTTCTCGGCAAAATATATTAATAAACCTCACGCGAATTTATTTATGACTTGGTTAAAATATACTTGTATGATTACAATTGGGCTTCGGAAATGCTTTGACGTCAAGATTTGTTATAAATTTAACTGGTCCCATTTCATGAGACGCCATACGCACATCTCTCTATTCTACTTGTATTCTTCCAAATTTGATCCAGTTAATTTTAAATTTAATTTTCTTTCTAATTAAAACGTCTGTTTGTTTTTATTTTCAATATTTGACCAAAATTTAATAATTATACACTTTACATTATGGGTATATCATGAAAACTCTTTTTTTTTATCATGAACTTGGGAGTAGTTGTAGAAAAGCAATGACCTTGCCTGATCGGCATTAATTTTATTTTTTTTCAGTTGACTATTAATTGCTCAAAATTAGTTCCCATAAGGGTCCAAAAGTTTAATTTCAAAAGGACTAATTTTTAATAATATAAATAAGGCCATAAGGGAATAAGAAAGAGCAAGTTTTTTTTAGAAGGATTATAATTAGTTCTCCGAAATTTGATAACGACTGAAAATGAATGAGTAAGGAATATAGATGACCTTGCGGGGGTATCCTTTCCCGGAAAACAAATTTTCGTTGGAATAATTATAATACAAATGACATTTTTCTTCCGAAGCGTAAAACAAATTAAGGAAATGAACTCATGGCTTGAGATCAGTAGAGAGAAGACTAAAGATGACCATATCTCTGGATTTTCCCTTTTGGAACACATACTTCCTGAGAATCCCCTCCTTTTGGAAACCAGCCTTCTCCAGCACTTTCTGAGACCCAACATTGAACACATCAACAAGAGCTTCAATCCTCTCCAAGTGTGGCAACTCAGACAAAGCAGCCTTAACCAGTTTTTTCACAGCCACCGTGGTAACCCCTTTGCCCCAGTATTTGGAACCCAGCACATACCCTAGTTCCGCGGATCTGCTCCTGCTTTTATCCTGCTCTGAATTCGAGGACAGGGAAATACAGCCAATAGCACGATCCTTGATGCATATTGCTCTGCACCATAGAAACTTGGTTGCTATATTCTGGATGAAGTTAATGCCCTCGTCTTTGCTGCTGTAAGGATCCCAAGAGCAAAAAGTCGCCACCTTTTCATCACTGGTCCACACCATCAGATCATCCAGGTCTGAGAGTTGAAGGGGCCGAAGACATATTTCACCCAAATCAACGCTTTCGTCTTCTGCTTTCTCCATTTGGTTGATGAGGTTGTGAGTTTTTGGAAAGAAAAAAAAAAGATAAAGAGGAATTCGAATGGAAGAAGAAGAAAGAAGGGCAGTTTAATATATAGTTGCGAGAAAGAAAGGAAGGAAGGCCGCAGTCTGCCATCGTTGACTATTCAGGCCGCCCAAAGATGACCATGCTTTCTTGTCAATCAAGATTTTTTTTTTTTTTATTTTAAAAAATTAAAATATATATTATTTTTAATAAATATCTTAATTTTATATTTATTTATTTATATTAAATGTCAATAAAATAATAATTTTATTTTTTATTTATGATACTTTTAGTTTTAGATAAATTAACGAATATTATATTTATTTATTGATAAAATTTTTATTTATTATTAATCTATTTCAAGAAATCAATAACAAATAAAAAAATTATCATGAAATAAATACAAAATTTTCTAATTCATAAAAACTAAAAAAAGTGACAAAAATATTTTTTTTTTCTTAAAAGGTTTGAGATAAGATTGGGAAATGCTCAAATTCATCCTTTTGGAAATACAAAATATTAAGTTGTTTTAAACTTTAATTAATGAGAAAATATTACAATAAAAATGATTCTTCCGTTATCAACTAATCAGAAATTCTATTTGCAGTAGTATTGTTGCCTTTATTTTTAATTGTTCGAGAGAGCCTATTTTTTTTTTTTTACATTATTAGTATAAAGAAATTAATATCTTTATTTATTCATAAAAACAATTTTTTTTTAAGTGTAAGATAGTATTCGATTTAAAAATCAATTAACTAATTAAAGTAAGGTTCAAAATTTTAAGTGTGAAGTTGGAAAAAAAAATTATCTTATTGTCAAGTTTGTTATGAGAAGACAAGGGAAAAAAATATTATATACCATTTTATCCTTATTTATACAAAATAAGAACTAATTTTTCATATATATTTGGAGGACTAATTTAAGTATTCATGGATACTTTTATTAACACATAGCATGTCAACGAAACTCAAAACAAGAAAAAAGGAAATTCGTTCGAAAAGAAGGAAAACACACAGTGCAAACTAATTATTGCACATTTGCACGGAGAGTTTTATTGACTGTTACAATGCAATTCTTCATACAAGTCACTCAGTATAACTCTTTCGGAAGCTAAAGCATACATACAGATGTGAAAGAAGTTGCTATGATCAGATAAGCCTAAACTGAATGATCTCTTATTTTTTATGACAAACCTTCAATTTTACTAGTTATGTTAACAATTGATACACTAGTTATAGAAAACATCACAAACGAAAAAAGTGCTCACAACATACTGTGTCTGACTTAGTCCTCATTTGTTGAAGGCCTTGAACATCCACAAACACACCCTTTACGGCGCCTTCTGCTATTTTTCCTTCCAATGCGAATAAAGTCCTTCAGCAACACACCTGTTGGTCTAGAGTTTTTGTTTTTGCATTTGTTGTTCTTCACATCAGCCAGTTTGAGCAGAATATACTGGATGTTCTGCACCTCAAACTGCAACCTTCCTATTTGTTCAGAACCTCTTCGAGCGTGTTCTGTTAGCTTTTTTCTTTGCGTGTGTCCTCCTTGCTTTTCCAACTGCATTGTGTTTGTGTCCGAAGATGAGGATGTGCACTCTTCAATATCCTTTGCCAGTTGATCATATATGCCTATTTGCTGCATGACAGCTTCCTCAACATCTTCTATATGTCTTTTTACTGTTTCATACTCAATCTCATTTACCTTGCTGCTTTTCTTCTGTGTCTCCGGTTTCTTCTTCAAGTCTTGCAGTGTCATTTTAAGAATGGCAAGCCTCTGAGAATCGGAGGCGAGCCTCTCCAGAATTTTCCTGTTGCTATCTTCACTTGTTGTCTCTTTTCGAGTCTTCCATAACTCTAGCTTGTCAACCCCTAATTCCTTCTCTGTCTCCAATTCTGAAGAGTAATTTTGACATCTCTCTGACTCATGGCATGTAATTACATCCTCTAGTGAAACAGAATTCTGTTTATTTTCTTCAGTAACATCATGCTGATCAGTTTCACATAACTCAAGCATATGATTATCACTCCTAGTGTGATCTCTATTGCAATACTTGTTGGAGTCTGGATCATCCGTGTAGTCATTAAGAGGAATGTCTATCATTATTAACCTTTTCTGAGATTTTGTCCTCCATGCATTATGGCCACGTTTGCTGTTGTCTTTTTTAATTTTCATCACCACTTTTCTGTCGTCAATTTCTGGATATGTGCTAACTTCCAAATTTGAATGTTCATTCATTTCTGTTACAGCTTCTGCTTTGACATTTTCGATCAAACTTTCCTTCTTCACACGTCTTTCAAGTTCTTCCATCATAAACTTTTCAACTACTCTAATCCTTGTCTGCATGCTCAGCAAATCTGCAACCCCATCTGGTGTTAAGGTGCTTTCACTTCCTTTTAAACTTTGATAGCCATGTTCTTCTTGGAGATAAGTCTCAATGGCTACATCCTGGATAAAAATTCATGATAGGCATGGATAAATAGAAAATATAAGCGAACTGCATAAGCTTTTTTGACGAGAAGAGGAAGAAGAAAATACAAGTACATAATATCTAGGTGAAACAGGATGATACCATCTGTTCTCCGTTGCCTTCAGCAAAAGTTTTATTGGTCCAAAGAAAGTAAGTGTGCTCTAGAGACGCAAAATCCTCTTTCAAAGAACTAATCATTGGAGTATATGCAGATAACCGCCCCTTCAGTCCTCTAATTTCCTTTTCCAGTAAACTGATTCTTTCTATCATTTGTTCAATCACCAAGCCTTTTCCAGCACTTTCATCATCAAGTCTCTTGGAAACTCCAGTAAGCTCAGTGACCTTGCCTTTCAGCAGTTCTTCACTAGTGGATGAAATCTGAAGCTCCAAATAGAACGAAGCTGCCTCAGCCTCACAAAGTTGGCATTCATTTGTTTTGTCCTGCAACTCTGTATTCAGTGTTTGTTCTCTAACCTTGTGTTGTTCAACTTCATGAAGTAATGATCTCATCACGGACTGAAAGCTTCTATTTTCTTCATTAAGGTGTTCAATTTCTCTTTTCTGATTCATGCAATTTTCTGATAGTTCAAGAATCTGCCTGTCTAGGTTTTCTCTGATCATTCTTGATTCTTCTTGATCCATCTTCAGCTCCTCAGTATATCTACAAAACTCCCCATTCAATTTCTCTGCAGCCTTCAGCCTTGTCTCCATT
>PYAF01001578.1:335966-384777 GCA_007407185.1 Glycine tomentella | reverse complement strand
TTGATTAACATAACGATACTGTGATGCTTACTTAAAAATATGTTATTTTTATTTTATTTTAAATTTAATTGAAAATATTTTAATATGTAGTATAAGATTAATATCATAATACACAACATGCAAAATATAATAATTAAAAGTAAAAAAAAATTATCTATAAATAGAAAATTGCAAGATTTAAAATTAATTAAAAACAAAAATTATAAATTTTTAAAATATATTTTTACCAATAAAATAAATTTAAAATTTATAAAAAAAATTCCATATAAATTTATTTGTTTTTATCATTTTAGATTTATTATTTACTTTGACTAATAAATTTATCAAACACTTATATAGGATTAACTTAATAGCTTTTAGTTACACTTTATTAGTTTTTGGTTAGTTTTTTAACTACTTTTACCAAATATGGTCATAAGTAAAAACACAAAACATATTTCAATATTAGAGATAATCCAAGATGAAAAAGGAATTAAAATTAGAAGATAGAAAGGCCTATTGCAATTTCATGACAGCTAAGCTAGTTGAAGCTATAGATTTTAGGTCACAACCCACGTGATGCATTGCGAATTGACAAGATTTTTAAATAATACTCCCAAGATTTAATGTAAGAAAATCATCTTATACCTACTGGAGTATTATATTAAGAACTTGTCGCGGTCAATAGCCGTTTAAACTGGTACGGTACAGTACATATCTAATGGAGTAATGTAATGGTAGTGTATGAGTGTAATGTTCTTGCGAGAATTAATCATATCGATTAATTTAATAAATTCATAATAAATATGTCGCTTCAAATCGTTGAATATAGTATTATTATGATTTTATTGGATTGACTTTATGGGAGATTGTAGTTTTTGGAGGGAATAATTTGTCACTCAGAATATTCCATATATTAATAGATCAAACTGCTTTTCTATCTATCGAATTTAAAAAATTAGTAAATTACATTTGAAATTGGATAAAATATTGTTTTAATTTTTATGCATATACTAATTATGTTAATATAGTTATTTGGTCTCAAATGCAACTCAAATCTGTACCAAAAAATTGAAAACTACTGTACCAAAAAACATGCAACTCAATTATTCATATTTGAACCAGAAATAACTAATTCAATGATTCTCATTAGTCGATTAATTTGAGAAAGTAACTATGGTTCTCAATATGGGTTCTTATATCAACGCTAAAAAGCTTTCGGATGTTTGTGTGACTGAAATAGATTATGTTACATTACTCCTAGTAAAATGTGGTAAATAAATATTGTAAATTACTACAAATATAAAGGAAAGGGATAAACAAAGTCATCAATAGAAAATTACTACATCATATCATCCAATTGATTAGTATGATATTGTAGCACGATGAATTCATATTAATTTACATTAACTGAACGTATAAATTAAATATTTTTTAAAAGGTTGAATTAAATTGAGAATCGAAGAAAATAGTGTTATAAAGTTACAAATTTAAGGCCGTAAAGTAATATAATTAAATGCATGGAATAAGTGAATGAATAGTTAAATAAATGGCTAGATGTAGTTAGTGAGAAAAAAATAGATAGCACTGAATTAAATGGCTTAAATAGATTAAAAAATCATTAGCGGACATGTTGTTTGTGTTTAGGAGAATGGTCCTAATCTTAGATTTTTAGGTAAAAAAACAAAAGTATGTTACTGGGAGAAGCTGGCAATCAATCCATGTTAGGAAAATCTAGACTAGCTAGATATCAGTTCAATATTTTCTAATAGATAGAAGGACCATCGATCTAGCTAACAAGCTAAGCATATAGAAATCAGGAGAATATATATGAAGTAATTAACATGATGATTGAAAACAAGAGTATCACCTCTTTACAAGGCAAAAAGACTACCTTCTTTCTTTCTTTCTTTTGCTGGTACCACTTCATTTGATGTTACTACGTACCTAACCAAACTCAAATGCTTTTAAGAGAGTACTAGAAGAGGATGATGTGATTTTACTCCACACATTTGCCATTCTCTCTAAACATTATTGGCTCTACGCAAACGATGAAATAAAAACACATATTATTAGTCCACACGCATGTAAATATTTGTTCGGTACTCGTGAGAAATTTAGGTTATCTTATTCTTATCCACCTCTCTTCTTAATTCGCTTCCAAGACCAGCCCAACCCTCACCAACCCCAAGAGCAACTAGTCTTTGAAATCTAGAAGAAGAAAGGCGTTGTGGAATTAAAAGGCACTCTATGTATGGTCCCATGCATCCCCGTTTCAAAAAAGATTAATGAATCTTTTTTTTTTTTTTCTTGCTAGTAGCTATAATTTTCAAGCCGTGACACCGGCACTCCGTTTCCCTCATAAAGTTTTAGTAGTCTGAATTGAAAAACTATTTCATAAATTAGGAAGGTGAAGAAAAAACAGAGAGGGAGGGTGGTGGACTTGAGGAGATTAATAACGATTCAAGAAACTTTGGTCACGTAAGAACAAACCGCCATTCTGTAAAGAGAGGAATTAATAAGAAAAAAGGTGTCATTATTTCCCACTTATTCACCACCCACATACAGCATATGATAATAGCTAGTAATCTATAATAATAAGTATATATGAACATATGTAGGCGAATCGAATGTATTTTCCTCGATCTATTATTGTTAAGGATCTCAGTTTAACCAAAGATATTATTGATTGAATATGAACTGATAATTTCACTAAATATATATATATATATATATATGAATATTTTGCATGCAAATCCAATTAATTCAAGGAAAAAATTAAGAGAAATAAAATGATGGTTTTGAGATCAATAATAACCCAAATAGTCTTGATCGTGTAAATTTTTTTTTATATTTAAAATGTAAAACCATGACAGTGAAGATGAGACACGTACGACCGTCATCCAATCAATATCAGTAGAAGCAGTGTCGTACAACTTGTTTACAATTATATTCTGTATCCGAAATTCAATTCTGCAATCGGTGATGCATTCAATTTTCCCCTTGGTTATTTCAGTGTTTTCTGTTTTTCTCCCATTTTATGGGTCTGTTCATAAACTCTTGGGAGATGATAAATACGGAATTAAAATTCCGTACTACCTACCTACCCAAAAAAATTCCACAAAAACGTGGATATATCTATCTACCTATCAAGTTTAAAGAAGAACTAATACAAGCATTTTATTACAACATTAATTGGGTTTGCATGCAAATTTGTCAATTTGTTTGGGTTATAATTGATCAAAACCATTAATTCAAGGGGAAAAATAGAAAAATAAAGATTGTCAAAACCATTAACTGATACTACTTTTTTTTTTAGCAAAAAAGGCAAGGGCCAGAGGAGGAAAGAGTTGACATCTCAACTATATTGACACCCCAATTTACCTCTCCAAAAGGGTCCAGCTCAAATATATATATTAAAAGGAAGAATAAAAGATACTTGGAAGAGTCATACCATATCCAAAGAAATCCATTTATCAAAACATATAGAAAGGAAATCTTTATATGTACCTAAAGAGCTCCAAAGAGACAAAAAGGTGGATGAACTGGTAATACAGATAAATGTAGTAACTATTGAGAAAATTATATAAGATTTATAAAAAAAATAAAATATTATAACATTAAATTTATGTTAATTCATCATCTTCATCTTTAAAAAAATTAATATATCATCTTATTTATTTTATTTATAAACATTAATAAATTTAAAAATATTGAAAAAAATATAAAAATATCCACTTTTTTGCACCTTCTAAAATTTAATCCCCAAACACATCTTAAAATTCCTATTTTACATATAGTGCGTTCTTGAGACAAGCCCTTGATATTTTTCTTTTGGGATATATGAAAGAATGAGGACATGGAATATACGCAGAACATATGAGACTGCGTCAACGGTCATTTTGTTGTCACATATATTGTTATGGAACAGCCCAAGCCCACATTCAACAATGAAATTATTAGAGTTAAGGCTATCATATAACTAATGATTGGTCTACGGAAGTTACTTGAGTTGGTTGGATCATCTATGTCACAACAATGATGCGAAATCATTGACCTCGGAATATTTTTATTAACTATTTTTAACACTGACAATGTAAAATTCTTCTCGGCAAAAACGGTTTATAATTATAAAATACTTGTAAATACGATACGTTTAATTTATGAACTTATAAATTAAAAATTATGATATATATATATACAATTGTTAAAATTGTTATTGTACAAACTAATCAACCTATTATATATAATAATTTGTATCGGGATAAGATGCATTTACACTAAATGTAAGTCATTATAGACTTATACCAAATCTCAATCCTTAATTTAAATAGATCCAATGGATCATAATATATTGATGAAAAATATAAATAAATAGTCACGTGAGTTTAGAATTCTATTCTAAAACATTTTTTTCTTCCCACACGCAGCCAATTCCCTCAATGGCTCCTCTTTTACTAAAAAAATCATCTCCAATAAACTCTAATAAGCCGATGATCAATATGCGTAAATATCAAAATTCTTCTGAATTAACCTCTACAATTCAAGTCCTTACGAATGATGATTCTACTCAAAATCTAATGAGTTACTATTATATTCACCCAGGGGAAATCCTTTCCGCCACACTCGTGAGTTCTTTGATGAATCGAAGAAATTATTATTCTTGACCGAAATTTATGAATTAAACATTTAATAGATTAGGAAAATAACTAAAAAGAATTTCACTATTAGCCGAACAATTGGTAGAAGCAATGTTCACCAATTAGCAAAATGAGATCTGGTCTTGATGAAAATAAGATTAGGAAATCCAATTAGCTAAACGAGATTTGATCTTGATCATATAAGATTGGGAAATATTATCCTAGTTCTACAAGATAAGCTTTTAATCAAAAGTTTAATTAGATAAGGCAAAATCATGTCACGTGACATACTAATCATTTTTTTTTTCTAATTTTTAAATGAATTAATTTTAAACTTTAGATTATTTAAATTGAGCAACTAATATTTGATGTAAGTTTAAAGACCCACACCTGATATATACGGATCGATTCCATTTGTATTTATGTAACAGTCTACAACATTTCACACTTTTTTTTGCTACAACTACTACATTTTGGTAGATAGGCCATTTTTCTCTTAATTTATCTTAAGAGCAATCTGAGCCAATAATTTTATTGTGCCGATTTGAGGGAAAGTTTGTGTATACAACGAACGCTGAAAAAATGAAATCTCACCTCTCTGAAGAGGTATTTCAACTAACAGATGAGTATGAGTACTAACCCCCACCCCCCAAAAAAAATTATTAAGAAAGGCACTTTCCTGTAACCCGTAAATGGTGTGCATTAAAACACGTAGAATCTACATAAAAATAAATTAATTAATTAGTAAATAATGATGGTGATAGTTATAATTTAGACAGAAATTGAAGACAGCACTTCAGATTCACTAGACGAGACGATTATGCAGAAAAGATTCCATTTCCATAACAATGAATTCCCCGCTCAACACAGATTAGAACCAAGAAGAATGATTAAAAGTAACTAAAAATAAATACAGGATTCCATACTCTACTCCAGATTACAAATAAGCATTTTCTTTGTTCATAAGCCATGATGGGTTGCAAGCTTTCATATATGCCTTATGTTTTTATCAGAGATAGTCTTTAAGAGATATTTTTGTGATGTCTTAAGGTGCCATGTTGTTATCATGGAACCTATAGGATATGGATAAATGCAATGAAGGAGAAGCTCAAGATGATTAAAAAAACTAGACATGGGAACCATGAATGCCATGAAAATTGCATTTAGTTTTTAGGAAAAACTGAAAGTGGAATGCGAAGGCAGAGAACTTGAGAAAGACAATGATAAAAATCATAAATAAATCAAAGGATGAAAACCAAAGTAAAATAAAAATAAAAAACGTATTTGAACCTTTGAAATTCAAATTGAAACTCCACATTAACTAGAAATTTGTTAGAAAATGCCTTAATTTTTCAGTCATGGATGTTGTAAAATAATTAATTGTCAGTCAAAATTTTCGAGAGATATTACTGTCATGTTTTTCTGTTATTATTCTTCTATTTCCTTGTTTTTCATATATTTTTAGTTCGTCTTTTGTTTTGTTCTTCCATATAAAAAATCAAACGAGGCTAGACAACTGGTCGTAGGCTTCATATACAAATTTGTGACTTAGAACCGATTGATTTTTCTCCCAGCATTGGTTAAAAACTATACATCTTGTTTAGTTGATGAAGTCACAATTCACTTTTTGGGACAAATCAACAGCTTAAATTAAGATAATTCCTCCAACGAGTACCATTAGGAACTCTTTCATAAAGAAATGTCCAAAACCATAACAGAAAAACATAAAGATTAATCCCGGGAATGATTATAACTATTACTTAAATAGTAATGCAACACATTATTACCAAAGTAAAACTGAACTGAATATACATAAAACGAAAGCAACAAACTAAAAACATGAGATTAAAAAGGAGGAGAGAAGGGGGGGGGAAGGCTAACTTACAATGAAAATTTTCCCCATTTCTAAGGGTGAGGGGTGAGAGAAGGAAATGAAGGAATGGATTGTAATATCAACTTCCTGCCACCTCTGCGACTAGGAGATGATCCCAAGTCGCAGTTAGGTGAGGAGATCCTCTTGCCATTAGGAGAAGAGGTTTTGATGCAAGTGATAGGAGAGCTATCACCTCGCACAATATCCGGCATTTCTTCATCTGGAACAGTTTGAAAATGCTTAGCTTGAGACCAAAGAGGGTTTGGTTTCCCAAGCTTTTGGCTGGCAAACAATGCAGAGCCAGAGATGGTTGTAACAAAAGATCTTGGTGGCTTTCCCTTTGATGAAAAGGGCAACGGAAGCAACGGCCTGTCCCATGGAAATCAAATAACGTCAATCAACAAGGGTCATCATCAATTTTATCATCTCAGTTGACAAAAAGTCAGCATATCAAACCTGGAAAGCCGTAATGGTGTTGATACAGTAGCAGAATCGGGATGATCTTCAGTATTCTGAATTTCAGTTTTCTGTAAAGCTTTTTCTGTCACACCCTTGTCAGAGGCTTCTGTTTCTTCTGGATCAGTTTCTATGCCTACAGAAGCAGAACCTGAACCAAAAATAAACAAGGAATTGAGTCAATTGACAACAGGAATGTTAATTACCACACAGAATTATCAAAATGCATTAAGACATTCGATAGGACAAATCGATAGCTAATTCGATGCTTCTCATTGAAAACTTACCATCCTTTCTACCAAAAGCATTCTTGCACCCTTCACATCTACAGCTAACGGAGCAACCAACACCACCCTTCAAAAGAAAACTACCATTTGTAACTCATGTTAAGACTATAATTGGAAACATAAATGATGGGATAAGGTTGAAAACCTGATAACATTCGCAATATTTCTTTAGGCAGCTTGATTTTTTGCAGTTGCATCCTCTTTTGTGTCGTGCTGAAGCTGGTGTTTTATTTGGGTCATCCTGCAAAAGGATAATAATTAATACCTAAAAAAGGAAGTTTCAATTGCTTAGATGAAAGACTAAATCAAATTTATTTTCTAACCCCAATTTCAGGTACAGAATCAGAATTCCTGATGACTTTAGGAGCAAATGCAAGAGGGTTACGAGATTCAATCTGCTTGCGAGTTTGAAGAACAGTGTCTTCATGAATAGGTTTGTTGAAGCAATCCTGACAGGAGCAGGGTTCTATGCAGTAGACACCAGCAGCAAAGCACTCGCAATAACTGATACAAAAAGAAAAGAAAAGAAGTATAAAACAAGGCTAATTTCAAATACAGTGAGGTCATTTCCTTTCCCTTTTTTGGTTCTAAAGCTTTCATTGAATGAAAACAAGTGCAAAAAAAAAAAAAAAAAAAAAAGCAATGAACACAACCCAAAAGAAATTGACAGACAATAGCCTGTAGCCGTAACAGGACCAATTAAACATGGAAAATTGAATCCAATTTACATGTTGGAAGTCATTTAAAATTTTAAATTCTATAGAATAAAAAGCATAGCTTACACGGTTTTTAATCAAAGAGATGACACTATATGAGAATTTCAAGATTGCTGTACAAGTGGATCTCGATCATTAATAAAAATAGATAAAGGTCGTCACAACATATACCTACAGTAAACTATTCCATTGCTGCAACCCAAAAATAAAGAAAATAATATAAAATTAATTTCAACTTACAGCTTCAAACACTTTGATTTCTTGCAATTGCAGCGTTTACAGCCCTCGGTTTCTCCTGGTGTCTCCGACTTACGCCTGCAAATCCAATTTGGTATAAGGCTAATGAAGAAAGGAAAATTTCAAATAATGGGATGTAGTTCATCAAGAAAATGTACAGGTAATTAAAAACTTCACTTGCCTTTTCTTTTTCGGGCTGTTCTGATTGAATTCTTCACCAGCCACGTAAGCTGATGGCTGGGAACAATCTTCAGCAGGCTGAACCCCATTGTCTGATGGATCCAATTCTCTTTCAGATGACACAAGTACCAATGATAGATGCTGATGTTCTTGGCTTGTAGAGATTTGCAAAGAAGTACAGCTGGACAGACTGAGTTGTCTTCCAGAAGACAACTTTTCAATTTGTGTGCCCTTGTATTCTGTTAAGGCAGCAAGTGCATTCAAGTGTAGACCAATTCCTTGCAAAATTCCCCTCTGTAAATCCCCGTTGCGTTTTGCAGGAAGCAATTGCTTTTCATTAGCAACATTCCTCTCATCAGACTCAGATGTACTAGAACCGGTGTTTGAATTCTCATCAGAATTCTTCCTTTGCACATTAGCCATGTCAAAGTCTAGACAGCGCCTCCGTATGGTACGGTGAGTGGCAGAAACAAGCTGAAATCAAAACGCAAAATGTTTATAGATTGATTGAGTCGTTAAATACATTTATAAAAACAAGTAGAAAAAAAAAAAAGTTTCAAATATTTATAAACCAAAAAAAGAATACAAAATGACATATAACATGCTTCTTTACTACCAGCAGATACGGGAATGCAAAATGCAGCACAATATTAATTGGAAAAAAAATGGATTTAATCTTGTGATGTACATACAAGTTATAAAGCCCTGATTGGCTACAAACCACAGTGATACAGTATTGTGCTAGAATTAGAAATGATTCTTCAACACAAACCATAACAAAAGGATGATACCAACAATAATCTGCAATCATGCACACATAAAAAATGTGGAAAAGGATGTTTATATCATTTAACAGTGCACTTGTTCATATGCTAGTATAATGCACCATATGAGGACTGATACTCAAACCAGTGCTTGGGATCCTAGAAAATCATGCCTTAGAGATAAACTCATTGAAAACGTCCAACAATATGCAAGAAAAATCACAACATAGATAATTCAGCTCAACATTGACAAATTTCATTTGCTTACCTGGTCTTTTGCTTTCTCATTTGAATTGTTAGTCACTAAAGCAACATTGGCAAAATTATCTTGTGTTTGGTTGGTGCCTGTGGCTGTCATCGGCTCAGAACAATGATCTTCAATTTCAGATGCAGAACCAGAAGCAACTGAATCAACAATGTGCATTTTCCTACCATTATTGATGGTAGAATATGGTAGAATAGACATAAATTCGCTGGGTCGTATAGAAGAGTCCAAGGGTTTGTGCATTAGACCATTAAAAGCTTCTGCATCACCTGGGGAATTAAAAATTAGCATATCCGGGGCATCAGGAATTAAACTATCCCAATAACAGTCTGGACCTTCACTCTTTGGCTCCATCTGACATATTTCCTGAAGATGCACTTCACCCTCAACCGAATTAGTTTTACAGCCTTCCTGAACATAGCCAACATCTGTTGCTGCCTCACCAGGCAATTCCAAAAGAGAGTTAGCCTCATCACCACAAGGTGGAGGATCATAGCCAGGGCTACCACAATTATATTTTAAAGCTTGCGGTAGCTCATCTGAAAATTTTATGTGCTCCCTAGATAGCTCGATTGAAGCATCTCTTGTTGAAATCCCTTTACCAGTGTTTTCCTCCTGTAATTTACTTGAGTTATGGTGTGCACGTGCAGAATCTGCAAGAGTCTCTTCACTTGAGTGAACTTTAATTACATCTTCAGAAGAAACCTTAGGCTTTGATGTGCCCAACGGGTTATGTCTAAAGATGAATAATTGCAACCATCAGAAATGGATCACTAAAGCATTTATATAGAAATGTCATGAAAAATAAGTGATTTTCAAAATTACCTCCGGAGGAATCTTGATTCCTTGAGACAGCTGACATGGGGTGATGTGAAAACCGATGGAGGGGACGAAAAGCTCAGTGAATTGAAAGTCTGACAAATGGGAACAGACTTAACGGGCTTTATAGGAGACAAACTATTGATATAGTTGAAAACAGGTGAATCCTGCATATAGCAAAGGTTAAAAATATACTTAAACCGGATGAATTGAAGAACAATAACAATCATATAGACATGCAGACACGAAGAGTAAATTGTGTTAAACGTGGGGGGGGACATGGATAAAGTCATTTAACAGGTTACCAAATACCAACCAAGTACAGAAAATCAGAAAATAATTATAAATAATTTGTTAACGGACCAGATCTGACAAGTATTGTTCATTGAACATTATAAATATGTACATAAAAGATACAAGAATGTACATGACAGATTGTTGAAAATGTTTATCAAGTCTGCGGCGAAAATTTACTCTTAAAACCTTAGAGCCAGTCTAATCCAATTAACTGGCTCTCTCTGATATACTTCCGCAGAAGTAAAAGGGCCGAGACAGAGAAAAAAAAGTGGTGGAATTTTCTCAATTTGATTGCGAATACAAAGTTTTCATAAGTATTGCTAGCGGCAAAGTTTAGGCTTGTATCAGCAAAAGAAAAGGAGAAGAGAGATGTAGTGCAGTTAAGTGCATAAAGAAAGAGATGCAGAGAAAGGAAGGTGTGAAATTGAAGAGGGTGAAGAGTGAAACCTCAAACTTAGAGAGGGTAGCGGTGATCTGGTTCCTCTCTGGCGTGTCCATGTCCAGAGAGGCAGCACTACTACATTAGTGTTTGTTTGTCCTAAGTAAGAGATGAGGCATTGAGGCCTAGGAATAGGATTCAATAAGCGGGAGGGCGGGAGAATAAACATTTTCCGCTGGGGACCACAACCACAGCTGTCCCTCTTTTCTTTTCTATTTTGTCGCTTAAGTAACGTCTAAACAGTTACCAACCCATTTTCTCCTTCTACCTCTCCTTTCTTTTTAATTCTTTATTATTATTATTATTTATATCCGCTCTCACTCTCACTCTCACTCAAACGCTCCTTCCTAATTCCTACCATCAAATTCAAATATATCCTCTCTCACCATTTTCTTCCTCTATTAATATTTCTACATTTTCTTTTGACTCCAAATCCATACTAACTTATAACCAGATCGGTGTCTTGCTTAACTGCTCTCGATCTCTCAATACGGATTATAACGGGTCTTTATTTTTTGCCTTCAAATTCAACTTTATGGCATAAGGTTGTAATTGGTCCCAATTCATTTTATTCTACAAACAAGAAAACAAAGTTTCCAAGAAAGAAAAAATAATGTTATTTGAGGAAACTAATTCGGATACTAGTGTTTTCTTTGTAGTTGCTGTACCACAAAATAAAATGTTTTGCTTGTATCGATCATGCCCATACATTTGTTTACCAAACTTTTACTGAAAATTAATTTTATCTCTATTGGCATATTATTAATTTTATCTCATGTAGTACTTTTTTTTCTTTCTATTTTTTCATTGATGTAAAAAGTATTTTAAAACTTTGCCGTAGGAATATAAGATCAAGCTTAATATATTTATTTCGCCAACTTACGTATTTGGTATATTTCTATTTTATAAGCTCCAAAATCTCTTCCTTCTACGTACACCCAGCCATTAAAAGAAAACATTCATATCCTCCTCGAGTTTTAATGCGCAAGGGAAAGAAATTGAACCAAAATTTAATTTTCAACCTGTGTTAGAAATCATTTAGGAAACGTTTCATCCTCACGAAAATCCATGATTGACTATTTGATTCCCTTTTATTAAAAATGATTACCTTGTTTATTGGAGGTGAGTAGGTGACATACAAGGTGAGGCATCGTACAATTACCCAATAAATGGTTGTTACCGTTTTGTGTTTCTGAAAATTATAACAATAATTTGCTTTTCATGGTAGTAGTATTTTAACATAGGAAAGGAAAAACAGGGATTCGGAATCTGGCGAAACGATCATTGGAGATTTTTTTAAAAAAAAATTATTATTTGGAGATTTGTTTTGAATTATTATTTAAAAGAATAAATAGTAATATTTATTATAACTTTTGAATAGAAAGTCATAATAGATGTTATGATTTTTATTTTTATTTAAGTTAAGTTCAGTTAATTTTTTTTAAAAATTACAACTTTAAAGTTATAGGATTTTTTTTATGATTATGTTATTTTAAAAAAATTATAGAAATTGTAAATGAAGTTACGATTTTTTTTTATAGGAAAGGAGAGGTGGTGGTTTGTGTTTTAAAGTTGATTTTGACAAATCCTATGATAATTTGCATTAATGGTAGTATATATTGGAGGATATGAATTTCGGCTTGAATTGGAGACAGTGGATTATGGGGTGCATAAGGTCCGCTTCACTCATCAGCTATTTTAGTAAAACTTTAACTATAGTTAACTTTAGGTATCTTTACTATTTAACTTCATAATCGGTAAAACTTTAACTAATTCAAACCACTCATCTTTATTATTTTATACGTATCGTATTTGATATTTCTATGATAGTTTAAAAACATCTCTCGTTGTCTAAAATGGTTCTTTTGAATTAATTATGAAGTTATAACTTCACAAGACTCTTGTGATATTTATTTTAGTTTAAAACAATTACTTAAAGCAAATTGTGTAAATTGTCGATAAATTTAAAAATATGTTATGTTACACTAAAAAAATAAACAAACATGCTTATTTACAAGGAAAACTAATTAAATATCTGCTGCTATTGTTAAGGATTTAAATATTATGACTATTATAAAGTCCTTATAATATTTACACTTATAATGTGACAAACTATATAATATACATTGTAAATCATTACATGAATTTTAAGATTAATATTCAAAACATCTTACTAGACAAAAGAAAATCACATTTTTGATTCATAGAAATTGATCAAATGGATATCATAAAAATTTACAATAACTTATAATGGTGGTTTATGTTTTTTTCACTTTCTTTTTATGGTTCATCCTCCACTGCAATTTTTCACTTAGAATAAGGGTAAATAATCATTTTTGTCTCTAGAGCGCTAACAAATTTGTCTATGAAAGATGAAAATTCAAATTTTTGTCCCCGAATGTGTACAAAGTGTGACAAATTCATCATTCCATGAACTTCTTTCTGTTACTGTTAATAAAAGTGCCTACGTGGCACATAGGGACGAAAATGTCACAAAAATGATTATCAATTTGGTTGTTGACTAGATTTTGGATGATAATGTCAGTGAGTTACCATTGAACTGAAATGTCATAATTTTCTATTGGACCTAAATATCAGTAATTATTTTTGGCAAAAAAGGTGAGTACGTTTTCATTTGACCAAAATGTCATTAAGGGTAAATTTTTCCTCTTTTTTATCGTACAAGCATAATAATAATAATACAATAATCGCTTAAAAAATAGGAAAACACGCTTAAGTTAAAAGAAACATAATAGTAACCATAATATTGATTAATAATTATAATTTGTCTGCCACAATAAAAATTATTCAAAATAAATATTCTATCAGTTTATCAAAATAAACATTGTAACAATATATTAATCATTACAAATTTTCCAAATTATAATAATTAGTCACAATCTACCGGGCTATCAGCAAGATTCGAAGAAGTGGAATATGGATATGCTTGTCTTTTATTTATAATATATTATGACTAATTATTATAATTTGAATAAATTTGTAATGATTAATACATTGTTACAATGTTTATTTTGATACACTGGTAAAATATTTATTTTGGATAATTTATATTGTGACAGTCAAATCATGGTTATTAATCAATATTATGGTTATTATTATATTTCTTTTAACTTATACTTGTTTTCCTATTTTTTAAGTGATTATTGTATTGTTATTATTATGCTTGTAATGATAAAAAAAAATAGGGAATATTTACCCTTAATGATATTTTGGTCCAATGGAAATGTACTCACCTTTTTTGTAAAAAAAGAAGTTACTGACGTTTTGGTCCAATTGAAAAATACTGATATTTTAATCCAATGGTAACTTATTGACATTTAGGTCCAATAGAAAATTACTGTCATTTTAGCCCAATGATAACTTGCTGACATTATCGTCCAAAATTTAGTTAGCAGTCATGTTGATAATCATTTTTGTGACATTTTCATCCCTCTGTGTCACGTAGGCACTTCATTAATGGTAATGGAAAAAAGTCAGTAGAAGGATGAATTTGTCGCACTTTTTACACTTTCGGAGACAAAAATTTGAATTTTCATCTTTCAAGAATGAATTTGTCAGTGCCTTACCCATTCAGGGATGAAAATGACTATTTACCCTACGAATAAAGGTAAGATGCTTGAATAAAATAAGCAAAACAGAAACCTTTAAAAAAATTGTAAAAGAATTTATGATTTTTATAAATAAAAAAATTATAATTTTAAAGTCGTAAAAATAAAAAAAAAATCTAAAACTTTAAAGTCATAAATTTTAAAAAATTAAATGGATTAGTAAAATATTTAAAAAGTATTTTGAATTCATTATAATTTACTCTATTTTAAATAATATTTTAAAACAAACTCTTAAATAATAATTATAAAAAAAAAATCTCCAAATAATCTGGTCAAGCCTAATATGAAGTCAGAAAAGCAGGGTTTACTCGTGAAGCAATCATTTACATCACAAGAACCACAAGATATATTATTAAAATAATATACTGTCGAGATTAATTATTGATTATCGGGTGAGACCTTTTTTTTTAATGTATTTTTTATTTTTTTCTAAAAAAAAAAACGAACGAAATGAACACGGAGCATCATCCTTGTTGAACTTCCGCCGATCACACCACCACGAAGCCAACAACCTCCCTGTGTCGTTGCCCCTCTTTTACTTCTTTCATTTTCCCTTTTCTGTTCAACAATACTGGAAGGAAGTGATGAGACTTGGTTCAGATGAAAAAGTTGCATAAGAGAAGAGTGATGAACATACATAGTCATATGTAATCGCTTTTATTGTTAATGTGGAAGTTATCTTTATAACTGCATTCATAGTCTTGTGAAGATCTTGGGCTGATGTGTCTAGATTGATGGCGGTGAGAATGCACAATAGCGTGAACGGAGGTGTCGGGCCCAGGATGTTGCCCATTTCTATTAATTGTATAAATCACCAAATGATCACCAGTGTGCTTCAGCCATGAACACAAAGAAACTTATGAGAGAGAAAAAACTCAAAGGAAACTCATGAAAGAGAAAAAACTCAAAAAAAATAAAAGAAAGAGAAAGAAAAAACTCAAAGAAAAAATAATATAAAAATAAAAAATACTTTTATTTTTTATTATTTTCCAGTAACCAACCTTTTATATTTGATCAGTTTGCTTGCCTGAGCCGTGAGACTTTGCTTTTAGACTTCATTTTAGCCTTTACCCAAATAATTGATCTGACCTAACCGCAGCAGTTAAATTTAATGGCTACTCCTATTCCTATAAAATAGGCAACGCCTATATGGCTATATGAGATAAGATTACGATGACACACCAATAAGAATAAGAACTAAGAAGGCTTTGCGTTTTAGCCCGCTGCGAATTTGAAAAGGGTGTATGTAGTCTGGTGCAATTAAGGCACACGGAAAGTCGTGAACACTCGCGTACATGCTACGCTAATCATGCATACCTGAATCTGAGACAAATTGAAAGACACGAGGCTACATTCTCTAATGTATAGCGCAACTCGGTAACACACACTTCCACGCACGGAATTTAATATCTCACAACTAACCTAATAACACGTTATCCTGCGTTTGTTCGGCCGTTCCCATCAAACTTTTTTATATACTATTAACTAATGGAATTCTTTTAACGTCAAATATATTTAACTTTTATTTTTATATAATTAAATTTATAATAAATAATCATTTTAAACATATAAATTGTATTATAATTAAATTTTTTATGACTAAATATTTTCTGATATAAAGTATTTATTTTAGATTTTGGCAAATATTTTATGTTGTTTTTATTCCTTGTTTAAAGTTATATTGGGATATAAAGCTATTGTTTTTAATTATTTGATAATTGAAATTCAATTTAGAAAAAATGAATACAAATCATATATTGAAAGAGATAACTGACTCTAACATTTCAAGTTTAGGTCGAGCTATATATTAGTTGTAGTTTTTTTTTTTTTATTCGGTCTTTTAAGTTAGTTCACTTTTTTTTTTTTTTTTTACTTTGAAGGTATGTCGTGTATGCTTGTGCTGAATTTTGAAATATTTTTAGGATTTTCTTTATTTTAACATCTTTAATTAGTAAATAAAAAAATCAAATAAATAAGCAAAACAAAGAAGTTCAAACGAAAAATATCAAATTAAAATTTGTGATCTTAAACAAATTTATCATTCTCAATCTATGATTGAATATGGTTTGACTATTAATAAGATAAGATTGATAATAACAAAATATCCACCTAATTTTAATAACAACCAACTACTCCAAGTTAATTAAAATCTCCCTTAGATCTAAAAAATAGACAAATAGACACTTGAATAGTCTGGATAAGAAACCCTATCAAAGGAAACCTATATCAAAACAATAGATAAGAAAAATAAATATACATTTATTTAAAGATAAAAGAAAGGTGATTTTTTAGGTCACAAAATTATTAATGCAAAGTATCTACAAGTTTTGTCAATAATTAATTAATCTTCATTAAAGAACTGACTAAGTCATCTTTGGTAGAAAGAAGCGTGATTTGAGATATTTGACATAAGAAATACTATTATGTCAATAATAATATCTTATTTCAATAATTATATTATAAAAAGAAAAAATAAAAATGCAACTTATAAAATAAAAATTATTTATTATAGGGTGATTTAAGATAAATAGTATGAAAAATTATAAGTTTTAATTATAAAGTGATAATGACAGACAACAAAATTTATAATTTAATTCACAATCAAAAGACTATTTTATAAATTGTCAGTCTCTTTTATTTACTTATTAAATTTTATTGTTTTCTGTAAAAGAAATGTAGGATGACAAATATTATGAGATGAGGGAATTCTTGATTAGGATATAAATAGAAAAAGTAGTTAATAAATTAAAAAAGGTTAAAATGACATGAGGTATATTGATTTTAAACATGATACTTATGATGTGAAAGTAATTAATATTATTAATCTCGTGTGACACACTAGTACTTTTACTAGCTAGCTAGTAATCAAATGAGTTGATACTCCCAATTAATTATTATAAATTTTAGAGATAAAAATAATTAGTATGCCTGAGGCCAAACGACTAGACATGATGATAAAATCTACATTTATGTGAGGTAGAGGTGCAAAATTAAGATGTTCACGACTTATGCGTTTACCTTATCCTTCTGCTCCCTCCCAGTATCCACCGTTTCCTCTTTCCCGAAGATTGGGTACCAAATTTAGAGGTTCCCTTTATTTTAACAGGAAATGTGGTCCCTGTATGTCATGACTCATGACTAGCTAGATCGGTCTTGTGTTGCTCACGTGATTTATCCCGCCCTCATCAATTATATATATAATGGGGACAAAAGGAGCCAAATAATGATCAAAGAGCGGAGTGGTCAAGGGTATGTATGTCTTTTAATTATTTGCTTCTTTTCCGAGCTCATAGTGTTGACTATTTGAGTAACACGCGTACTTTGTCTGTCACGTGCCATATTGCTGGCATCCCCGCTACAAACTTTATTCTCACAAACTAATGCTGAGGTCTTGGTCTTGGTCTTTTTAGATAACTTAGCTGACAAATGAAGCATATTCAGCGGAACCTTAGTTTCTTTTTCCGCATATAACAGCAAAACACTCTTTTTTGGGTGTTTCAGTTATAAAATATTAATTGAACACCGATCACTTGCTATTCTGATCTTGGATTCGAAATGAATAAATAATCAAGCATTCCAGGGCTTTTGAGGGGTTGTCGGAAATATTATTCTAGATTTTTTTGTTAAGAATAAAACAGTTGGCAAATACTATTACTATTATAGATGGGGGGTAGTGGATGCTGTTTGCTGCATGGATATGTCCAAAATAAAGATCAAGAGTCTTTAATAAAAAAATTAATATATATATATGGGAGGGAGATCAAATATCAAGGTAGGTGTATTGTGCGTGTCAACTGTTGGTGACAGACAACACACGGATAATTAATCTATTTGCGATGACAGGAGCAATATAATCCTTCAGAAAAATCATATGCGAGTCCCAGAGGGTTCCTTCCTTCCTACTAAACTGAGCTCCACTTCATATTAATTTAATTAACTGAAGGTTTTTCTTTTGTTTAATTACTTCTCATTATTTTTTTGGCTACTTTTGTTTGACTTGATGTACGTTTCTGGAGGGAAATTCTTACGTGGGCATACGTACGAGCATATGATCATTCCAAAGAGGGCATGCGAAATTGCGAATTTTGTCGATAAATAAATTAAAGTTGTCCACTTGTCGGTTTCTCTGACGCCTTACTATTTTCAATTTTTCCAAGCTAAAAATAGTACGTCTTCATATAGATGTGAAAATGATAAAAACAATTATAAAATGAAAAAAAAAAAAAATACTTCACTCGAAGCTGGGTAGAAAAGATAGACTTGTGTGTTTTTATTGGATGGTTAGTCTGGTAAGGAGTCATAAAGACATGATTTTTTATCCCCAACAATACAAAAGGTAATAAATGCATGCATGATGAGATAGATTTCCTGATTTTTCGGTTTTCTTCTTCCACACTTGATGGTTATTTACAAAAGAGATTTTACTTACTATAATCAACTTCTCTTTTGTAATAGCTTCTGGAGTTGGTTTAGAGAATTGTGAGGATGAGTCTGACATGATTATGACTGTAAAGGAAAAAAAATAGCAAGGTTTATTATTTGTCTGTTCCTATTTACTTTTTTATATTTTTTATTTATAATATGATTTTTTTGACCCCTAGTCTTTTTTTATATTCTTACTTAAGAGACTAAAGTCAGTAAAACAAAGTTTTAAAATTAAAAACATTTTTTTAAAAAAAAAAGTTTAGAAACTAAAAAGATAATAAGTCAAATAAAAAAAAAATTTGTAAAAATAGCAAAAGAGAGAATTGATAATGTGAGTCTGACTTGATAGGTGGATTCAAAGAATTCGTGATTAAAACTTACGTGATCTCAATTAAAAAATATATTTCTGAAAAAATTGAGCTATTTTAGTCCAAATTTGATGGACTTAGATCCAGTAAAATTTTGGCCCAAAAACAACCCAGTTTATTTGGTGCAATTTTATAAACTAATTTAATTTTATATTTTACAAGTTTATATATATTTTTTATGATTTTATATATTGAATTTATTTTTTTAAAATTTTATATATTAACGCTAATTTGACCCATTGGCATAATGTAGAGGCAGGTTGAACAATAAAATTTGGTAGAGAAATAGAATGTGAGATGCTCATGAAAGTGGCTTTATTTCAGAAGTTATTTATATAATCATAATATATATATATATACACAAAGCTGCATGAGTAGAAGATCATGCAGAGATCTAATTGAAGTGGCGCCGCGTCGATCAGTCTCAGCTATCCTAAGACTAAGTAAGAGTGAAGGCGGGCCAATAAATAAATAAAATATCAAACATTGGCTGGCTTACAATCTTTCTTCACATAGAAATGGAAAAATAGAAAAAAAATATATGTGGAGAAAGTGTGATATTTTGAAATAGTGAAAATGAAAGACGGATCAACGGCTGGTGGGGTGAACGCCCACTGTCTTCAATGTGTGAGCGGTTCGAGGAGTGGTGAAAGGATTAGGGTGGGCAGGGTCGTGGAGTGTGGGGTTGTTGTCTTGAATGTGAGAGAGTTTCCTTAAGAAGGAACCATCAATGAATTTGGTGGCGGAGTTCATGGTGCGATCAGGATCTGAGACCTCTGGCATGGTCTCTCTTCTCTTCTTGTTTACATGAACAGTTGGAGAACGCGCCAGTTGTTGAAACGCAGTGTGTGATCCCATTGCCACAGCCACTGCAACCATTCCACACACGATGTACACCGGTGCTAACTCTGCCTTCAGAGTGGCCCCATGATCATGCTTTTGCGTGCTGGCAGTAGCAACTGATCGCCTTCCTCCTCCCAACGTCAATCCAACATTTCTCTGCATCCATGCATGCATGCATATTGAAAAAGGTTAATTATCATGCACTTTAAAATGTTAAATTATATTAAAAAAATGGGAAAGGTAGGGTGTTGATTTACGTACCGCTGCCCTGAAAGCCATTTCTTTAATTTCTTGTTGTAGATATAATCAAAACTAGCAAAGACGTACACAAATGATATTGTAATTTGTAGGTCATAATCTCCTCCCTTTATATAGAGTTGATTATCACAAGAACCAACCACGTGGTGGAGCATTATTTGTGAGTTGTGACCACAGAAACAGAACCTTCCCTTTCCAATTACTATAAGGGAGGCTGTGGATAATCCAAACAGCTATATAGTCGGCACAACCGTTAACGACTGGTTAATAGTACTATATATATAAAGTGCTCAAAGTCCAATCAAAGCCAGTTTTGGAGAGTAGTTGTGTGACTTTGACTTTGAATCCTTCAAACCTCAAACTTCAAACTCCATGATTGCCAATCCTAGAAACCAACCATCCATATACTTCGACAAACTTTCTTGCTATAAATGGAAAATAGACAATAGTAAGTTTAATTAGTACCGGTTACAGTTTGTTAATTAGTAGGTAATTTAATTACCTATAAGACACCTTGTACATCCACTTTATTGAAATATATGCTTCTTAATGATAAAATATATTAATAATATTTTTAATAAAGAAATCATTTTAATTCTTTAAGTAGTATAGAATATTGATTAAAGAAAAAGATATGTAAAGGATCCTTTAAGAAAGAAGATATTTTTAGACTTAGGGTCTGTTTGGGTAAGCTTCTCTAAAAGTACTTCTAGAAGAAGAAAATAAGAGTAAAAAGATGAGATGAACTTCTCCATAAGTAAAAATAAGTTCTTCATTAGCTAATTTGTAGAAGCCCATCAATGTAGCTTTTCTAAAAGATGAGATGACATCTACAAATTAACTAATGGAATACTTATTTTAGCTTATGAAAAAGCTCATTTCATTTTTTTCTTCTTACTTTTCTCTTCTAGAAGTGTTTTTGGAGAAATTAACATCCAAACAGACCCATAAACACAAACTGTTTAGTAAACAATTTTTTGGTGGTAACTTCTGAAGAGAAATACAAGAAGTATATATGTCTGATGGCAGGCAGGCAGGCCGGTTTTGCATCAACACTAGTAATGAAAGCTTAAAAACTGACATTATATTTATGTATGGCCAAGCCTCTCGATCTGGCCGTAAACAGCACCCATTTTATTTCGCTATTTTTTATACCCAAATTAGTGTAATAACTTTGCAGGCCTTTGTTGATGTCTGCTTTCATTGATATGTGCACGAGTTTATCGTTGAATAAGGACCACTTAACTCAACTCTCTCCTTAATTTTTTTTTAAGGTATTTGACTAGTTGACTCAACTCTTTAGTTTCTCCCTCTTGAATATCTATTTTTATTTTTGTTTAAAAATTAATATAATCTTAATGTAAAAAATCCAACCAATTAAAAATTATTTTTTATATGACTTTTACCATACATAAAAATTTATAATTAAATGATAATATAAAATTCTTTCTCATTGTCAATATTTTTAAATTTAACTCTTTTATTTGATACACTACTATTTACTAGTATTCCTTTGTTTGATGGAGATATAAGAGGAAAAAATGAATTAAAAATTGTTATTTTTCTTATTTTCTCTTCATTCGTATGTCCATATCACTTCCCCCCCTAATTTTCTCTACTATTTAAAAAAGTTGTCTATATTTTTCTCTCTATGGTAATATACCAAATGGTAGCGCTTTGGAAAGTTACAAATGGACAAAAGTAAAAGTTAATACTAGAGTACAGAGGAAAATGTCTTCAGAAAAAAAGAATATCACAATGTGGTTACATCCATAGTACAATGAGACAGTTCTCTGTATGTATGGACTATGGTCTGTGTGAAGGAACCTTGAATCATGAAACCCAAATGAATAGTCTTTTCATTTTCTTCATGTCACATTGTCACGTTGCTAATGAACTTTCTCAGATAGCCTGATTCCTTTTCTTATTCGTTGTAGAATCCAATAGTTTTTGACAGTAAAAAGTACAAGTATTTGATTTGTCCCTTCTTAATTTGTTTACAAAACGTTGCATTTTATGCTTCCCATTAAAATCATTTTGAGCTATGGATAGGAACATTCAATTGTATTTTATTAAGTAAGATGAATACTACAGTATATGGATGGTGTTGAGCAAAATAAGTTTTGGAGCTATCTATAAGTATCTTCCAAACATTTTCTGCCTTATTGGACTGGACCATATGACGCATATAACTCTTTTTTTCTTTTTTTTTTTTTTTATCATAATCGACCACTCCAAGCTCAGATGAAACAAACTTGGCGTTAGAATTCAGATGATTATTTAACGCATCACAGTATTTATTTTGGTGCACTTCAATTACATTGTGGATTGGATTATCCAAATCCGTCATGTAATTAGAAGTGCATCCAAATAAATATATTGGTGTGTTAAGTAATTACTTAGAATTCAGAATCTACTAACGCAATAATGTAAATGCTTATGAATATTGATGAAGCCTGTACCAATTTGACTGGACATGGGCCTAACGTGAAATAAAGCATAAAATAGGAGTACGTTCCGTTTGCTTTCGGGAAATGTTTATATATATATATATATATATATATATATATATATATATATTTTAAAAATATATTTTCAAAATTATGAATTATAGTTCTAGAGATATATTTCTAGAATAAGTATATTTTTTTAATAAAATATTATTTAAGAATTAAGATAATTAATGAAAAAATGATAAAATATTTTTTTTATCTTATTATTGTTGTTCTTTAAGTCTTATCTAAAATCTTGTTTTCATCTTATCTTTATGATTCTTTAAATCCTAATTTTAAATTATCTTCACCATATATTCATTATATAATAATGCTTTTTCATCATTATTATACAATATTTTGCATTTTTCTTCATGTTGAATGTGTTTTAAGGTACGTTCATCACTAACTTCATGTGACACTAAACCGTTGATGTAGACTTTGATTATAAAATAAATTAACACACTTAAAAAAAGAAATCATCGTCAAAAGTTTTGCTTTGTAATTAAGGGGTATAAGATATGAAGTTAATGAGGGATGTACCTTGAAACACAATGTCACATGAAGGAAAATACAAAATATTGTATAATAATGATGGAAATATTATATAGTGAATATATAGGGAAGATAGTTTAAAACTAGGATTTAAAGAATAATAAAAATAAGATTTTAGATATGATTTAAAAAACACTAATGATAGGATAAAAATAAACTAACAAACATGGGTATAAAATGAGTGTTTATCATCTTCTTTTTTATTCCCCATCAATTATCTTAATTCTTAAGTGATATTTTATCGTAAAAATATAACTATTCTGGAAGTATATCTTCAAAACTATGAATCATAGTTTTGGAGATACATTTCAAGAATATGTATATGCAATTTTGAAAGATATTTTTGGAAAACAAAATTGGTGTACTTCTTTAAGAAAAAGGGTATAATGGATAATTGAGAGGTGGGAAAGGGATATGGGGTGTACTCAGAAAAATGGGGTGTAAATAGCAAAAGCCTTATTGAACAAACAATTGAGCCCATAATTAAATCCAATGTTAGCAAAAAAAAAAGCAAGGAAAGAAAACTGACCAAAACATAATTATTTTTAATTTATAGAAATGAGGGAAAATAGAAGAGTACCACAAAATAAAGTATTTTATAATTCTACTTAATGACATGATTTAGTTTGAAACAGCAATAAATTATAAATGGAAAAATGTATAAAACTATAAACAAATAATATCTTTTTCCTTTTATTTTGGTATATAATAATATTCCTTAGTATAGTTCTTTTGTGATTTTGAAATTTTATCTGCAGAATATAATGGGTTGTCGCGTTCTCTACTCTAGCAGATTCTCAAAGCCACTTGCTGATGTAAATACTGTTCTCTAGAATTTTCTTGGCTTTCCAAATATTGTTCTTTCCTTGTATTCTCCAATGATCAATAGTCAGCATACTCTCTCTTCAAATTATGAAGAACCCTATTTTCTATAATAAACATATTAGCCTTGTTAGGTTTCCATGTTTGCAATTATGTTTATTGTTTACTAAATCGTTAAAACATGGACCTTTTCTTTTTCTTTGATAACCTTGGGCATTCAAAACTTATGGATTTAACTCAACTGATTACCTAGAGTATGTGATTTGTTGTAAATTAATCTCTTGATATATATTTTTAATTTTTATAGATAAAAAATACAATAACTTGTGGGAATAATGATAAGAAATTATTATATCTTTATTTAATTTTATTATATATTTATTACTAACTATATAAGTAGTGATTTGTTTTCATGATTTGTGGTAGTTTTTTGTTGTAGTTATTAGCTTGCATAATTATTGTAATTGAATTAATAATTTAGGCATTCTTAATTATGATAATTAACACAATATTTTTTAATTATCATAATTAGGACAATAGGTTAGACTTTCTTGATTATAGGATCAATTAAAATTTTATTCTTCTTAAGTTTTATTTGTATATAAATATGTACATATAAATGATGTACATAGAACATCTGCATATCAGTGTAAAAATAGGTTAGATTAGTCTTTAGGTTCTTATAATGTTACAAAAAATTTAATTGAGTTGTTATATTAATCTTAAATTTATAATCAATTTTTTATGTTAATTTTTCATGAAAAATATGTTAAATTTGACAAAATATTTTACTATATGCACACATAAATGTTAACTGTTATTCCATGTTAGTCCAAATGATATTTTTGTTATACATGAGATTATTATAACTCAATTCTAAAAAGTGAATTTCGTATGGTCCAGATCATAAATCCAATTTTAATGCATGATTAATCCTTAATTTATCTGTAATGTTGTTCGCACCTATGTAATTATCTCTGTAACAGTTTGTGATTTAGGGTTTACACCTCTCTAATCAACTTTAATGTACTAAATTAGGGTTCGAATTTATGTATTTATATGATAAAATATTCTATTAAACAAAATTCCCACAATAAATTAACATAATAACTTGATTATAAATTTAAAATTAATATAAGAATTCAATTTTAAAAATAAAATATAAAAAATAATTAAAATTTTGTAACATTACCAAGACCTACAGACTAATTGAACTAAAAGATAATAATGTCTTCTGCCTCAATACTTCTAAGTAAGTATTATTTGTTTTAATGAAAAAGAGAAACCAGGAGATGTATAAACAATATAGATCGTCGTCTACCTTGAACTTATTCCCTCCTTATATATAAAAGATAGATAGTTTTATTCCAAAAAAAGTTAAAAGAAAAAAAAGGCATGCAAAGAAGAATGATTTAACACGCATCATGCAAGGACACTCATGAAGTCATGCGATAATCCATATTTCTTCCAGATAATCGATTGTGCAATGGAATTAGGCCAGCCGTTGACAAAATAAAATTATTGGTTTATAATATTCCCATATAATATGCATAGGGTATAACATTTTGGTACCATATATCCAAATATTAAGTCAATTGCCGCTATACTTTCCCTTTTATTTTAATAGCAGCTATTATGGGCCACAATTAATCTTACAAAATATATTACTGTCAAGAGTTTGACTTCATATCAAAGATTAAAAAAAATATAAATTTAGTATATGAATGTCTAATAATACGATAAATTAATTTCATTAAATTTATGAGATCATTTAATTAGTAAATTGTAATGTTCAAGATCAATTTAATAATAAATTATATTTTTTAAGAATCAATTTAATATTAAGTTACAAAATTTAAGGATTAAATTATTTGTACACATTTTATATATTCATGAATTAAATTAAAAAAATTTATCTTTCAAAAGACCAATTCAACATCGTTTGACACTTTTTTTGAACAAATTTTACTGTTTACCTGAAAATCATGGACAAATTTGTATAATATGTGAATTTTGTCCTATTATGTAATAGTTTTATATTACTTTGACTATACGTATTAAATTATGTCTAAATTAAAAAATAAGGTAATAAAACTATTAATATTTTAGTATAATTATAAATATATTACCTCAATTTTCTGATTTATATGAATTATAATTTAAATAATTTTGAATTACTAGAAAATTTAATATAAATAATTTATGTTGAAAGAGTTTTCAACTCAACAGTAAATTTTAAAATAATATTTTTAATTAAAATATATTAAATAATACAATAATCGGTAAGAGTTACGTCAGTATTAGGACGAATATTACAAACTTTTATTAAAAATTTAAAATGCAATAAAAAAAACATGATTGATAGACTTAATATGTCATAAAATAAGATTTTTTATAGAAATCTTTAAAATAACATTTACTAAATATATATAAACAAAATAAAAACATTTACTAAGTATATATAAACAAAATAAATTTCTATTTACCTGATAACCAAATTTGAAAGATTTTTTCCCTTAATTGGCGAATAATACTGTTTGTTAATGCCATTTTTTCCAAAGTTTCCCAATGAAAGGAGATAAAGGATTAGTGGATGACGATTTTATTATTGTCATTGTAATTTATTAAAGTAAGGTACAAGGAAATAAATATTAACTAGAGGAGAGGAAGGCAAGAAAGAGATATAAGATAAAAAAAGGAAAAAGATATCAAAATCAAATAAGAAAACTTTCCTTTCTAAAAATAGTATTTTCAGAAAATAATATTTTATGCGAATGTTTCTTGGTTACATTTTTTTAGTTAAATTTTTTTTATTACCATAAAAATATAAGTTACTATTTTATCATGATCATATTATTTAATGTAATAAATAATTAAAGATTTTCGGTATTGATTTCCAGAAAACTTATATAAAGTTTTCTAAGAATATTTTTTTAGTGCAACATTGACACCACTATACTAACAGAAACTGAACTGTTTGGATTTAATGATTGTGTTTGAAATGATTCAGGTGACTTTGTTTTCACTATAACGTCCTGGTGTAGTGGAAACGTCTCCACCTATGAAGTTGACGCAAGAGTCCTTCTTGAAATAGTAACATGGGTCTTGAACAAAAATTTGATAAATGTCATGTTCGAAACAAATTACAAGCAAGTCGTTGATGACAACAATTCGAGTCTTGCTATTAACTCTGAGTTTGGTTATATTTTGTCTTTGTACAGGCAAAAATTATCTCTTATCCATTACTTGTATGTGAGTTTTATTAGAAGATAAACTAATAAAGTTGCTTATATCTTGACAAGAGTGTCTAGATTTCATGTTAGTCCTCATTACATTCCAAATTGTACTTATATCATTATGTTGAATGAAATTATATAAGCCTTTTGTTGTAAAAAATAATATTTTTATTAACCAAACATATTTTAATTATTCCTATAAATCACCTTTACTTCTAGATCCATCATTTCCCAAAATTCATGAATCTTGGGAATCATAATTTTTTGGCATAAAAAAAAATTCTCTGATATCATGGAGATGACTCTTTTTTTGTACCCTATGAATTATGATTTTGGAATATATTTGGTTAATCATAAGCAATTTTTGGAATAATGGTTATCAAACTTTTGAGTTAACTCGATAACTGTTATAAGTTTACGAGTTCACTTACTTTCTACGAGTTGAATCATATGCAAACTCTTTTTTTAGTAGATTCTGAGAATGCAAACTCGATAAACTCTTGAGTTTATCACTGAGTCAGCTAGTAAAAAAATATTAGATCAAAATATAAGTCATTTTGAGTTATTTATGTACATTTAGGATTCAACATACTTTCATTTGGTGTGTTGTTCCTTAATAGAAGAATCCTCATATCTAACAACATCAAATCTTTACTCTCCAGCAACATCAAACGTCAATAAGAATGCTCTACCACTATTATCACTTTCGTAAGTTATTATTTAATAGTGATATATTACTAGACTTGATTATTTAAAAATTGTGAAATTTATGATTTACTATTTTGTTTTATTATATTTTTGAAATGTTTAATTGGTATGTTATTTATTAGTATAAGTATTTTGTTATTATTTTTATATGAAATAAATTCTTAGAGTTCATGAGTTGAGTTTATAGAACTTTTACGAGTTTACGTAGATTTTCGAGTTCAATAACCTTATTTGGAATGTTTATACTATTTTTGAATAAAAAAAAATATGTTTCTCAGCAATGATTAAAATTGGATGCATACGGGTCATTACATAAAGCACTGTTGGACTCTTCTAATCTAATAGATAAATATGTTTTATTGTAATTGAAAAGAATCCTCTTATATAATTGAGAGTTTGTATGCTGTACCAAATAATTTAGAGAATTTTGACACTGTTATTTTTTTAATCAATTAAATTATATGTCATATTTTTTTATTAATTATTATTTTTTAAGTTAATACTTGTTTATTATTTTTTTTGAAATTTTAAAATTGTAATTTTTTAAATTAGAAAATAATATTAAAGATAATTTTAGGAGTTTGAATCCTAAAATCTTTTTAGTTACTTTCAACACTTTTTATATAATTTTTTTTGGGATTTCAGGTTTAAAAATTTGTTACTATTATTATTTCTTTAGCATATGTTTTATAAAAAATGTTGAAAGTAACTAAAAAAAATTTAAGGTTCAGATTTCTAAAGTTATCTTTATTCATATTTTCTAATTTTAAAAAAGGTGCAATTTAATTTTTTTAAATGATAATCAAAGACTAATTTAAAAAAACAAAAAACAATTAATTCAAAAATAACATATAATTTAATTGATTAAAAAATTAACAGTTCAAAATCCCCAAATCATTGGGTGCACAGTAGGAACTCTCCTTATAACTATTGTCCTCCTCTTTTTTCTTCATAATATGTGCACCGATAATCCAATCACATTTATTAAAATAAAAATCCAATCCCATTTTTTATTTTTGAAACAGATCCAATCCCATTTTATTTGTTGTAGCATTAGTAAACTTGATCGCTAATAAGTAAAACGACAGAAATGATCTGTGACCGACAATGTTGTCATTGTAATCAAAACAATGTACGATATAATTGTCCTTGTTTAGTTGTTTTGGTACACTCGGATGCCGCGAGATTTATGAGAACAACCGCAAGGATACGAATATTAGGAATCAACCTGTCCTTTCTAACTGAATAATAAGAATCAGAAGAAAAAAAAAAAAAGGACTTGTTGTCGTCAACAGACAAACCGTGTGGTACAAACATTTTAATATATCAAAGACCTTAGGACACATACATAATACATTCATTTACCAGAAAGAAAAGAACTCAAACAAATAAGGTAATCCATGTAGTTGCCTCCCGTTCTTCCACCTATTTTTAAACATTCTCTCGTTCTCTCTCCTCCACCACATTTTAGGGAACACCCGCGCTTATTTCTGCGACCCTCATAGCTGTTTTTATTTTTATTTTTGGGGTTGTTTATTTGCTGGTTTCGTTTTCTTTTTTTGTGGTTTTACCCTTCAAAATCGCTCCTTTACCAAAAAATTGAGCGATGGATTGTTGGGATCAGGTTCCTGTTGGCATCTCAGAGTTGGTGATGACAACCTCCGCAATGCTCATTGCACAAAAGCCAAAAGCCTTTGATTCTTAGAAAAGCTAAAAAGGTATCCACACATACACACAGACCGACCCCCTTTTTTTGGGGGGGCCATAAAAAATGGTCAATTTTTCCGTCTGAGGCTTTTCTCTAATTTAGCGTAATTCTTAATCTGTTTTTGCTTGTTTCGTTTGATGCTTCAGCTGGCCGTTTCGTGGTTGCTGCTATCAAGGTTTGTGCTTTGCCGGATACCTGTTTTTTTAATTTTTATTTTATTTTCACCTTGTTTTTTTTCTTTATTTTTTCTGGTTCGTTGGTCTTGGTTGTCGAATAGTGTGAATTGGGTCGTTTTCTGATAGCTATATTTTTCTTTATTCCGGTACTATTTTCTCAAGGGAACATAGTCAATAAAACAAATGTTTGGCGAGAGAAAATTCTGAGTTTGAATCACGGAAAGTCAATTTCGTAGACATGATATAATATAGAGAAGAAGGCACGTTCTTTTGAGGGTGCTCCGTGCTCCTATCAGTTTCAATTTTTATTAAATTTGAAAAACTTTTTTGCTAATTAGAATTTTCTTGCTGCTTTTTTTTTATATAATTATTTTAACATCGTTGGGGTTGTACAAAAAATTGGTTTTGGAATTTGAAGTTGTGAGTGCTGAAGATGGATTCGGAAGGCGAGGGTGTTAGGACACCAAAGATGGGAGTGGAAGCAGAAGGGGCTCTGAATTCAAAGATGAAAGGTGCTGGAAACGTGAGCAGTAAGGATATGATTTTCAGAGCTGATAAGATTGATCTCAAGAGTTTGGATGCACAGCTGGAAAAGCACTTGAGCAGGGTTTGGTCGAGGAGCATTGAGACTAAACGGCCTAGAGAAGAGTGGGAGATTGATTTGGCCAAATTGGATCTGCGATATGTTGTGGCTCATGGGGCATATGGTACTGTATACAGGGGTACATATGATACCCAAGACGTTGCAGGTATTTACACGTCATTTATATATGTTGTGTTCTTCACTTTTATTCTGTTTGATTTTATTTATCTTATAAAGTGAGTGAATAGAGATTGAATATGTCATTCAGTATCTTTAAATACTGAAACGTTCTGCATGGTTTCTAGTTTCTGACAAAATTGGCTGGTTTCCTCATAGCCTGTGAGTCTGGAGTTTAAATTTTTTCTTAAATCGATCATATAGGCTTTGCTATAATATTATTATTTACATCTTTGCCTGAGTTTGAGGTTGTGATTGCGAGAGCATAGCTTCAGCTTAGCGTTGAATAAAAATGACCAATGATTTGTGATGTTCTGTTATGGTTTGAGTTACAATTGTTCTTAGAACAAGGCATGTTTTGGCAATTTTTTTCTCCATGTCATTATATGTTGGTCTAATGACACATCCAGTTTTTTAGCAATGAAGTTAAATGTCGAAAGATGTGTTTTAAAGCCCCCTTGCTGGTTGGCTGAAAATATCAAACTAGTGGATGTGTCAAAACTAAAGCTTATAGAATTTTTAGAAGTAGTGGATTTCCTTGGATCTTATCAAACTTAAATATTAACTCCTCATATTCACTTTATGTCAAACTACATCTTTATAAATGTTTATAATAAATTTATGGTATGGGGAATATAGCAGTGTACTAATTCTATTATCTTTTTGGGTCTGTGAGAGTAGGACAGAACGAGAAATAGTTTCTATAACTTTTGTATTGTCATCTTGAATTTTATAGTGAAGGTGTTGGACTGGGGTGAGGATGGTGTAGCTACTGCTGCTGAAACAGCTGCTTTGCGGGCATCTTTTAGGCAGGAGGTTGCTGTCTGGCAAAAACTTGACCATCCAAATGTGACAAAAGTAAAAACTCAGTCCTCAATCTCATTTATTTAAATTTATGACTGCTACTTTATATTTTAACAAAGTTGAAGAAAAAAGTGGCAGTTACTGATATGACACCCCTGTTAGTTATGTCATTTTTGCATGCTTAGATTTCTGTTCTTGTTATCTGTTTAAAAGGAAATATAAATTAAGTTCATAGTTCTGCACAGCAATTTTGATTTGATGAATAACTTTTCAGATTAGTTTTTGTTTTGTATTCATTTTTGCAACAGTTTGTTGGAGCTTCAATGGGTACTTCAAATCTTAAGATTCCGCCAAAAAACCCTATGAATGCCGACGAAGAGTCCCTTCCTTCTAGGGCATGCTGTGTTATTGTTGAGTTTGTCTCTGGTGGGACACTAAAGCAATATTTGTTTAAAAGTAGAAGAAGGAAACTTGCTTATAAGATTGTGATTCAGCTGGCTTTGGACCTTGCTAGGGGGTATGTCCCAATTTTAACATCTTTACAATTACAAACTACATATCTTCTACTAATATAAATAATTTGTTTTCCCCAATATGTGCAGTCTTAGTTATCTACATTCAAAGAAGATTGTTCATCGAGACGTTAAGACAGAGAATATGTTACTAGATACTAGTCAGAATCTAAAAATAGCTGATTTTGGAGTTGCTCGGGTTGAAGCTATGAATCCAAGTGACATGACTGGTGAAACTGGAACCCTAGGATATATGGCTCCAGAGGTAAGTGTTTCCGTGGGATTGCCTCCCTATTCTATTAGTCGTCTTTGTTATTTCAAATATAACTTGCAACCTTACAAGTTACTTTGGTATAATGGGAATAAAAAGGTTTGGACCTGAGACCTCATAAGAATTATGTAAACCCCTCAGCACTAGCCCAATCCTGGCTTATGGTGCTGTTTCTATTACTATTTGTGTGCATACATTCAGGGTTGTTGTGAAACAGTCACTACCAGTTATTAACTTTAATCTTGAGATCACGCTACATGTAGGTTCTGGATGGAAAACCTTACAACAGGAGATGTGATGTCTATAGCTTTGGCATTTGCTTGTGGGAAATTTATTGCTGTGATATGCCTTTTCCAGATCTAAGCTTTGCTGATGTGTCATCTGCAGTTGTTCGCCAGGTCAGTTTATGGAAACACACTTCCATAGCATGTTTGCCTATATGTTGCCCATGATACATTCATGAATTTTGTATTCTTGCACAGAATTTACGACCAGACATTCCGAGATGTTGTCCAAGCGCCTTAGCAAATATCATGCGGAAATGCTGGGATGCGAATCCAAACAAGCGTCCAGAAATGGAAGAGGTGGTGAGGATGCTGGAAGCACTTGATACTAGCAAAGGTGGTGGTATGATACCTGAAGATCAGAGTTCAGGTTGCTTTTGTTTTGCCCCAACCCGTGGTCCCTAATCCTTGAACCCAACATAACGTCATTATGTTGCGTGTTCAAGAGATGAGATCAGGCACTGCAACTGGCAATTGATATTTTATGGTTTTGCCAGTTCACAGCTCAATTTCCTTTCCTTTTATGGCCAGAATATTGTGAAAAGAAAGGAAGGGAATTGTATTTTATTTTTTAAATTTTTGGCCAAAGGAGTGATTTCATTGCTTCTTACATATTGTATCTAGTACTGAAAACTGGTTTCTTTTGAGCATGAAAATGGTTTATTAATTATAATCTCTAATCAAAGTTTCCCCTAATACTAACTACTACTACTTGTGCCTGGCTGTCTAACTAGAGTAATAATATTATTTTGAGTACTGAGTTTACTTTGGTTGTTTGTCCCTGTTTCGGTGAGCAACTTAAACTGAATTGAAGTCCGAATAGGATATGATATTTCTAATCTGTCTCTAGACATGGTATCTCAATTTTTTAATAAAATTTTGGTAAGTTCTTAATAAATAAGATAAAGATAGAACATGCTTGGAGTCTATAATACCAGTGGCCACAAAGGAATAAGGAAAAGCGGGGTGAAGAGATAAAAACAGTCTCCTTCAACATACTTTGCCAACTATCAAATAAAATTTAAAACAAAAAACTGTTTGTATTTAGAAAAACCCAGAATGATTGAATTGAACACCAATCGAGATAAACCGCACTGTACTTGGCATAAAATGAACCAAAAATAATGGGCACGTAAATTTAGTAATTAGTTTATGGAAATGATAGCAATACTTTGTTAATATTTTTCTTAATGTCAAGCTGTAAGATTTTTAATTTTATGTTTATTTTGGCGATTAAACAATAACTATGGAGTTATAGGCCAGTTTGTTTAAACGTTAATAAAATGTTTTTTTTAAAGTGTTTTCGTTTAAAAATAATAATAAAAAACAGATATAATTTGCTTCTTGAAAAAGTAAAAAAATTTCTTTTTTTTTTAAATAAAAAAACAGTTTATACAAACATATATAAAAAAAACGTTTTATTAAAAGCACAAACAAACGGGCACATAATTGTATACGATGGTCTAACTGATTAAAGTCGTGTGTATTGTAGGTTTAACCAAAATAATATTTTACAATAATAAAACGATTCAAGTAATCCAATTGTTTTTAGAACAAGTAATCCAATTATTAGAATTAAGGTTTTCATAAAATAAATAGATTTGTATAATTTTATATAGTTTAAGAATAAACACATTTTTTATCCCACCACTTTATGTTTTTATTAGCAAACACACATCACTTTATTTTAAGTGATATACGTATATAAAATATAAAATACAAGAGAACAATTACACTTATTAGTCTATCTCCATATATATTCTTATACAAAGAAAAAATAAACTAAGACAAAATCCAGAGAGTTGACTTCATACTTGTAAAAATTATATTGGTCTGATTGGTAAAATTGATTCAATTGAGAATCAATGATTTGGCTAATTCAATTGAGACATCAGATCGAAAATGCATTCGACCTGAATCAATTTGATTTGATTCAATCAGATTTAATAAAAATTAATGACTCGGACTAGATTGCTATGGTTTGACCTAATGGATCATTCTTTAATTCTTTTTTTTATATAAATTTTTTTACAATTCTTAAAATATGTTAAACTATTAATAAGTAGTTATTGAATACTTACATATCATATACTCCTACAATATTATTTTGATCTTTATGAAAATATATAATAACTAATAATTATTATCTTTATCTTGATATAATTTAATATTTATGTATTTTATATATCTTTACAATACTTACTCATAATCATTTAACAACTTTTGTACTTAGTGGTATAAAATAATAAAAGTTTTATTAGTCACTTAATGATTCTACCAACTAAATAATCTATAATAATAAATAATTATGTAATATTGAAATATAAACTACGGATTTCTAGCATTTTATTAGTTATATTACATACATTTTTTTAGTTTTTTAAGATATATTTGGATCAATTGAGTCAATAAGTAGCACATCGGTTTGAATCCTGATTCAATAAGAGTTTCTTAATTGGGTTGATTTTCATGATAGTGATCAACACTGTAGTGTAAGGTTGAAATGCATTTATATATGAATGAATCATTTCTTTAACGAAAAAATCCGAAAAATTTTATACAATAGGAAAAAAATGTAATAAAATTAGTATATGAAAAAATATATAAAAATAATATATTTTTTTCAACATACCAATAAAATATCTCTGTGTATATTGTGCGATTAATCACGAGCATATGAAAGACAAGCGCAGCCTGACACTGACACATTACAAGGTTCAGACAGATGGATATTGTTTATGTAGCTGGTTTGAGGAAGACATACATTCGCTGATGGTTGTGAGTTGAGTTACAAAGTACAATTGCTCCACAAACCAATACGAATATGGCCTTGGCGACGACCCTTCTTCCATCTTCTACACTTTTGTTTCCCACAACCGTAATGGAACCTAAACCCATGACCACAAACCCATCCCCCAAGTTACTTGTTAACTGCAAAACCCTGAAGGAGCTGAAGCAGTTGCACTGTGACATGATGAAGAAAGGGCTGTGTCACAAGGCTGGTGGTGACCTCAACAAGCTTATTGCTGCTTGTGTCCAGATAGGTACCCATGAGAGCTTGGACTATGCTCGAAGTGCCTTTGAGGATGATGATAAGGGAAACATGGCCTCCTTGTTCATGTTTAACTGTCTTATTAGAGGTTATGCTTCAGCAGGGTTAGGTGACCAAGCAATCTTGCTTTACGTTCAGATGGTGGTGATGGGCATTGTGCCTGACAAGTACACCTTCCCATTTTTGCTGAGTGCATGCTCTAAGATTATGGCACTTCCTGAGGGTGTTCAAGTTCATGGGGCGGTTGTTAAGATGGGTTTGGAGGGAGATATCTTTGTCAGCAACTCTTTGATACATTTCTATGCAGAGTGCGGGATAGTTGACTTGGGACGAAAGGTGTTTGACGAAATGCTTGAGAGAAATGTTGTGTCTTGGACTAGTTTGATCAATGGTTATGCAAGGAGGGACTTGGCACAGGAGGCTGTTTCTCTTTTCTTTCAAATGGTGGAGGCTGGTGTTGAACCCAATCCGGTTACCATGGTCTGCGTTATATCTGCTTGTGCCAAATTGAAAGATCTTGAATTGGGTAAGAAAGTGAGCGCTTATATCAGTGAGTTGGGTGTGGAACTTAACACACTCATGGTGAATGCACTGGTTGATATGTACATGAAATGTGGGGATATATGTGCGGCAAGGCGGATTTTTGATGAATGTACTGATAAGAATTTGGTTATGTACAATACTATCATGTCAAACTATGTACAACATGGGTGGGCTGGTGACGTGCTAGTAATTTTGGATGAAATGCTGCAAAGAGGACCACGACCAGATAAGGTGACCATGTTATCTACTATTGCAGCTTGTGCACAGTTAGACGATCTTTCTGTTGGGGAGTCATCCCATGCTTATGTCTTACGGAACGGACTTGAAGGTTGGGATAACATTTCCAATGCGATCATTGACATGTACATGAAATGTGGCAAAAGAGAAGCAGCTTGCAAAGTTTTTGAGCATATGCCAAACAAGACGGTGGTGACTTGGAATTCGTTAATTGCAGGTTTGGTTAGAGATGGTGACATGGAATTAGCTTGGAGAATCTTTGATGAGATGCTTGAGAGGGATCTTGTATCTTGGAACACTATGATCAGTGCATTGGTTCAAGTGAGCATGTTTGAGGAAGCAATTGAGCTATTCAGAGAGATGCACAACCAGGGGATTCAAGGAGATAGAGTGACAATGGTGGGCATTGCTTCTGCCTGTGGATATTTAGGAGCTCTTGATCTTGCCAAGTGGGTATGTACTTACATTCAGAAAAATGACATTCAATTGGACTTGCAGCTTGGCACAGCTTTGGTTGACATGTTTTCAAGATGTGGTGATCCCTCAAGTGCTATGCATGTTTTCAAAAGAATGAAAAAACGGGATGTGTCTGCCTGGACTGCTGCCATCGGAGTTATGGCAATGGAGGGAAATACAGAAGGGGCTATTGAGCTTTTTAACGAGATGCTTGATCAAAAGGTGAAACCAGATGATGTTGTTTTTGTGGCACTATTGACAGCATGTAGCCATGGTGGCTCTGTGGACCAAGGGAGGCAACTTTTTTGGTCAATGGAAAAAAGCCATGGAGTACGTCCTCAGATTGTCCACTATGGATGTATGGTTGATTTGCTGGGTCGAGCTGGACTGCTGGAAGAAGCCGTTGATCTCATACAAAGTATGCCAATAGAACCTAATGATGTTGTGTGGGGATCTCTGCTAGCAGCTTGTCGGAAACACAAAAATGTTGAATTGGCACATTATGCAGCTGCAAAGTTAACACAATTGGCCCCTGAAAGAGTTGGGATTCATGTGCTGTTATCTAACATATATGCATCAGCTGGAAAATGGACTGATGTAGCAAGAGTGAGGTTGCAAATGAAGGAGAAAGGGGTCCAGAAAGTTCCTGGATCAAGCTCAATAGAGGTTCACGGATTGATTCACGAGTTCACCTCAGGTGATGAATCACACGCAGAGAACACCCAGATTGGATTAATGCTGGAGGAAATAAACTGCAGGCTAAGCGAGGCAGGGTACGTTCCTGATACAACCAATGTCTTACTGGATGTTGATGAGCAGGAGAAAGAGCATTTGCTCAGCAGGCATAGTGAGAAACTAGCCATGGCTTATGGATTAATCACTACTGGTCAACGTATACCCATACGGGTAGTAAAAAATCTTCGAATGTGTTCTGATTGTCATTCATTTGCAAAATTAGTGTCAAAACTATACGATAGGGAAATTACAGTTAGAGACAATAACAGGTATCATTTTTTCAAGGAAGGATTCTGTTCTTGTAGAGATTATTGGTAATAGATTTATAAGGATTTAGGAGGGAACTTCTTACCTCTGGTTTACAAATCAACTTTACTCTTGGCAATTCAAGTCAACATCTACTATTGGGCTTCTTTTTTTTTTTTTTTTTTTCCTTAAAAGATGGGACTTAAACAGAAGGGTAAAACCCCAAATAATACTTGAATCACTCGGAAGACAGATACTCCAAAATCATCGGCTGAAATCAAAGGACTTCATTTTTGTTTTAAATTGTGCAAGAAGGAAGTGTTGATTTGTTCAACCCTATTGAAAAAGAAAATGTGTAAAAAGTAGAGCAACAAATTACACGAAAAGGGAAGAAAACCAAACAATCCTAAGGGCATGACTCTCCAAAGTTACAAAGTTACTATTAACTTGTCTGACATAGCGACGAAGCAAATACACCAAGGCATTCTTCTAAGTATCATTATCTCATCTACCATGCTTAGCCACACTTGGCCAACGTTAGAGTATTAGATATCACAATTCAAGTGAGTATTTCTTTTAGGTCACCTGAGATGAAATACTTAACAGATATCCTAAGAGCGCTAGCACCAAGCGAAGGTCACCACGTTAGAGAAGTCACATTCCTGCTTACAAGATGTATTTTGCCTTGAACATTATGTGTACGGATTGGTAATTTTCAAGCAAAAAAAAAAGTGGCTTCAAATTTGATTTTAGTCTCCTCCGTAAGCAACATTTTGTCACCTCTGCGTTGAATAAAATGTGTTGACAAAATTATTCTTTTAATTTAATATTATATTGTTATTTAATAACATTAAATAAGAAAAAACATCTTTTTTAAAATAACTATACATCTATAAATAATTTTGATTAACAGTATTCAAAAAACATTCGTTGTGATAAAATTATTACTCAAATAAATGAGTCCAAACACAAATAAATTCAACCACTCCTTTTACTAAAATCAATTTAACAAATAAACTTTAAAGATTCTAATCAAAACACATACATCTATCTGTTTGTTTTAAATTCTGCATGCAAGGAAGTATGGATTTCCTTTGTTTAACGCTATTGAAAAATGGGTAAACGAGGGTTTGCGGTGACTTAAATATCACGTGTCCTGGCCTCCAGGAGATGAGTAGACATACTGAGATGCAGCCATGTATAAAACGGAAAATAGTCAAAACCAGGAAAAAAGTAAGAAGGAAAGTATCAAGGAAGTCGTTCCATTTTTTGCTTTACCAAAAGGACAACATAACCGAAACTATTTGCAGGATACAGCACAAAGCCTCAAAACTAGATGGCTTCATTTTCATGATGTGTGCTCTAACGTTGGGAAAATGGAATCAACCAAACCATTGTACATTGGGTCCACCTTCCACAGACTAGCAAGATGAAAATGCGATGATGTTTGCCGATGGATTTCTTCAATGAGCCAGATGGTGGCCTCAGCTTTGTGTGGATGAAATATGTTGTCCAAGGGCTTGTATTCATCCTCATTGCCAATTCTCAACTGATCCCATTGCTTGAGGAGAATATTGGTGAGGTAATGCAGAGGCTGTCCGTATATCTGCTTCATGGATCTGCCTAATCCCATCCATGAGGTAAATGGGATCATAGTGCCTCGATGATTTGGGATTGGGATCTGCTTCATGTAATCCTGATACATTTCTGCCCGTCTGATGAATGCATCTGCGTGCAAGCATGACCCTTAAAGTAAGTGCATGCATAAGAATGGCAAGCACACAAGATTAAGAAAGACCCATACAAGGTATCTACAAATCAAAGTACAAACGAGTTCAGGCCACAGTATTAATAAGTTTATCCAAATGATAACAGCAATGAGTTACAAGCGAAGGATCCTGAAAGAGAATGTGGCAAAGGTATCCCATTTCCAATGTGACTCGAAATAATAGTAAAAAATTCAAACAGTGTTCTCTTAGCTGATATGCTTAAAAGCAACTGTCAACATAAATATTTTGAGCAAAACAAGGTGAAAAAAAAAGGGTTCTCTTATTCAAGGTTAAATACATCATACATGTTATTGACATTATAAAGCAAAATGACCTGTCACTAACAATTAACATTGAATAAGAACGAAACAATATGCTTTAAAACAGAACTACAAATCACAGATAGAGTTCAACATTGTGACCATTTACCCATTTAACATCATGCCTCTGACTACACTGATCTGAGCATGGAAAAAAAATACAATAAAAAGCCATAAAACAGAGCCACAAAACCATCCATACAGATACATTTGTGTCATCAATCATTAATCTTAGATTCTGCAATATTGATCTATCTATCTATCTATCTATCCCTACGGGGCAAGGCAATGCATAGCGGTAGATTAATAATTCAATTCGCATAAGATTTATAAATAAGTAATTAAAGTGAATATACCTTGGGACTTGGTATCTATGGAGGAGTTAGGGATAGTTGGAGGGTTGGGACGAAGGGAGTTTGGAGAAGAAGAAGAGACATCAATTTGATTTTCCCATGGAAATGATCTCTTCATCGCGAACCAGGATCTTGGTCCTGCTCAACACATGAATATTAATTAATTAAATTGAATGAAACAAAAACCCTACAAGTGAAGTGGGGGAAGAAAGTACCCAAATTGAATCGGGGGTTATTGATGCATCCAAGTGCAGTGCACACTGCAAACCCTCACGCACTCCGTGACACTGTTGTGCTGGACCAAGCCCTGCACTGCACTGCACTCGATTCGCCCGCGTTTACTAACACTACTACTCTAGTACTATTCTGACTTCAAAACTCCGTTTGGAAGGAGTTTAAGCCAAAGGAAAGAAATTTCAAGAGAGAGAAAAAAAAAAAAAAAAAAAACTAAGAGTAACAAGTAATAATTTTGTTGTTTTGATTGAAGAAAAAAAATCTGAAAAGAATTTGACTTCAATAAACAATAATTTAATTTTTTTAATTTAAATTTTCCTTATTTTTTCTTTTCTATCAAACATAAGATAAGTTTAAATACATCGTTGTTATTATCATCAAAACATTGGTTTGAATAAAAATAATTTAATTTTTTAAACAAAATTTTAATTCAAATTTTGTAAATAAAAAATATAATTAAAAAATAAGATTTCATTTTATATGTTAAAAAAATTGAATTCACGTTAGTAATAACTATTAAGTTAAAGTTAGAATTATTTATTTATTTAAAAATGACAACACCAACCAAATCATCCTGATTGCATTAAGGTTGCTTCAGGTCGATTAGGAAAAAAATACATGTATTTATATTAAAAAAAAGATTCAAATGGTAAAGTGGCTCAATAATTTATTTTATAAATTTTATTAATTTAGGTAGAATTTATCCAATATTTTATAAATTTTTCTTCTTTTTAAAAAGAGAATATCAGCCAAATACTATTTAATCTACGTCACTTTAATTTATTTAAGTTGTGATATTTTGATCCATGAGACAAATAAGAGATTTGAGTTTAATAGACATCCTCTGTAAAATAAATACTTTATTAGTCCATTAAAAATCAATGATTTTAACTTTTAAAATAATTATTATAAAAATAAATGAACTTATCATATATATAATAATTTATAATAAAATAAAAGTATAAATGATGTTTACAATATTAACTTATAGAAAATAATACATAGTGCATGGCCTTTTTTCTAATTTATTATAATTTTTTTCTTCTTTCTTATAGAACAGAAATGAAAATATCATAACAAGAAAAGCTATATAATGATAGTGTTAAGATATTAACTTTTAAAATATTATACATTTATGTAATCACATATATTTTAAATTTATTAATATTTAAAATAATTATTTAAGTAAAATGATGATTTATGATTGAATTATAGAGAAGATGAGTGTATAAACATTAGCTTCCATTAAATTTACATAAAAAAAAACTCTATTAACCAAAGTAACCTTCGGCCTCACTCTGGATTCTGAAACCTTTCCTTCCGTTTTCGTATTCAACGTAGCCCCCCAAAAATGCTCTCCGAGTTCCGATTTCTAAAACTCTTCACTCACAGTGGTGCTCCCTCCGTGGGTCAAGTTCTCCGACACCCCGACCCCTCCAGACGCTGACTCAGACGACAACTTCGTTATCCCTTCACTCGCTCACTGGGTCGACATCCACATGCTCACTACCAAGCCCAAAGTCCTCACGCAATCACCCAAGCAAGACAACCTCGACGAAGTAGAAGCAGTAACCAAAGTTCTCAACAAACGCTACCCTTCTCCCGAGTTAGCCGCTTTAGCACTCGATTAACTTAGTTTTCAGCCATCAAGCGGTTTGGTTTCGCAGGTTCTCAACAGATTCAGCAACGACTGGGTCCCTGCTTTGGGTTTTTCCAAATGGGCAAAATCTCAAACAGGTTACCGGCATTCCCCCGAACTCTACAACTTGATGGTTGACATCTTGGGAAAGTGCAAATCCTTTGATTCCATGTCGGAGTTGGTGGAGGAAATGGCAAGACTGGAAGGCTAAGTCACATTGGAAACCATGACCAAGGTAATGAGGAGGCTTGCCAGGGCACGCAAATATGAAGATGGTATTGAAGCATTTCGCAGATGGAGAAGTTTGGTGTCAAGAAGGACACTGCAGCGTTGAATGTTCTCATTGATGCATTGGTGAAAGGAGATAGTGTTGAACATGCCCACAAGGTTGTTTTGGAGTTTAAAGGTTCGATACCTTTGAGTTCTCGTTCTTTCAATGTTTTGATGCATGGGTGGTGCAGAGCGAGGAACTTTGACAATGCAAGGAAAGCCATGGACGACATGAAGGAACACGGGTTTGAGCCTGATGTTTTCTCGTACACTAATTTCATTGAAGCGTATTGCCACGAGAGAGATTTCCGCAAGGTTGATCAAGTTTTGGAGGAGATGAGGGAAAATGGGTGCCCCCCTAATGCTGTGACTTACACTAGTGTGATGCTTCATCTGGGGAAAGCAGGGCAACTGAGTAAAGCTTTGGAGGCTTATGAAAAAATGAAGAGTGATGGCTGTGTGGTTGACACTCCAGTTTATAGCGGCATGATATTCATTCTTGGCAAAGCTGGGAGGTTAAAGGATGCTTGTGATGTGTTTGAGGATATGCCTAAGCAGGGGGTCGTGAGAGATGTGGTGATATACAATACCGTGATTTCTACTGCTTGTGTTCACTCACACGGGAAGAGACTGCTCTTAGGTTGCTTAAGGAAATGGAAGACGGGTCGTGCAAGCCGAATGTTTGGACTTACCATCCGTTGCTCAAGATGTGCTGCAAAAAGAAGAGAATGAAGTTGCTCAAGTTTTTGTTGGATCACATGTTCAAAAACAATATAAGCCCTGATTTGGCCACTTACTCGCTTTTGGTAAATGCTCTCTGTGAAAGTGGAAAAGTTGAGGATGCTTACTCGTTTTTGGAGGAAATGGTCTTGCGGGGATTCACTCCGAAACCCAGCACGCTCAAGCAATTGGCTGGAGAGCTCGAGTCCAAGAGCATGTTAGGAGAGAAAGTGCGTGTTGAGGAATGGATGGATCACTTCTCGCAGAAACAAAATATTTACCTGTTTTGGCATAAGATGAACTATTTCTAAGTCAGCAAAGTCTGCTAGTGATTGGTCCCTCATTTCGTCCCATGCCATGAAAGAAAATGGAAATGACCTTAGTCTTTGGGAATGAATCTTGTGCTATTTTCACATGGTTATATCATGTGAGGATTTTGTTTTTGTTCTTCTCTTCTTAAATGTAGGCAAATTGTAAAATAGTTCCACCTCTTGTACATTTAAGAGAAAGATTGACACATTTTTACATAAATTTTATTTGCTGGATTAACTGACAGTGTACTTGTGTTTTGAACGTGATTTATGTATGTTTTCTTCGTACTCAAGTAGGCATGATTATCGATTAAGAGAAACAGATGTGTATTTCTTATTTTATACTAGTTGCATCCTGTGATAAAGGGTGAATCAAGGAACACATTAGAGATTTTTTTATGAAAGGCAAAAGAAAATTTATAAATGAAAAATGGCAAGGAATGAAGCACAAGGCCCATCCTCAATCCATACAATTACAAAATATGGACTCAGATTAATGCCTTCAGGACTCTGAAAGTCATAGTCCCCATTTACATATCGAAGTAAATAACTAAAAATCATAACCCAATTTACATATGCTAGTATTCAAGCCACTCTAAATGCATAATCAAGAAGAAAAATTTAACTTGTATAGTTGTATATCCTTATTGTTGTTGTGTACGGCACTAATTTTATCATCTAAGTCTTGTCTTTAAAAACTAGTCACTCCTTTCCCATTTACCCTGTGCCCACAACATTTTTGTGCCTTTCCTTAACAGAAGATAACCCAGATGACAAACATATTCATATATAGCAAGAATCCAGAAATAAAAGATTATTAAAATCAGTTAAAATTTGCATTGAGAAATTAATGGTGCAATATAACTGCAACAACACATTTGATAATCATGCAACTCATTGATTAAAAAAAAACACAAAAAACCCAATTTTCCAACCATAAACACTAAATCCTCATGGGACAACATTGGGCCTCCCTTCAAACACAAACTAGTAGTAGATCTCGTCCCCGAAAACGTTATGGATCCCAATCCTTTTGGCAGAAAAGCAAACCCTACCGTTGTCTTTGTAAACTTGCAAACGAATTTGAAATCAAATCTACTTCCCCGCGCTGTTGCCATATACATCAGATCAAGGTAGGAAGTAAGCCAGCACGCTGTAACAGAATAAGTAGTATACACAAATCATCAATAAAAGATAAAGTGAACTAAGATAAGATAACATTGAATTGTATAATTTAAATTTCAAATTATTGTTAGGAGTTGTTAGGTTGTTACATCTTATTATTATATTTTAATATTTGAATAGGAATTAAGATTAGATTACTTTGTGAAAAGTATCTTTAGTGGTAGATCTTAAATTGGGATCTTAGACCACTTTTTGATGGATCGTATAGTACCACATAGGATTAAAGATCTCAAGAACTCTCAAGAACTCTCTAATATTTTCTTTTAATGGTAGATCTCATTTTGAGATTTTAGGGAAAGAGAAAGAAAAAGAAAATTTATTCTTTTTTGAATAATGTGCAGATCTTGAGGGATCTTGTACAAGAACCCATTCTCCATGTTGGAGATCTCTCCACTTCCTTTATTGGGATATCGTGAAGATCAGATCTTGAGCTCAAGATCTTTGTTTAAGATCTACCACTAAAGATAACATTTTGTTGAATTTCTCTCTCTTATATAAGAAGCTCATGTTGAGGAAAAATATATGAGAGAGAATCGATGAATGAATGAAACTAATGAGAAATTATTATCTTAATTCATGCGTATCTGATTTTTAACATGGTATTAGAGTCATGGTTTCCTCCATGAATGAGAGTCATGATATTCTTCCATGAATGAGAGTCGTTTTAAAAAAAAAATAAAAAATAAAAAATCATGGTTTCCGCCATATGAGAGTTATGGTATCCTCCATTAAAAAAACATGGTCTCAGAGCCATAGTATCCTCCATGAAAGAGCCATGGTATGAATGAGAATCATGGTATCCTCTTATTTTTTCAAAGTCTTTCTTTACATTCCCAAATGTATACCTCCTTCTATCTTTTTATCATATCTTCAATGTATTTCACTTATACCCAATCATCTATCTCCTCCTTAACTTTCACCTTCTCCGATTCCTTTACAAATTATGATATTATTATCATAAATTTCATTTTTGTCTCGCATAATCTTTGCGATTTTGGTTCTGTTTTGAATCCTTCTCGTATTTATTTGAAGGTCATTAATGTGAAGCTCGTTGCATTGTTCTGAGTTCTTTACAAACCAACCCCAAAGTCTATTGACATGAATATGTTATTGTTCCGAATCCATTCTTGTATCTCAATTCTCCCTGCACGTATTCTATTTGAAGGTCATTGATGTGAAGTCAGTTGCATTGTTCTGAATCTTCATAGACCATCCCTGAAGTTTATTGACATGAACATGTTATTGTTCCGAATCTCTTCTCGTATTTCAATTTTCTTTCTACTTTACATAATCGAAGCACGTGGACTATCCTGAAGCACCTCTTGAACCTATTGCTGATCAAAGTCATTCCTGAAAGAGTGTTTGAAGAAGTAATTGGCAAGTTGGGCATGATCGATATTATGCACCAACTTAAAGGGGAGTGTTAAATTGTATAATTTAAATTTCAAATTATTGTTAGGATTTGTTAGGTTGTTACATTTTGTTATTATATTTCAATATTTGAATATGAATTAAGATTAGATTAGTTTGTTATTATCTCGTATTATTAGCATTTGTTGAAATTTTCTCTCTTGTATAAGAATCTCATGATGAAAGAGAATTGAAGAGTGAATGAAAACTCTACTTTTTAACAAGCGCATATCTACTAGAAGTTTCCTATGTTTCAGTTTCGTCTAGCTTGCATACTCACTGCAGGGTAGTTAGGTGTTAGGCTACCTTTAAAATGGGTGATGGAGAATTCAAAGATGAATGGAGCAAGGGTAGATCCTCTTCATCCATGCAGGTTACTTCTCCTACAGGAAAATTTGATCCATGTCTACCAGCTCTCCCTGCAAGTATAAATGCATTGAATGCAACCAAGAATAACATATGATCCAAATAGACAGGACATATTTGCCCAAGCCTCCACTCATTCATAAAATAAAATAAAAGAAAATATCTATTAGAACACTGAATCATTTGATAATAGTAGTAAGTTTTTTTAATCGAAATCAATTCTTAAATAATGTAATAAACATTAAAATTGAATAGATGAATATCTCGAAAATAATACAAAAACAACGACATTAATAGAGATATTCTTGCTGTCTGAAGGAGAAGTTTAATTATTATTGTTATAATGTACCACAGATTTTCCCAAAAAAAAAAAAAAAATCTTTGGTCCCACAGAATCTTGACATATCCAAAGTGTATCCTAGAAGATTTGACAAGTATCATAAAAGCATCAGAATCAAAATATTAATTTATTATATGCACAATGTTAAATGCTAGTCCCTACCTTGAATTATCCAGCAAACTCAGTATCCAACAAGGAACTGGCAAAGTGTATTTTTCTTTGTTTATTGTTTAAGTTTATCTTATTACGTAACAATAACTTAATAACTTAACAATAAATTTTATTCTCTATTCTCAAATAATAATATTAACTAATGATGTAATAATTATATAAATTATAATTTTTAATCTATCATATGTTTAATTTTTTTTATCTGTATGAATTAAAAATAATTTTAAAAAATTTACAATAACTTATATACTCTAATTAATTAATTGAGTTAGATTATCTAGACTCATGTTCAAATTAGTTAATGACATTAAATAATTAATGAGAGATTAAAAACACAATTTATAAAAATAAATACAAATAGATGTCCTGTCATAATAATTGATAAGTCATTGGACTATTATTTCATATGTTAATGCGATGATTAAAATTGTTAACATAAAAAAGTATAAGAATAAAGACCACTAAAAAAATTATTTAGTCACTAAAAGTAAATCAAATAAAGTTTAGAAAAGAAGCATTAAAATCTATAAATATTTGGAAAAGTGAGATAATTTTTATGTTGTTTAATAAATTAGAGAAAATGAAAAGAAAGTGACATAAAATTATTTAATTTTGTTATATTAACATTAAAATTATTGAATAAAGTATTTACTTTAAAATTAAAGAAATATACATAATTAATCCTAAATATTCAATCAGATTATTTGTAGAGTTTAATGATTATACATTAAAAATATAAATTTATTAACCAATTATAAATCGTAGTTGGTATATACGGTTATTGGGATTAATTGAAAATGTAAAATCACTTTATACTATAAGTGCGCGACTTATTTTATTTAGTTTTAAAGACGATAGTGAGATCATTTCTTCCAAGTTAATAGAAATGGACGAATGTGGACGAAATCATGGAGAGGTACAGTTACGTTAATCAGCAAGTGTTTTTTTTTTTTTTTTTTTTTTAAGTTGTCTTTAGTTTTAATACCAAAAATATTTGGAACGTCGAGAATATTTTTTGCAGCTGCTAAATAGTTATTTTTTACATTCATAAGTGAAAATTTTATTTGGTAGTAAATTAGTAATAGTAATTATTTTGGTACAGGAATTAGTAATGTTATTTGACTATAAAACTACTAATAATCTATAAATAAATTGTTCTAAAAAATAATTTATAATAATGAAACACATTTCATGAAAATTTTCAAAAGTCATAGTACTCATTTAATTGGGAACGAGATTCACAAGTAAAGGTTTTATTGGGAATGGAAAATGTTGTATATTAAACCCCTAAGTCATGAAAGATTTTATACCTATCTCATTTACAAAATCATTTTCAAAACTCTATCAAACATTATCCAATCCTTACTAAACAAATGCAATTTCTTAGAACAAATTGCTTTTAAAAAGGGAAACTCAAACTCTATCTTAAATAATGTTCTTCTTGTCTCTGAGACTGTTTACCATATGAAATGTAAATTCAAAGGTAAAGTTGGTAAAGTTGCTTTAAAAATTGACATAAACAAGTTTGATAGAGTCTAGTGAAAATTTTTGTTGGGATTCAATTAATGAAAAATTGTTAGGATGGATCCAATTGTGTTTGGAAAATGTTCATTTTCCTATTAAGGTTAATGGAGATTTTGTTGGTCAAATA
>PYAF01001578.1:291065-328980 GCA_007407185.1 Glycine tomentella | reverse complement strand
AATTAATAAAAAAAGTCTTTGAAAATCATTTAAAATTCTAATTGAATACACCCCTTTAATTAATACAATTTTATGAAAGAGAAAAAATATTTAATACAAATTATTAAATTATAATTTAGATATATAATATAAAAATAAAAGAGTTTTATACTTTTATTCAAGTATATATTATCATTTAAATTATTTTAAAATAATTATTTTAAGAATTAATAAATTAATCATATATGATTGGTGGATTATGATGGATTTATAAAATAACCTTTATTGTTAAAATAGAAATTATTGATTTTTATAATAATTATATTGATTATTTAGTACTAGTAAAGTATGTATTTTTGTTCTTTTACTTTTTAGAATTAATATCAATATATTAAATAAGTAGAATAGGTTGATGACTTTCTTGTTAATCTTGAAAATATAAGAAATAAAATGGTGGACAACATAATTAGGCCTTAGGCATTTTGTGACAACATAAGGCGTTGAGAACACACCATGGCTGCTTCTGTTCCTGCTCAGCACCCCGTTCCCCTTATTACTCCATACAAGTTGGGCAATTTCAACCTATCGCACAGGTACGTCACGTACGTTGATATCCCTTTGTGGTTTAGGATTTGTGTGGGTGCCTTGTGCCCAGATGTACTGTTTGTGGTTTTTCTTTTCCAATTTCTTCAGAGTTGTTTTGGCACCGCTGACCAGACAGAGGTCTTACAACAACGTCCCTCAACCCCATGCTATCCTCTATTACTCTCAGAGAGCTTCCAACGGAGGCCTTCTCATTGCAGAAGCTACTGGTGTTTCTGAAACAGCTCAAGGCTATCCGCAAACGCCTGGCATATGGACTCAAGACCAAGTCCAAGCATGGAAACCCATTGTCGATGCCGTTCATGCCAAAGGTGCCATCTTCTTTTCTCAGATTTGGCACGTTGGAAGGGTTTCTAATTCAGTTTATCAGCCTAATGGCCAAGCACCCATATCTTCTACAGACAAGCCACTCTCACCCCAAATTCGAGCTAATGGCATTGATCAAGTTCATTTCACTTCACCAAGGCCGTTAAGAACAGATGAAATTCCTCATATTGTTAATCACTTCAGGCTTGCTGCAAGGAATGCTATCCAAGCTGGTAATTTCCCTCACCTTTTGATCCTACGAATGTTTCAAATTGTTTTAGAAAGTAGAATCTGCACTCATGTACCCGTTGTTGTGCTAATTGTAGGTTTTGATGGGGTTGAGATCCATGGGGCTCATGGCTACCTGCTCGAGCAATTTATGAAAGATAAGGTGAATGACCGAACGGATGTATACGGTGGATCCCTTGAGAACCGTTGCCGATTTACTTTGGAAGTTGTTGAAGCTGTTGTTAATGAGATAGGGTCGGACAGAGTTGGCATTAGATTATCACCATTTGCAGAATATGCAGAGTGTGGAGACTCAAATCCAAAAGAATTGGGGCTGTACATGGTTAATGCCCTCAATAAGTATAGCCTTGCCTACTGCCACATGGTGGAACCAAGAATGAAGACTGTTGGAGAAAAAGTTGAATGTCCTCACAGCCTGGTGCCTATGAGAAAGGCCTTCAATGGCACTTTTATAGTTGCAGAAGGTTATGACCGCCAAGATGGGAACAATGCCATAGCTGAAAACAGGGCTGATCTTGTTGCTTATGGTCGTTTGTTCTTGGCTAATCCAGATTTGCCAAAGAGATTTGAGCTCAATGCTCCTCTCAACAAGTATAACCGGGAGACATTTTACATTGATGATCCAGTTCTTGGTTATACTGACTACCCCTTTCTTGAATGAAGAAACCAATGCTGTAGCATGGAAGGGTAGGCTCTCCAATTTTAATAAGCTATTCTTCCTTTGCTCATTCCTATTTGCAATTTGCTTGGTCAGTGTAAGGATGATTATATTTACATATTCTCTACATACTTCTCTGCTAACACTTTGGAACCAGTTGGGACATCTTCTAAATGTGAGGGCATGCAGTATGTAGGACTAGTATTGTTTTAATAATGTCACTGGATCCCCATCTTGTGTTGGGCTAAACCTAAGCACCTGATTTTGCTATGCCATACTACCTTTGAGCTAAAAGAGGATTACTTCAGTACCCAAATTTGTTCCTAACTCAGACAAAAAAAAAATTGTTCTCTGAAAAATTACTTTTTCCTCTATTTTAAATGTACTTAAAGGTTAAAAGTTTTGATTATTGATTTAAATAATGAAAACGATTGAATAATAAACAGCATTTTTTTTTTCTGTTTCTTGTGTTAAACTAGTTTTAGATCCTTATATTCCAATAGCAAGCCAAATAAGAAACTATATATGGGCAAAATACCAATGCGTAGCCAAACTCAATTAAGAAATATACTCCTAATCAGCTGTCAAGACAAAGCACTCCACCAGAATGTATTCAGAGCAAGTGCAAATTTATAGATAAAGACAACATTTAGATGCAATTTTATAGGTGCTTTTAGTAATTCACATTAACGTTTGATGAAAATCTTTAATACACAGATTACCATCAAGAACAACAAACTATATTTAAGTTTATTAGCACAGAAGCATTTGCATGGCGCATCATGTTGCAAGATAAGACTGTTTTGTACCTCATGAGAACACCTGATACAACCTGCAGGAAAAGTGCAGAATTTATAGAAGTTCACTCTTTGAGTGAGGACTTATGTGAGAATGAGAGAATAGAGTTTCGTGGGAAGAAATAACAGAGAAGAGAGAAAATCCTTTGGATAAGTATGTTCTTGTGTTCTGAATATTTACCAATACATCATATAAAAGGCACAATCTCAAACAGAATAACAAAATTTGTAAAGGAAGGAAATAGAACAGTAGAATAGCTTGGCTCACACCAAAAGTCTGCAAAATTGGTTAAGATACAACTCACCAATTTCCTGGCGGACCTGGACTCCACCCTAAACCTCCACCCTAAACCATAAATAATTCTCCTAACCTAATCTGTCTTCAATTTGCATACTTGGAGTTTAAATAGAACCAAATGCATTGCACTATCATTTCTACATAATGGTCTATGCACTTAGTCTCAGCATGTCGTGGTAAGCCTGCATTGAAATAAAACTGCTATATGCGATTGCACTTTAAGCCTGCATAATGGGCTGAATTACTCTTTGTTCCATGTTATTTTGAATGTACTGTGGTGGGCCTTTCCGCCATCCTTTGTTTCTCTAGAGCTCCTTAAGTACGTGACTGAACTCTCTTCTTATAGGTTCCTTTAGTTTGTCTTCCTTAGATATAGTTTGACCATCCCAAGTGTTTTTTTTATCTTTCTATTTGGATGAATATATTTTAGGGTGAGTTTTAGGTGTAACAAGGATTGAGGTGTCAACATAGTTGAGATGCCTATCCTTGTTGGTCTTGCCTAATCTCACTTTCTTTTGCCTAAACAAAAAATGTACCGTGGTTACCCAATTTTGTGTGGCTATGAAATAGAGAATCCAATTCTCTATAATTCATTTTACTGTGGTAAAATGATTGTTATGGAACGTTCCTGGTGAGTGTGGTGAGCATTTTTGAAGAATTTTGCCCCTCCCTGTTACTCGGTCATGGACTGAGCGAGGGTACAGATTCGTTCTCTTTAAATAAGAAGGTTGTGGAGTAAAACTTTGGAACTTGTAGCGGGAACCGTGATGCAAAGCAAGAACAAGAAGCGATTTTGCTCTAGAAGGGGAGGCAAGGCACTGTGCGTTTGCGTCTCTGATGGCAGTGGAGCTCAATGTTTGCTTATTTTTTATTTCTTCAGGTAGAGACAAATCGGGCCTAATGTGGACTTATGACACCTTGATAAAACTTAAAACACTTTAGCTATATATAATCTAATTAAACACCTTGATCTTGATCAAATACTTATAGATCTTTAATCCAAAATAATAACAGTAAGAAAATAGAATCTGTAATATAATGATGGATTAATAGTATATTTTAATGCACAATACTACTACTAGTACTATTTACATATATAAATAATATTATTTGATAGTTTGTTTTTAATGCACAAAATATAAGGGATAAAAAATTATGTACTATTAAACTAGATTAACCGATTTATTCAAAAATCTAAAAATACCTCCTTATCCTCCTTTTTTACATATTTAATTAGTTTATTTAATGTTTTAGTCTCTCAATTTGGATTATGTTTCTTTTAGTCTTTCAAATTTAAATTTACTTCTTTCTAGCCTTTAAATTTTGAAAATATCTCTTTTTAGTTTCTCTCATGAGTCTGCGTTTTAAAATGTAAATTCTTATGACTAAAAATTAATCAATTTTGATACCTAAAAACTATCACAAATTATCAATCTATTATTTAATGTACATTCATGGGAGAGACTAAAAATAATAATTTTCAAAATTACTAAAAAGAAAATTTAAACTTAAGGAATTAAAAAAATAAGGTTTCCAAATTTATGAACTAAAACCGTCATTTGGTCTATTTAATTATATGTAATATTTAAAATCACATGTGTGGTCAGGGCCGGAACTATGTGTTCCACAACAGGGGCAACTGCCCCCCAAGAATGCTAAAAATTACTTAACATCTATGCTTAAATATAAAATTTGGCCCCCTTAATAATTGGTCTCAAGCCTTATGCACAAGTCAGTTTAGTTTCGAAAAAAAAAAGAGAAGAAGACCTAATAGTCTTAAGCCCGTGAAACAACACATTTGTTATTGTGTGTGTATATATGGGCTGGTTTGGGTAAATTTTTTTATAAGTATTTTTAAAAGAAAAAAATAAAAATAAGATGAGTTTTTTTATAAATAAAAATAATTTTTTTTTTAGTTAATTTTTAGAATCTTACTAATATAACTTCTCTAAAAGATGAGATGATATCTACAGATGAGCTATTAGAAAACTCATTTTAGTTTAGAGAGAAGTTCATTTCATTTTTTTTCTTATTTTCTTTTTCTAGAATTACTTCTAGAGAAGCTTACATCCATCCAAACATATATATATATATATATATATATAACTTTTCAAATAAATAAAAAACACATAAATATCTACCTTTTTAAGTTTTAATATTGTGAGAGATAAGTTAGGTATTTTTTTCCTTCTTCATGACGTTGACACATTGTCCATTATATTTTAGTTAGAGAAACTATTATATAATGTATCTATTATTTAGATTTTTTTTTTTATAAAAAAAGACATCTATTATTTAGCTATTATATTACGTTTATACTTTTTATAGTGTATATTTTGAATAAGTAGTGTGAGATTGTTAGTTCAACTTATAAAAAAGTGTAAACACGAAGGAGGTTGAATTGCGTTCATAACTTTTTTTTTCAAATCATTTCTTAAAAACAACTTTTAGGCAAACAGATATGTTTCTCTTAGCATTAAAACTAGTTTTCTTGAATAAATTTGAAGTTATAAAGCATTTTATCACGTTTCATTTGCTTGAGTTGCTAATAATTGTTGTGGATTGTTGTGATGCTCCTTGTTTAGCATTTTCAATTAACGATATTTGAAGGGAGAAAAAAGTCAAAACAAGTTAATAATTATTTTTCTTAAATGCAGGTCATATTGAAAGTAGGTTCTGACCCATATCAACTTATAATATATTCTGGATTTGCAACTCTGGATTTTGGGAAAGATTAGTACCAAACTACTATCCACGTCCTGATAGTTGATTTCAAAATAAAAATCTGTATCTTTTTTGCTAATTCAATAGTTTTTTTAATAAATTATTTTCACTAATAAATGTTTTGGAAATAAGATTAACGAGTCACCTACATTTTGTAGTTTTGTACTTATACCTAATTAAATTTCAGGTGACTACGAATCGTTTGGGCCACTGGGGCCTCCAGTGAATTACTGTAATGTTGAACTTGTAGCTAAAATTAGTTCAGTGGTCGAATAATGCATGTAAGATTTTACCCACCAGCAAATAATTTTTACCTCATTGGAAGAGAAGAACTTTAGCCACGAGCGGATATATAAGTGAACAAAGATATAGAGCCAGAAGAATACATATATATTTACTTACTTGAGCTGGGAACAAGAAACTTAAAGGCAGCACAATTTGGACAACCAAAATCATTACACAATTATGATAAATGATTTACCTGCATTTGCAGTTGGCGCAATGGGAAGTGCGGTTGAACTACTCTATAAAATTGTTACCAAAAACTACACCACTTGGCCCAGCCATGTTTTCTTAATTATGACAACCTTTTTCACCTTGTATACTTGTAATCAAAATTCTATGGCAGCCTAGGAACTACATAGTTTTTCATCACTCTAGTCTCTAGCACTTATACTTTTTTGATTAAAATACAAGTTATTGGTCGTTTCTACTTTCTACAATGAGCCATGTAGATTTTTATTTTACTTATTAATTGGTCACACATTAAAAAAATCTAAAAAGGGAAAAAAGACGAGAGATAGATTCTTCCTTTAACCTTGAATCGAAAAACAAATATAAAAAATGTGTTTATACAAGTGAGAGGTCTATATCAGAGGTATACCATTGTACAATTTGCTTGTGTATGTCTTCCTCTTTAATGCAAAAGATAGTGACCGATGAGGCTAGCTTTTTCACATTTTGAATTACTAAAGTGTACCCCAAACCCAAAACCCATTCTATGGTAAGGCTAGAAAGAAGAAAAGGAGCCCAATGGGGTCTCCCTATCAAAGCAGGTAAAGCAAAGAAAGAATCAAACTAGAAGACAGTAAAAAAGAGAGAGAAGAAAAATTCATTGCTGCCGCCTTTGACTGCCTCGATAATTTTACCACCGATTTTACAAGGTGGGTGATTTAAGAAAACAAAAAGCAAAAGCAAGAAGCAGATCTTCTTGCAATTCTTTTTGGTTTTTTGTGACCTTTTAATTTGTAGGTGTAAACATCGATTGTTTTCGGGGAAGATAATCTAAATTTTATTGTGTGACTAAATGCGTGTTTGATTTAATCAAAGAACCGTTAAATAAAAAATTAAGAATTCTTACCCATCACAAATTATGTATAGAAATGTGTACTTATTTACTTTAACATTAAACCAAACAGATATTAACACACTTTATGTTGATATTATTATGTATTTTGCTCGCAAACATGAAACAGGTGGAGCACGTTCTCATATGTTAATTAAGAATGAAGATTCTTAGTATTAGTATAAAACTATTATGTAACATCATATGATGCAATGTTAATCTAATAAGAGAAATGACACTAACACATTTTCCATCATACTTTTTCATACACCAGTCTTACTGTTTCAAAACTCTTTTGAATCATATTTGACGTGGCTTTTCATATTTTGGTCGAAGCTATTAATTTTTGCTTCTACATTTTTTTCCTGTTGGACTTGATAAATTGCATCATCGAATTATATCTAAATACACTTTTATTATTAGCTTAAATTCATTAATAATCACAAAATTATATGAAACTTATTTCTTATTTAATCAATTCTACTTATAATTTCAGTAGTTTTTAAATAAAAAAGAATGTAGTTGTAAAAAAAAAAAAAAGTGTACTGAAAGAAGTATGACAGAGCTACAACTCCTTATCCAATACCCCCAGGAGGTAGGGGTGGAATTGAGCGGAAATTGATTAAGCTTTTGGTTTTGGACTAAACTTGGATTATGTTGCAGTATATTTGGCGTTTTTTTTAAAAAAAAATAAATTGTAGTTATATTCAGATAATCAGGACATTCAAGGTTGATTTGAGTTACGGATGTGAAGTTTTGATTTTCATTAGAAAATAATACTAAAACATATGTTTAATTTTTATCTTTTGCTGAATTACAACGGCTGAAAGACAGAAGTATTGTGATTACAATTTTAAAACACCAACTTCTGTTAGTCCGTTATGATGAATACCTGCATGAGAGTACAACAATGAACGTTCCAACCAGTTCAACGTTTTGCAATTATTTGTTTAATTATGACCAATTGATGCTTTCCGAGCATAAAACCTCAATCCTTTTCGTCATAAAGATATCTATCTATCTTACATTAACATTAAAACTCCCATTTTGCCCTTTCTTTCTTCTTCTTTGTTGAATAATGAGAGTATCCTTTAAAATCAAATTCTACTACAAATACAAGACAAGGTTTGGTGCAATACCGTACGTGAGTTTGATTCAAATCTCTGCGTTCAATTAACTAATTAACAGTGTTCTCCTTGATACCACTTGATGACAGTACGAATATTTCTTCCTTTCTGTTCTGAAAAAAAGTATCATAGTTTCTTTTAAGATGTGCTTAGTGCTGCTCTTTTTTATATCGTTATCATAGTCATTTCACATATACATATTTCCATGTAGAATTCTCTTTTAAGATCCTATAATAGTTGGAACTCTCTTCAAACATTTAGATACGTTATACTCCTGCTGAAAATTCATAAAATCACTCATTTCTTCTTTTTTGGTTAAATATTTGTCATGTTATCTCACATTATGAGTTAAAACATATTAAATGATATATATATATATATATATATATATATAAATATAAAGGGTCATAAATCTAAAATATCAATATATTTTTGAACAAATAAATTAGTCAAATTAAGTTCAGTAGCATATCCAACTTTCACATTTGAACAAGGACCCACATATGATATTAGAAATCATGCATACTTACATTTTTTTTAAGAACATGCATATATACCTAAGTGAAGACACTTAAATCTAAAATAAAATAAAAATGACAGAGAGAGGTTAAACAAAACAAAAAAAAAAAACAAGAATATTAGAAAACATATAGATATAGGCAAGAGGCGAAGAAAAATGACAACTTAAAAGTTAAAAGAAGCTTATGAATAAGTGTCAAAACATTTTTAAACAAATGTCACTTAAACTATAAAGACAAAAAACTCAAAAAAAACTTGTGGAAAGATGAAAGAGATAGAAGTTGCTCATTGTAAACATGAAAATTTGAGTTTCCTTCACCAAGCAGCAAAACTAAACATGCGCTAATTACTCCATCAACATATTTTTTCCTCACATCTGGACAAAAGACTACACACAAATTCTAATAATTCACACGAAAAGAATACTATTCTCATACTCCTATACACACACACATACATACATATATATATATATATATATGACTTTTGAACACTTGATAAATATTTTCTAATTAAAATACGTCAATCTTAATTTTAATCTTTTTTTAACCCATGCCATTTTGATGGTTGAATGTTAAACACTTTAAGAAATTTTTCATTTAAATGTCACGCCAAAAAAATAGAAAATAAAAGTACTAAAAGCATCAAAATAATGGGATACAAAAAAAAAATTCAAACTATGTCTCTATTCCTGAGAATGATGCATGAATGAATTGCGCATCCAAATATCGGCCTTTTTCATCATATCCTTATTGAATCCAAAAACGTTGATTCAAGGTTAGATACCACTGATGAATATGCTGTATCTTGTAGGTTGTCAATAATCAAAGATGGAAGACAAATAGATGAAGACTTTGCACATCCGAAATTGTGGGACCACTTCTTTTTTGCTTTAGATATAGATATATGCAATTACCATATGGCCCAAATCTCTGTAGTCTTTGCTACCCAATTCTTCCCTTTACAAGTTAATTTGGACTATTCAAATGTCCACCTTTTTCTTCCTTGCTGCCTCAAATCATTCCAAAGAGCCACATTAACGACGCATAAACGCAACCATACTCTTAAATTCCCGCAAAAGGGAAAAGTAGATCACATCATCATCACCTACACTATTCCGTGAAGGTAAGAATAGAGCATTCATTAAAGAGATATATTATATTCTTCACACATTAATTTATTTTGAATTTTTTAATGACTAAATTAGATCATTTTATACAAGTTTATAATTTATGCAACATTTTAACAAAAAGAGAAGATTATGTTTGCTGAAAAGATAACTTGATTTGATCACTATGGAAGTCCACTCATTACTCTTAGAAAAATTCACAAGGCCAAATAGGGGTTCCAACTGGCCTCCCCATTTTGTGCTTTGATCCTACTTGCTTCAACCAAGTAGCTTTTTTTGGCATTTATTTCATTCTCCACGATTTTTTTCGCTCGGATTTGATTGGACCCATTTTATTTGTACTTATCCCACCAGACCAGACTAGATCACTGTTCTTGCATCAGTTCCTGAAATTCTGAATTTTTGGAAATTGAAACTAAAAGGTGGTTAAACTAGTTAAACTTTGACTCGTATTAATTTTGTCATATTATTGATGGTTCTTCGGCTTAAGGTGTCAAAAAAGCCCCAATATTTTCTAGCTATGTTGTGGCGGGCAGTGCTTAGTGGAGGCTTATGGAGTTGTTTTAAGAATTTCTTTGGACGGTGGGATTGTAAGATGGAAATGGAATCCCTTTCTTTCCTTTTCATTTATTTTTATAATAAAAACAACAATGATACTATGCTCCAAATAGCAGTATTGCGCCGTCAGCTAAATATATTAGTCATTCATATTTAAAATAGTTTTGATAATCAGGTACTTGAGTCCCAACAATCATGAATGAGGATTAGACAAAACCCCAAGTTTATTTGACAAAAAAAAAAATGTTGAAAGGGTTAGACAGGTTGACATAGTCAATGGAGGGAGTTCAAACTTGTGAACCAAGGCCAAAAGTTCATTTTGTTTTGGCATATTTCATTATTTTGAGATGCATAGACTGTTGAACGCTCGAGGAATTCAAAAGCAGCTGCTTGGGCGGCGCCAGAGACCGTAAAGAAAAACACACACAAAATTAAAGTGTATTTGGATAACACATAATAATCAATTTTACTTCACAAAATCATAGTGACACCATAAAAAAGTATAAATAATTAGTTGTTATTTTATTTTTATAATGAAAAGTTAATTGATTGTTTTTTTTATCATGAATCTAATCCAAACACATATTTATTTTATTTTTTTCTCAATTGATTGAATGGAGCCTCCCTCTCCCAATGCATAAATTACTCAAACTAATCATACGCAATTTTTTTTTAACTGCCATCCTCATTCAGTGTTGGGATCCAATTACAAGATATGAAATTAAACTCGTGTCCCGTATTAGAATTTAGTTGTGTGAGATTTTAGTACTGCATTTATGAGCTTTTGAACCCTCCAACGATAACTATTAGCTTTTGTAATATTGTTCTCTCAAACTTTTTTTTTATCTATGTAGACAATTCTTTAAACGAAAATTATAATTTTGATTTGTCACATTTTTGCAATCTTATACAAGTTTTTATCAATAAAAAAATACTAACGCCGTACAAATATACTCCAGCGCATACAGCAACTCCACAAAATTGGTGGTAGGTTCTAAGGGTTAAGTCCCAAGACCACAAATTTGGGTCAGTTGCCCTTGTTTCGAAAGACAGTGAGACTAGGTTAATAGCTAAAGTGCTAAAAGGCCGCGTAGTTTATGGGCTTTGGCACACATAACCCCCCACAGTCCGTGGCATGCACCATACCTATCTATGTTCCATTCTATCACCAAAATCTATGGAAGCAAAAATAAATAAAAAAACATCACGTTGCTCCATAAATTATAAAGCCATAAGATGGGAAATATGAGAAAGACAAAAATCAATTTTTGGAGGGATTCATTCACATACCCAAAATGGGACACTGCAATTTAATTTATGTTTTTTGTTTTAGAGCTGTATAAGGTGGGGGTAGTGATACCACTAATCATAAGCAAACATACCACGCAAGTATACTTGTGTTACAAACATTCTTTGTCCAACAAAAGACGAAACAAAAAATATATACACACATAGATCATAGATAGATATGTAGTCCAAATAAATACATATATTCCCAAATCATAACCACCCTTTTTATCTTTTTCCTCGTTCAACTGCTTTTGCTTTGTTTGGAAGACCAAAACGGGAAGAAAGATTACAGCTATAAGATACTGCTAGATCTCACTCACTTTGCTGACTAGGGGCAGGCTTTGTTCATCTGACCGAAACGTTTTATGTTCAGAAACGTTAAAGCTAAACGACCTGCCCGTTGCCCCCTTCATGTTTGCCATGTCTTCAACTGAGGTTACCATTTTAATTTTTAAAATGAAGAAAGAAAACAATTACTATTTTTTTAATTGAATAACATAAAGAGCTCTTCTCTCTACAGTCTACACACTCAACTGCGCTTTATTCTGTTCAAATCCGATACTTTGCTGTTGTTGCAGAGAACGAGGCACTATGTTTCCAAGAGAGAGAAACACAGCCTGAAGCTCTCTCTTTCTCTCTCTTTGTTTACCTGTCGCATTGTCTTGTTGCACTTCAGAATCTCATCTCACTTCCACGCATTAAAGGCTTAAAGGCATTGCCTCTCTTTCTAGTTGGTTACTTGCATATTTACGGGGACTTTGTTTCCTTCTTCTTACATTTTTAAGAGTAGAACACATTCACTTATTTTGCTGCTTTGATTCTTTGTTGCTCTCAAGTTGAAAAGCTGAGCACCCGGATGAGAGCTTGTTCTTGTTTCTATACTCTCAAACAAAGAGACAGGCTGAAAATCTGAGAAAGGGGTTTCACAAGAATATCATTTTGTTCCTTCAATTGTTGACAATTTTGGGTAGCTCTTGGAGTACAACATAGCATACTTGAGGAGCTGTATGAGGTAGAAGATTAACAATGACAGATGGGAATTCCAAGAAAAACAAGGTTTTTCTTTTTCACACTCTTGACTCAACTCTGCTGCTGCTGAAAGATGATTTTTTTTTGTTCTCCTGGGAATTGAAATTCAACATTTTGCATCTACCAATTTTTGGCAATTTCTTGACTGATTTGTGTGTTTTGTCCTTGTGAAGCTCTCATGGTCGAAGAGAATGGTCAGAAAGTTCTTCAATATCAAAAGCAAAGCTGAGGACTCTTACCAATCAAATGGTGTTGCTTATGGAGGTGGGTGTCTTTGTTTTGTTCTCTTCAAATATTTCACTTTCTAAGAGTGGTCTTTTTCAACAAGAATTGGGCACCAATATGCACTTGCTTCAATCCAATGAGATGCAAAAGCATTGTGGTGGAAAAATTGAGGGAAGTAAAAAAACACTAAAAATAGAAAAACAAAAATTGAAGCCTAGCGCGTCACTAGTTAAGTTGTGGCCGATTTTGTTTTTATATATCAACAACCATGTTTTGCAAATCATCGATTGAATTTTTATATTCTCCAATACTGTTTCTTACGCAGCCAAAAAAAAAAAGTGCAAGCTCATTTGAAACACTTGTTAGTTAATTCCGTTTTTGGCTGCTTTCACCAATACACGCAAGACATTTTTCTTCCCCAAAGTTTTCTTGTGAATTATAATTTGATGCTCTGAACCCGTTTCCTTCTCCAGGAGGTGACGTAGAATATAGAAGCAGGAACAGCAGCTTCTCTGAGAGAGAGATCAAAAAGAGCAAAACGGGTACACAATTACCCAGAATCATTACCTGTCTCTTTTTTTTTTTTTTTTTTTTTGTGCCTTTTAGCCTAACATTTAGACAAAATGTTTACAACCCCTCATTGTAATGTGCAGAGAAGTTTAGCAGGAACACGGAGCAAGTCAGGCGAGGAAGAGTGAGTCTCGACCATCCTCGAATTATTGATGTCCATAACTATAGGTATGCTACTTCTGTGACTTTACTTTTTCACCAGGAAAGAGAATATTGCTTTGATGTGTTCAATTTCTCATGAGTGCTTCTCTTACTTTATGAGCAGCATTTTTGTTGCTACATGGAATGTGGCTGGAAGATCCCCACCGAGTAATTTGAGTATAGATGATTGGCTTCATGCCTCACCACCGGCAGATATTTATGTTCTTGGGTAGGATTTGGTACTTCTTAACATCTTTTCTTTTGCTAGCCAACTTAGTACTAGCAGTGGTTACTAATGACAACTTTGTGTTACAGATTTCAAGAGATAGTTCCCTTGAATGCTGGTAATATCTTAGGCGCAGAAGACAATGGACCTGCCAAGAAATGGCTAGCTCTCGTTGGAAAGACCTTAAACAACCTTCCGGGTACTAGTGGAGGTGGTGGGTATTATACACCATCTCCAATCCCTCAGCCAGTGGTAGAAATAAATGCAGATTTTGAGGGATCAGCTAGGCAAAAGAATTCATCATTCTTCCATCGCCGATCTTTCCAGACTACTTCTAGTGGCTGGGGAATGGACAATGATACTTCAACTATGCAGCCGCGACTAGATCGAAGATTCAGCGTCTGTGATCGTGTGATTTTTGGTCACAGGAAAAGTGACTTTGATCCCAGCTTTAGATGGGGTTATAGGCCTAGTGACTATTCCAGGGCAAGTGACTACTCCAGACCCAGTGACTATTCAAGATGGGGTTCATCTGATGATGACAATGGCCTTGGAGATTCACCAAGCACAGTGTCACCACTGTCTTATGGTGGACCTGCCTCTGCTGAAGATGGATATGGTATGCCAGGGCGTTCCAGGTACTGCCTTGTTGCAAGTAAGCAAATGGTAGGAATATTTCTTACCATATGGGTGAGAAGTGAATTGAAAGATCATGTACGAAACATGAAAGTATCCTGTGTTGGCAGAGGATTGATGGGTTATCTTGGAAATAAGGTAACTTTAAAGTCACTCATCATTGCCCTTTTGCTTTGATATATTCATGGCAAAATTGCTGATTCCTTGAAATAGTTTACATAAGAGTTACCCTGCTTGTATTTTCAGGGATCCATCTCAATTAGCATGTCTCTACATGAAACAAGCTTTTGCTTCATTTGTAGCCACTTAACCTCTGGACAAAAAGAAGGTGATGAACTAAGAAGAAATTCTGATATGATGGAGATTCTTAAAAAGACAAGGTTTCCTCGTGTACATGGTGCTGACAATGAGAAGTCTCCGGAGACAATCCTCGAGCATGAGTAAGAATTTACTTGCATACAGCTTAGTATGACTAATATTTTTAACATGTTCATGTAATTTGAGGCCCTCCTTGCATTTGCCTGTTTTGTATTACATGTTCTAATTTTGGATTTTGGATTCATTTATTTAGTCGAATTATATGGCTTGGAGACTTGAATTATCGGATTGCCCTCTCTTACCGTTCTGCTAAGGCACTTGTTGAGATGCAAAACTGGAGAGCATTGTTGGAGAATGACCAGGTATGCCTATATAACTCTTTTCGTTTAATTTCTAATTTTCTATCTTTTACCTTCAACTGGATTGCTGTCAAACAGAAACAATCAATGTTAATATCTATCTATATTGGCATTCTTGGCAGTTGAGAATAGAGCAGAAGAGAGGTCGTGCATTTGTGGGATGGAACGAAGGGAAGATTTATTTCCCTCCAACATACAAGTATTCAACTAATTCAGATAGGTATGCAGGAGATGATATGCACCCAAAGGAGAAAAGGCGAACACCTGCTTGGTAAGATCATCTTCTGTCACCCAACCAAAGCAATAGGAATTTAGCAGAAACACCCTAACCCCATAAATGCTAAAAAAAAACAAAAAGGAGATAATTATGATCTGATTATTCTGAATTGTTGCAACTTATGCCAATGTGAATATTTTTCTTTGTATAGGTGTGACCGTATTTTGTGGTATGGAGAAGGTCTCCATCAATTATCTTACGTCCGTGGAGAATCAAGGTTTTCAGACCACAGGCCGGTTTATGGCATATTTTGGGCTGAGGTTGAGTCAAGTCATGGAAGACTGAAGAAGAGTATGAGCTGTTCTCGGAACAGAATTGAGGTGGAGGAACTCTTGCCATATTCCCACGGATATACTGAACTAAGTTTTTTCTAATGGAAGGAGGAGGACTAGATATGGGATTTCAGGTACATTCTCTATCTCTTATGCATATACTCACAATTCCAAAAATACCATATTCTTGCTTGTATGGCAAACTTAGGTACCTGAAATGGTTTTTTTTTTTTTTTTTCTTCAAGCTCATGCACATGGGTATAAACACAAATGGAAAGCAATGGCCCCCCTCCCCCTCTCCTCATAGGACTCATGGAGCCTTTTTCTTATTTTATTATTGGCTAGACCAAAAGTACAAGATTCAGAAGCTTTAACTGAGTTGTATTATATCTGAGCCTAATAGACTGGATGCTGATATGTTCTATGCCACTAGTTGTACCTTTCTTTTCTAGATACACAAACTGATTTTATCAATCCGTTAGCCAAAATAATCAGAATATGTTCACTGCAATGACTGCATAGTCTGATTAGTGTATTTCTCAATCTTTTCTGCTTTAATGTCCTTTTTCCCCCCCTCTTATTTTCATCACAATTATTTCCCCCTCTCTGAATACGAAATCTTACATGCATGCACCTATAACTGTTCAGTACCTGGCCAACAAGCGGGAGTCACCTCGCTTAGAAGAATTTTATCTATGGAGACTGATAGAGACAACCCATTTCCCACATACCGAAAAAGGTTAGTTTAGTTTTTATTTTTCTCTTTCATGCTTTTCTTGGTTCTGCTTTTGGTCTCAACCTCTTTTGTCTAATTTTAACTTTACTTTTTTCATTGTGAGGTGCTAACATGTAATTTTGCTATACAGCCATGCCTAACACATGATCAGTACACAGTCCCTCATCATCGTCTCGTTAGCAACTGTGCAAGTGTGCATTATTTGATAGCCAATTAACAAACACTCAACTTTACAATGTCTCAAAACTCCGTACTTCATTGGCAGTCTTGCACAATCATTAGGTACTACATTATTCTTTTCTTATTAACGTTGGCTTCTGTTTCTATAAATTACTAGTGATACGCACGCCGCACGCATGCTCATGATCACAACCCCCCCCTTTTTTTGTGCAGGAGGAGGCGGAAGGAGACCATTTTTTATTTAATTAATCATTCTTTAATTGTTTTTGGAGAATATTCATGATGACTGAATGAAGCTGAAAAGATCGTCAAAATAATCATTAGGGTACTAACTTTTTTTGTTTTAAGTGCAGAGAAAATGAGAATTTTGATGTATACTCCACTTGTTGATTGCTACAGCGAAGAAAAAGAAATTGTACAAAAAAAAAAAAAATCTTGTTAATTAATGATAGAATTCCAGAGCTTCCACTCCTTAGTTTCTGACTATGTTCACATGATTAATGATTTTATTGATAAAGGTGTCTTTGATATCAAATAATTCTCCTTCCCTGCTGCGTGCTCTTCTTTTTATTGTTGAGCTCATTAACATACTAGAAAGGCTTAAACCTGGTTCACAGATTTCAAAGGTATATGAAGATTCCGATTGAGTAATGATACCTTACAACTTACTACAAGGATAATAACGATTTTTATCGCTCTATTTCTTATTTATGTTATGCAACACCCCCCTTATCTCTCTCATAAATTAAATTTTGCTGTCGAAAAGTAATATATGAATGACATTATCCATTCTTCTGAAATGCTATTTACATGACTGTGTATTCATTTTTTTTTTTTGGTGAATGGTCTCAGATTCTTACTAGTGAAACATGGTATTATGTAAACGGTTCAACCTTTTCTCAGTGTGGCCGTCATTGAACGACACTTCTTCATGTTACTAAACGTAAACGAGGGTATGCTTTGGAATAGTAGCTACTTCACGTGGCTAAACATAAATGAGGATATATGCCTCGAAAATTTTGTAGTAGTAGCCTACAATTGCAACGCCTACAATTGCAACATGAAGTAGCAAAGGACGAGGACTAACTAATAGTCCATAAGTCCGAAATAATTAATGTCAAAAACTCAAACAACATTTTCTCAACTCTTCATCACCAATGAAAGTAAATAAATAGCTTATCTTCTTTTGGAGTATAACAAGGTTTGAACATAAAATCTCATAGCGGGTTTCATAAATAGCTTATCTAGTCAAAATTAATTTGAAGGAATTGTTAGAGCGGTAGTAGTAAGAAACAAGAACATTGATTAAAGTTTAAGAAAAGAAAAGTAAAGAAAATATTAGCGTTAAATTTAATGAGATTTTGGTAGCCGAAAAAGGAGAGAAATAAAGGTTTAATGATGGGTTTTAATTATACTGTTTTTCTACTTTTCCTCGAAATTGTTGTTGAAGAAGCAATCAAAATAATGACCGGAGCTTGCATGTGTTATGAGAGAGTTCCTTAATAGCATCTTTAGTGCAAGATCTTAAGCAAAGATCTTGATCTTAAGATCTGATCTTCATTAGATCTTCCAATAAAGACGTTGAAGAGATCTCCACCATGGAGGATGAGTTCTTGTGGAAGATCTCTTAAGATCTGCACATTGTTCAAAAAAGAATAAAGTTTCTTCATTTTTCTCTCTCCTTAAGATCTCAAAATGAGATCTACCATTAAAGAAAAAATGAAAGAGATCTTAAGAGATCTTTAATCCTATTTGGCATTATGAGGTCTATCAAAAAGTAGTCTAAGATCTCAATTTAAGATCTACCACTAAAGATGCTCTAATGTAAACCTGATTTTGTTGTTGCGAGTGGGGAACTACTTCAAAGAAAGTGATATCCTTAGAGTTTTGATAGAGACGTGGCATGGATCATATGAACTGGAGAAAGGTCCATTTGTCATATGACTTTTCCTAGTGCTGCTTGCTGCTGTAGTTCCTCAGCCACCCAGCGCCATTTTGTTAGACTTCTCTACTGTATTTCTGATCCAGTCCTTTATGCTTACTCTCTTTTCATCTGTTTTATGATTCATGTAACTTGTTCAGGACCACACAGCTTTTCCGAAATTCTAACAATTTTCCAAGACTTGGTAAAAATCTGACCGTGGACAAAATGTCACAAAGAATTGAGTTGAAGCCTAATCAGGGCCAGCTTGTGTTCCCTTTATATACCTTTTGTCATTGTCATTTGAAGCAACGGAAATAAATAAATAATTAAAGAAGCATTTAGCTGGAAATAAAAAGCTAGCTGCTGAATCCGTTTGTAATATATATGCGTATCTACTGATTGATCAGCTAATCAACTGGCCACAACATTGGTTTGCCTCAAAATAATAAAAAAAAAGGGGTTTGTCTTAAATCAACTGTATTTTAGTTTTATTTTGCATATATTTTAAGTGTGCTATCGAGACCAAAGGTGGCGGGAGGGGTTAGATTGCTAGAAAATATGAAAAAGTTAATTTGAGATTTTTTAATTGTTAAGTCAAGTTTGATTTTGTTAAACTATTCATTCTCTATTAAGACCTTGCGCTCCTCCCAATATATTTGATTTTTTCTTTTAAATCATCAACTATATATAAAAATAAAATTGTATTTGGAATCATCATGGCCAAGATGTAACAGTCCTCTAACTAATAACTATGATATGAAATATCTATGAATTATTTTGATAGCCCGGCAGTGGTTTTTTTTTATAAGGATATATACCTGATATACCCCTGCATGCATATCAATTCCTTTTTTAACAGGAAAAAAATACATTCAGATGTGAGGACCTATATTTTCATAACGCAAAATAATACCCCATCGACTGTATTCAGAGTTATGTCAACCCCTATCTGATTAAAATCACTAATCAAACAACTAAGGCATGTAATAAAGTAAGTATTTTAGTGAAGCTGAATTGAATTATTGGAGATTAAAGTTGTGAGTGGTTTTCTCCCGTGCTGCTCCATAAATGCTCTAGCGTTAATGCCTAAAACCGTGCCACTTTCACTGGACTCGTAATACTCCACAAATGCAAAAGCACCAATGGGCCGTGGCCCCTTTCTTTTTTGTTTATCATCGATGAGATGCATTTTATTGGAGAGTTCAAGGACAATTACTACCCGTACCTACGAGAAAGAGAAATAAACCGAGGGTGATACACGCACACCTAACTTAACAATTTCTGTACTCTACATATTGAGATACACATCCATAAAATTAATTGGATACACATTGAACGTTTAAAATTATTTCAATCATTAGAAAGATCTACTACATATTGAGATCCTCTACCTAATTAAAATTGTATTAAGTTGAAAGCTTAAATGTGTTTCATGTAAGACTTTTGCCAAGAACGGACTTCGGGTGTGCAGTATCTTCTCCATTGTTGTACAACAAGAGGCAAGGGGCAATAATCCCTTAAAAAAGCTACATTATGATACAAAAGTCAGAGTTAGTAAATAAATCAATATTAGCTTACAAAAGTAAATGGTATCTATAGTGGATAATGTATACATGGACAAAGTGATTTACATTAACAAAATTAATTGCAATTAGACGGGACGCAGACACGAGACTCTTAAGTAGAAAGAAGGTCCAACTTTGCACCCTAGATATGTGGACAAATACAACATTATATCGATTAGAAATGACATAACCCATGTTGGGAATGGTCATCCATTTCACTTCAAGTACTGGACCACATTCAACAAATAGGTTATTAATTCCAACAGTCTTTCTTCTGAGCCAAATAATTGAACATAGAGAGAATGTCATGTTTGAAATCCCTGAATCAAATCTTGACAAATGAATGACCAAGACTCCTCACTCAATTTAACAAATCATTGAGCTCTTTAAAAACCTAAAACAATTGAAACAATTATTCAATAACAAAACACAAGGTTTCAATACCTCATCAGTCATGAAATAACTAGAAAAGTCATAAAATATACCTCATCAATCATGAAATAATTGGAAAAGTCATGACATAACTAGAAAAGTCAAGATAGCTACGTTGCGAATGCATATCAGTGTCATCACCACAAACATTTTCGTCATTATCAATCACCATAAGAATATCATTAGGCTCAACTCCATATAAAAGGGAGGTTTGTTAAGAGAAACCTTAGCTTTTGTCATCCATATTTCTCCATCTAGGTGACATTGTAACCTCATCAGATATATATGTATTCCAATACATTGACCTACACAATCAACACAACAAAATTGGTTGTAGTATAATTTGCAGCCCAATAGAATCACGATTTTCGTTATGTTAAAATTTGTATAAATGGAATTACAATTTCATTGTGTAACAAGTTTTTTTACTCAACGGAGTTGTGATTTTGTTGTGTTTAGATTTGTGGTGATTCCGCTGAGTAACATAAACTATTACACAACATAATCGTGATTTCATTGTATTGTCAATCACAATTCCATTATGTTATACAAAAAAATGGAATTATTATTCAGTTATGTTTACAAAAACAAAAAGAAAATACCTTCACCAACGTGAGTGCATAGAGTGATGAGAGGTGAGAGAAGAAAAGAATGAATGGATGAAGAAAAGGAGAAGAAAAAGGATAAAAGAAATGAAGAAAGAGAATGAGAAAAGAATGGTGGGTTGAGGAAAGGTGGGGTGAAATATTTAAAAGGCATTTTGGTACTTGCTCTTGACTAGGGGCCAAAAACAATTTTGTAGGGATCAATAATAACATCCAATATGTGATGTCCTAGTGTCAAATAGTTCATATGCATGATGACTAATTCTATTCAGAAATATATTTATGACAATGTGTGAGGTAGGCTTGATTTTATGGATTTGGATTTAAAATTGTTTTTTTTTCTCCCAATAAGAATCCAAGTTCAATATTAATATACCTCAATAATAACACAAGTCTTATTTTATTAGGTAAAGTTGATTACATGATCATGTGGTGTCATTTCCCATGTTTAAATTTTGAAGTAACTTAGGGTGCTAATTTGAAAATGTTGAGAATTGCAAGGGTGAATAACATACTAGGAAGATTTGATAAAAATTTAAACAAAAGTTACAATATGAAAATTTTATGGTGAAAACCAAAAGGGAAAATATTTTTCAATGTTGTAGCAGTATGTACTCCTTTTATTAAAATTGTGACATTTGACATTTACAATTTTTTCTTCTTCTTATTTTGCATTTTTAAATTAAAACAAGAAAAATTATGAAATTAAGTGTAACAACTGCAATGAGAGTAAGTAGGCAAAAAGATACGTCTATCAAATAAATCGTGATCACTTGATTTGGAATTTAGTCATATTTAAGGTTTTTTTTTTACCATTCTTCAAGAATATATTATAAGAGAATCAAACTCAAGTTATATCCTACAAATTTAGCGTGCAGTGGCAACTGAACTACACTCATTAAGTAAGTTTTGTACACTTATACTTCTTAATAACTTTTTACAAAATACAAAATCAACCATTAAATTATATAATATCGTGTTATTTTTTTTGGTGTAGATATAATATTATTGTCTTGATGATAACCCATATATAATTTTAGATAAATTGAATATGGGCATAGTAGGCATGGCAGCGGGACCCGAACCTGTAGGTACCCGCCCGAATCCGTCCCGATTTTAACGGGAAAAATCGAATTTTTCGGGTTTGAGTTTTCCCCGATAGCCAAAAGCGAGGGAGGGGACGGGTATGAGGTTACTGATATCTGCCCCGCCCCCACCCCGTAATAAATAATATTAAAAAATAAAAAAAATATATTATTTTCTAATTTTTTAATTGAATTGATTGATTTTATTTCATAATTTTAAAATTATGATCCCATATTTTAAATGTGGGTTTGTTATTATTATTTTTTTTTGTTACGTAATTAACTTTTTTGTCCGATTTTCAATAAAAAAGTTATATATTTTTTTATTTTTAAAATTTTAATCAAATAGCTGGGGCGGCGCGGGGTGGGGAAAACCCGACCCTCAACGGGGCGGAGATGAGGATGAGTTTTAAAATCCGACGGGGAGCGGGTTTGGGGGCAGGGGCGGGGACGGGGAATGCAATACCCGCTCCCGCCCCGTTGCCATGACTAGGGCATAGATAGATATGGAATCTTATACTCAACGTTAACTTATATTTTGAATTATAAATTGTATTAAATTTTGTGAACTCGATTTATTTAAAAAGAATAATCAAACCAATGGCTTAATTAATAAAATTTATTGTATAAAAATATATTAAGGATTGGAAGTTAAACATGACTTACACTATATGTTTTTTTTTTTACTTACACTATGTGTTAAGTCATAATAACACAAGGTTATGTTTGACAAAATATTTTATCTAATTTTTAGTTTTTTTTATTAGCTAAAAAACTTATTTGATTGTTTGGTAAATAATTTTTTAGTAGCTTCTAACATTTTTTGAAATGATACTTGAAGTTACTTATTTTAAAATATTAGCTTATAACTTTTTATATTTTCTTCTCTTTTTATTATTAATATATTTATTAAATTTTCTAATTATTTTTTAAAATTTTTCAGTACTTTAATAACTACTTTTACTTAATACTTATAATTTAATAAGTTAATTTTTCACTTTCAATTTTTAACTACCGACTAACTTTTTACCTTTCAAGTAATTTTAATTGGCATAACTTACCAAGTCATTTTATATGTGTGTATGAAGTTGTATTTTCACACAAAACATATAACATATGTATATGAAGTAATTTGTGTGCAAAACATATGCATATGAACTCATTTGTATGTGTACACGCACACAAAAAAATAAGAATATTAAGTCATTATATGATTTAGGGTGAGATATTTAACTAATACATGTTTTTCAACACTTGCCTTTAGTTATTTATAATTTCTACTGCTAAACATAATTTATTATTTTATACCCTTTATTAACGCTAATTTTTTTACTGACTACATTTGATTATTTATGTATTTTATTTTTTGTTAATATAAATAATGTATAATCATGTTATTATTATGAAAACAAAAAAAAGGAGAAAAAAAGTGATTTTCATTTTTCTTGCTTTGTTTTTTCATCATGCTTTCATTTATTGTTTTCTAAGTTGTTTCTATGTTTATACAAATGAAAATGAATTTTGTCTCGAATTTATTTTTGATGTATAATAATTAAATACAATATATATTTGTTAAACATATTAAAACAATTGTTTTAAAAATTAGGGTGAAATATTTATTTTTTTCAAAAAAATTGAACGAAGAAAAGTTGCGAGTGCCTATATAAGCGTAGCAACGAATGTAAGCAGTTTCATATTTGATGCTATGGATTCCTAAGAGTAGAATACGATTGGCTCACTCCACAGTGCGCAGAGAAAAGAAGAAAGCACTTGAGCTAAACTTCGTTGGTAAGATAAGGAGGAGTGTGTTCCTTCATTCCTCTCTCTTCCAACTAAAACCCTCTCTCTTTCCTTTTTTACAATGCGATTATACTCGTCTCGTGTTAGTTGTTGTCTTTACTTCTTCGATCATTTAATGTTTTCAGTTCTTAGCCTTCAATTCAAGGCATTGCTTCTCTTCACCTTCTGCTTCTTTTTCTCTTTCTATTCGTTTGGCCTCCTACTTTTTACTCAACTTTTTTTTTTTGGTTATTTCTTATTCGTATGCTATAATAATGCAATTTAGGTTCTACTGAAAGAAAATCGTGTAATTTAGAAACGAATTTTATACAAATGCACTTTAATTGTGTCTGTTTCTCTCGTAGTACCTCTCTTGTTGTTAGTAAAAGGAGAAAATTCAGATCCATTTAGGTATACTTAAGAGTCCGTGATTGTAATTTATTCAAGGGGAACTAAACCTTCTCGTTTTGTAGCTTCCCTTTCTCATAATCTCATCTATATTTTTTTTGGTGATATTTTGTGTAGAGCCAAAACTTGGGAGGTAGTATACAACAGTTTCGATGAGTACTGCCGGATGGTCAGATGAGGAATGCTCTGTCATCGGAGAAAAGGCAGAAATTGGGTTTCTAGATTTTGAGGAAGAGAAGTCTGTTTGCAGTTACATTGATAATGAAGGGGCTCCGATTATTGTATCTGTCCCATTTGCATTTGTGGATGGCAAACCTCAATCTGTATCTCTAGGAGATACTGCTGTGGATTTAATAACCATTAGGAATACTACTGATGAACCTGTGGACCTGTGGAGTGTTCATATTTTTGCCTCAAATCCTCAGGACACTTTCACTCTTTCTCTCACAGAACCTCCGTCAGCGAATTCAAATGCAGACGAAGACCAGAGCTGTTTAGAATCTTTCACTTTGGAGGACAGGGTGCTTCAGCCTGGTGAGAACTTAAAAATATGGTTGTCTTGCAAGACAAAAGAAATGGGCATGTATTCATCAGTTGTGTATTTTGATGTTGGAGATGAAAAAATCGAAAGGGTGGTTTTCCTCTTAGTTGAAGACAAAATCTCCAAGTCTTTGGCTTCTAACAGGCCTTATTCAAGAAGAAAGAAAAAAGACAAATTTGTTGTAGATACTTTTGTTGCAGGTTCACGTCCTGCAGCGAAGCCAACTCGAAGATACATTAATAGGCTTCCAAAATATGACATTCCCAGGGACATTAGACAGTTGCTTGAGAGCAATCAGGTCCCTCAAGTTGTTGAAGAAGGTCTTACAAAAAGGACTTATGCTTCTTATTTCAAAACATTAATAATCATGGAAGAGATACAATTGGAGGTAATTTTATTTGTTATACTTTATAGCAGCTTGTGATTCATCGAAAACCTCAAGACTGATCTTTGTTTTCTACTAATTCCTTGCCACTGATTTCTACTTTCAGGAAGACATGAGGACTTATGACATGGAATGCATATTTATGAGAAAGAGGGCCAATCTATTCTTGACTTTGGAGGTTCCCGGGCTAGCTGAGAGAAGACCCTCGCTGGTTCATGGGGATTTTATCTTTGTCAAGCTCACATCTGAACGTGATAATAACACCACACCCATTTATCAGGTTTGGTCCTCATTTAGCTGCATGTCACATTTTCACTTGGTAGTTCTCACTTCAGTCACTTGGATAAATCAAATCTTTAGCTAGTTGTTGTTGCACCAGAATCCGGTCATTATACTACAAGCAGATGTATACTGTATTTATTTACTTTTTTCTTTTCTTTTGATGTTATATTTATATAGAATCTGATCTGCCGATCTGGTAGATCATAAAACTACACGTTTTTGTGATATTGTTATCTTGACCATTGATCATAGAATGCCATCTCATTTGTCTTGATGTATTCATGTTGGCTACATTTGTTATGTGTCAATTGTCTTCCGTGTTTACTGCATGGCTCTTGCATTTCATCTCTGCGATGACAAACATCATCCAGGGGCAGCTATGGTGGATTGAACACCTTTGTAGTGCACTTTCCACTTTGAGTGTAGGTTCTAAACCTTGAATAAAATTAAAGCCAGAGATTATTTCAGAATTGTAGAATAAAGAAAAGTGATTACTTTGTGTAATAGATTTGACATGTTTATCTTTTTCTATTTGACTCCCTCCCAATCTGTTAGGATCCAATTGCAAGGTATGAGACTTGAGTCCCACATTAGAAGTCTGGGATTCAAATATGAGGTTTATAAGGACTTGGGTTCTCCAATTAAAACAATTACCTTTTTTTTGTATGGTTCTCCTCAGGTTCTTATCAAAATCACTTATACAAACTAAACATTACCAACAAGTAATGAATTTTGTTTTTGACTTACATATTCCATGTGATAGACGGCTCTTAGTTCAACTTCTTAACTAGCTCTTACACTTGTTCTTTTTAGTCTTCCAAATTAATTAAAATCCATTCAGATATAACATGTATATATGCTCAGATTTAGAAACAATGAAAATAGTTAGAAATATATCCTATAAATGATATATTCATCTGTATGGTTATGTTGGCATTGCCATGCTAACTCAAGACTAGTGCACAACTAGTATACGTGTGTGTTGGGGTTGTGGAGCGTGGTGGGATGTTAGGATCCAATTGCAAGGTACGTTGCTTGAGTCCCACATTGGAAGTAAGGGATTCAAATGTGGGCTTTATATAGCCTTGTGCTTTCCAACTACAATGGTTAGCTTTTGTGGTGTGGTTTTCCTAAGGTTCTTATTAGAATCACTTTTACTAACAAGACATTAACAACAAGTAATGATTTTTGCTTTTGATATATGGCTCTTAGTTCAACTTAACTAGCTCTTGGACTATCATAAAACTCATCCAGATATAACATTGTATATATTCATTTAGATTTAGAAACAATGAAAAATACCTAGAAATCAACATCAGCAGCACCTTTAACCCAAGTTAATTGGGGTCGGTGATAGATGAACCCAATTATTGATACGAGGAAGTTGAAAAAAAAAACAAGAGGGGAAGAAAAAGGGTAAAAAGACAAAAGAAAAGAGAATAAGGTAAAAGAAAAGAAGGGTGAAAGAAGGAGGGGGAAGAGGAAAAAAACTAAAAAGGGATCGTTTGGAACATAGAGATAATAACGGGTCTAACCCTTCACTAAACTTATAGCTTTGCTCCATTCTGTCCTAAGACACCCCTTCCACCAATCTATATCCCACTCCATTAAGTCTTGTTTAATTGAAAAATTAGAAAAAAAAATCATAAGTCATAAGTGCATAATTGATTCTTTCTATGAACACAGATATAAGCTAATAAATAAAGAAGCCATAATACATAGATTTTGATTTCTTGTCAAACTCAAATTCAGTAATTCCATAACAGAAACACCTGATGTCGATGTGAATATAATAAATAAATAAATAAATGAAATTGGTCTTATTTTGTTGTCAAACTCATTCTTTTTTACACTGGAACTCCAGAGCTAGAGCACATTATTTTTATTGCTTGGGATTCAAGAAAAACTTAGCAGAATATTTTTTTGGTGTGTTTTTAAAAAGGCCAGATTTTAGGGTCTTTTTCCTTATTTGGGTTATGTTGGGTCATATTTGACCTGACTACATGCCCTACATGTCGTCTGCAGAAAATGCAGCATTTGAATTGCAATTTCTAATCCAATGAGGACAAGTTCCGCAATTCAGGTGATGATTCTGCCCATGCACTGATTTGCTCTCTGGTTTGTGTAACTGGGTGAGTGAGTTGTATTGATTTGTACGATCCAAATTACGAATCAAACTATTTCTATAGTCATGTGTATGATCTTTATAGTAGCCAAATCCACTATGTGTGTGTTTGATACTTATTTTGAGGAAATAATAGCTTATTTTTGGTAGTTTAATGAGAGAATTTTTGAAAAAATAAGCAATTATTTTCCCAAAGTTTAATCATTTGCAAACAAGCACTATGTCTGTTTGAAGTGCATTCTGTTATTCATTAATTTTGGGTCTCTTATATTGCTCATAATATTTATCAAATTTACTTTCCATTAGTCTACAAATGTATTTATCATTTATGGTTGGGATTCTTCCCTTTATAAAATTGTTTTTGAATTTCTGCAGGGATATATCCACCGAGTTGAAGCTGATGAGATCTATTTGAAGTTTGATCCTGAATTTCACTTTTACCACAGGGATGAAAATCGCTATGATGTTCACTTCACATATAACAGGATCAATATGAGAAGGTTATATCAAGCAGCTGAGGCAGCAGAAAACTTGGGAACTGATTTCCTTTTTCCATCTACATCCAGAAAGAGACACATCAAAACCACTTCTCTGCTTCCCATATCTGGTACTTTTAACGAGGAGCAAATTAGTTCAATCAAAATGATTCTTGGTTGCAAAGGTGCACCGCCTTATATGATTCATGGGCCCCCAGGTACGGGAAAGACAAGGACAATAGTAGAAGCAATTCTCCAGCTCTACAAATATCACAAGAATGCTCGTATTCTTGTCTGTGCACCCTCAAATAGTGCAGCAGACTACATACTAGAGAAACTCCTTGCTCAACAGGATGTTGAATTTCGAGAGAATGAAATATTCAGGCTCAATGCATCTGCCAGGCCATACGAGGATGTCAAACCTGAAGTTGTCCGCTTCTGCTTCTTTGATGAAATGGTATTTAAGTGTCCCCCAGTCAATGCCCTCATTCATTATAGGATCATAATATCCACATATATGAGTGCCTCTCTTCTTTATGCTGAAGATGTTGCCCGTGGTCACTTCTCTCACATTTTTTTGGATGAGGCTGCCCAAGCTTCTGAACCTGAAACCATGATCCCTGTATCCCACCTCTGCACCAGGGATACTGTTGTTGTTCTAGCCGGAGACCAATTGCAGTTGGGTCCAGTGATATATTCCAAGAAAGCAGATGAGTATGGGTTGGGGGTTTCATACATGGAACGATTGTGTGAATGTGAGTTATATGCCAGTGGAGATACAAATTATGTAACACGACTGATTAGGAACTATCGATGTCACCCAGTGATTTTACATCTCCCTTCAAAGCTGTTCTATTGTGGGGAACTGATTGCCTGTAGAGACTCCACATCTTTTATGGTGATTGGGGAGTTGCTACCTAATAAGGATTTCCCTATTCTTTTCTATGGCATCCAAGGATGTGATGAAAGAGAAGGGAATAACCCATCATGGTTCAATCGAATTGAAGCAAGTAAGGTTATAGAAGTTGTCAGTAGACTGACAGCCGGTGGGAATATAAAGGAGGAAAACATTGGCATTATAACTCCATATAGGCAACAAGTGCTGAAAATAAAACAGACACTTGAAAATCTAGATATGCCTGAAATCAAAGTGGGCAGTGTCGAACAATTTCAAGGACAAGAGAAGGAGGTTATTATCATATCTACAGTTCGATCAACTATCAAACACAATGAATTTGACAGAGTCCACTGTCTTGGCTTTTTGAGCAATTATAGAAGGTTTAATGTGGCTATAACCCGTGCTATATCATTGCTGGTTATAATTGGGAACCCGCATATTATCTGCAAGGTATTGCCTCTCATCCAACAAGCTGTGACTATATGTTAAGTCAGTTACCTACTTGATCACCTTTTGTGCTATAAAATGAATATTTTTATTGATTGACTGTATCGCATGTAAGTGAAAGTGTTCTACTTTCAAGATGGTACTCTGTTAGATTACTATTATTTTTATGTTTGTACTGAGAAATTGGAATGCTTACAGATAATTGCATTACTATTTTCTACATTAATTGGTCAGTTTGTCTTTCTAGCTGGATAATTATGGTTAGAAAATATTCAAAGAAAGATGCCGATAATATGAAAACAGGTTCAAACCCTGATTGTTAGCTAGATTCTTATCCTGATAATTATGGTTGTTTATGAAATCATTCTTCACTTGTCATTTGGCAGGACGACAATTGGAGCCAAATGTTGTGGCACTGTGTGGACAATTCATCTTATCAGGGTTGTTCTCTTCCTGAAAGAGTGGAACTTTATGATGAGGACACTGGAGAGAACACTTGCTTTACTGAAGATAATGCATCGCCCTCAAACAATGTAGAATGGGGTCAAGATTCATCAAACAATGGAGGATGGGGTCAAGATTCATCCGTCCCTAAACCTGTTACAGATGAAGCTGAATGGTCTGATGGCTGGAGAAGTAATTAATCCAGCACCTGGGACTTGGACTTGATATATTGATGTTTATATTTTTTGTGTTTATTTATATTCTCTCCATGCAGTTAGATACTAGATTTTGAGGGGCACCCCTGATTTTGTGCATGTTAAGCTTTTAGATGATGCTTCGGGAACTTTGCATTCTCGATTAGTTGTTTTGTGTTTTGTTCTAGCTTTTACACCTATTAGCTTAGTTGGTTGGAGCGTTGCGTTAATAACGTGAAGGTCAGAGGTTCGAGACCTGCATGAGCTATCATTTTAAATTATTTTCGAAAAATATATTTTAACTTTTAAAAAAAAATTATCCATATGGATTGTCCAATCCGTAAGAACGTTATGGATTAACGAATTTATAAAGTTCAAACGGATTCGCAAATCTGTATGAAGGTTATCGATTCTGTAACCTTCATACGGATTGAGCAATCCATATGGATTATAATAACCCGAAGGATATTTTCGGAAGTACACTTTTGAGTGTGGGTGTATTAGAAAAATGGACTAGTGTATAAAGCTTATTCCCTAAAAATGGACTAGTGTATAAAGCTTATTCCCTAAAAAGGTTTTGTGAGGATAAAACTTCCTACACCTCCAACAATTGCTTCCTGCACTTCCCTTGAATCCCAAGCTGAAATGTAACTTTACATTCCGGATTGGACTATTCAGAAGGAGTTGCATAAAGCAACACTCCCTAGTTGATCTTCTTTATACCGTAAAGTTTATTAAAATGCTAATACTGTTTTTAGAGTATACCCATTTTAACCCACAATATGATATCAGGATGAATTTATTAACTACGAATTGTCAGGTCTGTTTAGATAATTTTTTATGTCAAAATTATATTTTAAAATCTTAATCTATATACTCTTCTTAATTAATTTTTGCTTATAATTTTTTTTTTCTTTATGTGATTATGCAAAATTAAAAAATTATTCAAACATGACCATGCAAATTCTGATTGACCAGTTTTCTTGGAGTCTAAAATCTTGAGTACTTACTTGCAAAGATGAGTTGTTGAGAGGAGGCAGAGCCAAATAAGATTCTATCAAACAAAAAGATCCAACAAGAATGCAATGCAATGCAAGACGTTAAAGTATAACGCAAGATTAAAAAAGAGAGAAATATTAATGAACACAATCGAACCTGATGACGAGCAAATAAGAAAAGGGGAGGAGGTTGAGGTTGATGTTCAGCAAAGGGAAGAGAGGGAACCGAGTCTGGTGGTGTTGAGAGGGAACCCAAGAATTTGAGGCTCCCAGACTAGGTGACAGAGGCAAACCTATTCTAATTGGTATCTGCCGAACAACCTAATTGAAAGTGTTGCGTTTATCAGAAACACCTTCTGTCAGGTTATTTGGTTGGTACGAAACGTATGGCGGACACGCTGGGAATGCCATTAGCTCTTCCTTCGTGCACCCTGCTGCTGCAATACCGAGGAAGAAGTGGAGCAACGCTGCTGCATTCATCGTGGTCGACCCAAGAACTCTCATAATTGAGTTACCACGATGAATTACTACTTTATCACTTCAATGTTTACAATGATCCATCACTCCTTAATCCTTATAATAAATAAGCACCAAATAACAGTCTTTAATTTCTTTTTCAAAACACTATCTTACGATTTTGTAACACCAAATCTAAACCACTGATACTGAATGATCTAAACTTAAGGTTTTAATATATAATAATTTTAACATAAATCAATTAATAAAATCATTTGATATGATTTAATTGATTGGTTAATAGATAACTTTCTATTTAATTTATTATTCACAATAATTATTCATAAATTATTCTTTACAATATTTTTTTGTCTATTTGTAAAAAAGTAAGCCCAAATAAATTTTAAATAAACTCTTCCCAATACACCTTTAAAATTATTAAAAACAATTATTAATAAGAGATTTTTATCAATGAGCCACCGAACAAATATATAAATGAATTTGACATTACACATTAACCAAAATCTTAATGTTCAGGCTTATAGGTCTTATACTCACTTATATGATGTCTAACCTTTCTACTTCTACTCGATGTGACATTTTACTTCACACTTATACTCCAATAATCTTCTTCTCAAATTGAATCTCTTTTACGTGGTAGTTTTTCTTTTGAGTAGAAGTTATTTTCAATCCACAAGTATCCAATGGTGGCCCTTAGAGTTTAGCGGTGACTGTCCTGACTTGTTTAACCATTGTTGTCAACATGCTCTAGTATCTTGCACCGCTGCAACACTTGCAAGACTTGCTGCCAGGCCTCATGCATGGATTCACCTGCTAGGAAGACTTTCAACACAAGGGATCCCTATGTCCATGGATTCGCCGCCAACTCCATTATACTCGTCTAAGTTGGTCACCTATTCGAATCATCGACTCTGATATCAATTGTTGAACAATATGAGGGGGTAAACACCGGAGAGATTTACATTAATGAGTCATGAACAACCATATAAGTGAACTTGACACTACACTTTAATCCAAAACCTTAAGACTCAGGTTTATGAGTTTTATCCTCACTTGTATGATACTTAACCTTCCCATTTCAATCCAATACGAGATTTCACTTCACACTTGTACTTCATCAAACCCATTAATAACAACCGTGCATTTACTAATATGTCCAGCTAACAGAATATGCCTAGAAATCAATATAACAGAAATCTTGGTCAATTACTAAGAAAAAAAATCTATATCTACACTACACTCTTTTTTATTGTACGGTTTTGAATAAAATATGCTTTTTCAGGCTAGTTCAGGATTGAATTGAGTAAACTTTGTCATTCAATTCGTTTAGTGTGTTCAGTTACTATAGTAGACAGGAACGCGTTTAAATTGTGTCTTGCATTCTCCTGTTAGCTGTGAAAAAGGTTGAAAAGAAAGAATTGAAGCATGATCCATCTCGCATTTGTAAATGCATCTTGTGTTATTTTGTGATTGAGACATTTTCTCACCCTATTAATAGCATAACATTGATGCTTATGAATTTGGACCTCTTAGTGGAGGTACTACAACCAGCCAATCCACAAGAAGAAAAGATATTGTTTAAGGGACTTCTAGTTTTGGACTCACTCTAATCCCTTTATACACCTCAACCCCTTGGCAGAAAATTGTGAATTAATCTGTCATCTTTGCTTTAATATGGGCAGAAAATTGTGAATGTCTACAAATACTAGTTCCAAAGCAGGAGACAATTGAAAGGCATGGCTTGGTCAATTTTAGATCAGCTGTGACGGTATTTGAAGTTGTGATGATGATGATGCCTTGTATTATTTTAACTGATTTAAACTCCGTGAAGGTAGTATTTTTCCCTTGGCCAAGTGTTGTAGTTAGCCTCTAGTTATAGTAGAACAAATTAAGTTCCAATTAATAAAGGAATGGAAGAGAAGGAACAATTGTACTGTGTGTTTCGGGCTGAAACTTTTGACAAAGAAATGGTAATGCATGATATAATATACTGTAGTTGGATGTGGCTAAAGAGTTATTTGAGCATTCCTTCAATCAATGGCAGACCAACCCACAAACTTGTATTTTGGGTTAAGTAGTTCTCGGTTAAGAGGGAAAAAGATATTGTAGTAGATGGAGATCAATATGGGGAGACAGTCGGGAGTAAGGGTGCCCAAAATAACTGGTTATTAAATATTTAACCATAACCATATATAAATAATCAGTTAATTAAAAATAATTATGAAAAAGAATCACATATGATAAGTGGTTATTATAAACAAACTATAACCATTACAAAAAAAAAATTGATTACTTAACTGGTTATATATTCAAAGCCGGTTATAATTAGTTATATATCTAAAATTGATAATTAATTTTGGTCTTTAAAAAATAATTTTAATCTTTAAAATTAAAAATTTAATTAAACATGACACAATTATTGGTACATAAAATCAATTATAAATATTAAAAAAAATATTTTAACAATTGGAATTGTATAGGAGTGCTGGTGAAAAGTATATTACCTTCCCCTTTGATAAACAAAACAATTTGGTGCAGTTAGATACTAAATTTTATTTGGTTCAGCTTGGTATTATCAGCAGTGAGTTGCTCTGGCTTGCAGCCTCCGTTTATGATGATCACCAAAATAAAAAGGTTTATATGGACTTAAACTTGTGTTTGGAATGATAGCATGAGTGCACGTGGAGACTAGAAAAAGAAAATAAAAATGGGAGAATTTTTTCTAACCCACAGTATATATGGTATCTGGGTGAATTACAAATAGTTAACCATGGAAGTTGTGATTGACGGAAACAATCAATATTAATTGGGACTAGAAATGAACAAGAAATAGTCACGAAAGACTGAAATAATAGCTATACATCCCTATTCAAGCTATTCAACAATCCCATGCGGGTAATGAAAAAGAGTAACATGGTAGAGAGAGAAATTAGCAAGAATTATAAAGGTGACAAGTTGTGAGGAATATAGTAGCAAGGAGGATGGATAGGGATCGAGAGGTAGTGAGGGTTGAAACATGGGAGGAGCGATGGTGAGAACCTGCTCCGGCGCCGGTGAATATGGGTACTACTGTAGTCCCACTTCCATAAGATCCTCCTTCCTTACCGCGGGACCCACCTCCTCCTGCCCCTAACACTGTTGCCACGTATACATACATGTTAATGTTCATTCTCAATCTTTCTTTCTTTTTTGTTAAAGATCAATAAATATTATGACTACTCACAGGAAGAGGAAGATCCTTGAGTTTGAGTTGGTAGTGCACTGTTGAGAGGGGGCAGAGCAGAAGATTCTGTCAAAACAACAACAATGCAATGCAGTGCAAATTAAGACCTCAACTAACTAACTAACTAACTAGCAACGAAGAAAAGAAACAAACCGCAAAGAAAAGGGAAGGAGGTTGAGGTTGAGCAAAGGGAAGAGAGGGAATGGAGTCTGCTGGTGTTCAGAGGGAACCCCAGAATCAGTGGCTGCCGGACCAGATAGCAGAGGCAAACCGATTCTGATTCTACGGCGGTGGAGAACGCGTCGCAGCACTTTTCCGAAGCACTTTCTGTGAGGTTGTTCGGCGGGTACGACACGTATGGCAGACACGCTGAAAACAATATCAGCTCTTCCGTGCACCCTGCCGCCTCCACCGCCGTCGCTGCACCGAAGAAGAAGACAAGGAGGAGCAACGCCGCCGCTGCATTTTTGGTGGTGGCCATAATACGCTTAGCATTTGGCGTGACTACTGAAAGAAACCAAGCCGACTGATCAAGAACTCTCATCATTGCGTTTGCGTTTCCACGATCGATCGATTACTACTTTACCCACCCACGCTCGCTCATGTACCAATTAATATATTCAAGGATCAATTTTTTTTATTTTTTTTTTCAATCGACATTCTACACAAACAAATCAATCACCTTTATTTTCTTTCTCACGCCACCATCTCTTCCCATATTACTAACACCGTAACAATTAACCAATTATAAATCAGTTTTAACAACCAACCAATTATAAATAAGTTTTTGAGTGATTATTATTAAAACTAATAACCTTATCAGTCATAGGATAGAAATATAAAAAATTTATATCATATAAGTGCATATTATTTTCTCTTTTCTACTATATGATAAAATTATTCAACTTTATAATAATATTTTAAAAATCATATATAAATTAATTTATGATTGGTTGCTATAATTATAATATTGATAATGTAAAATAATTTTATTCATCTAATTACAAATCATTGTTACTAAGACTTTTAGGTAATTGTTGTAAAAATTAATAAATTTACAATAGATATTGATCTATGATTGAATGTTCATAATTTTTTAATCATATTATAATATTAATTTATTATTGAATTTGTTTATATATGATTCTCGTACTGGATTTGATCCTTTTTAACTAATAATTTAGACTTGAATTTTATGAATGAAAAAATGTGATTAAAAAGAAAGAATTTTACTAAATATAATCAGTCAGATTTTTTTGATTAATATTCGTTATTGAAAAAATTAATTACTTTATACATGATTAATATATATATAGGTTGGGTTTTTCACGAACTGATTTATGTATTGGTTGTGGTAAGGTAATCATTGGGAGGATTTGTTACACTTGTTTCGGGATTAATGCCTAATTAAACCATTGCAGCAAGGCATCCATTCACATTCACATTCACCATGGTGAACAGGTTATATATATACATATTTAGTGGAAGTGGAACCCCCACTGATCCTCTTGTGGAAGGTGTTCCTAGCTACAGATAAATATATGGTGTATTTCTTTGCGGTACCTAATTTAGGTACATGCTCTATTCTAACAGCATTCTGTATGGTCTCCTAATGAATCAACGTAACGAGTGGAACTGTAGGTTGATCAGACACCATATCAAACACTTTGTTTAGTCTACAAAGAATTCTGTAGGCACTAATTAAGTAATGAAATTCGGCAAACTCAGTTAACTTCTTGAATCGATAAAATAATAGTAATTTGTTTTTCATGCACTCATTTGCATTACAACACAAATAATACTCCCCCAATGTGGGTCTGAAACAATATCAGCAAAACCTAACGCAGCAACCACACATATTGCAAACCTATTAGGTACATTTACATCCACAAATTAAGGATGTGGAATTGTGGAAGGCACAGCAACCTAGTAGTGTTTAAGAACAGCAAATCCTAACACAATCAACACAACTGAAGGTAGAAAACGATAAGATGACATGGCAGATGATGGGGTCAGATCAGAACGGCCACTTCCAGTGGTTGCAGATGACGGAGTCAAAAGAGGAGGGGTTGTATCAGACACTGGTGCCAAAGAAGGAGAGGGAAGTACAGAGGAAGCTGTTCAAAGAAAGAACATGCTGATATTAGTATCAAACATTAGAAGCTATTATTACTCAATAAACTGACACAATGCATGTCATAAAAAACATGCATGGTATTTTTCTTGACCATAAGGCATAAGTAAGTACCTTCAGGACTAAGAGATGGAGCAGATGGAGAAAGAGACGGCCCAAAAGCCGCTGGTCCTGTCAATATAAATCAAAATCATTCAAAACATGAATTAGTTAACATGGAAAAGGATTTAATGATTTATACTTAATATAGCAAGTTTTAGGCATATATATTGGCATTACCTGGAGCTGGAAGTGGTGAACCACCTGAGGCTGAAAAATAACAAACCAGAAAATAATTTATCTTGATCTTAGCCTCATTAATGATAAACAGGATATAAGTAATAGTCGTTTAAAAACTAGACAAATTAAGAGAATAAAGATTGAAAAGAAATAGTATATAAATACTTTTGCATTGTAGTGGAAGACGAGGCAATTTGCAAGCACGAGGAAGAGAGATGGCCAAGGTTCGGTTGATTGGTATTCTAAAGGGAACATTGCCAGTGATAACGAGACACAAACAGTCCATGCCACCACTTGTGAGGGACTTGATGGAATTGCAGCACTCAGCAGTAGGTGAAGTGCCATTGGCACTGCTATTTGTGAGGAAATTCATACAAGGGTTGAACAAACTGTTTATCATTGATGTGCTACATGGCGTGCTGCTGATCTGAGCGTAGGCTGGTGCAGCCATCACCATAGCCATAGCTAATACCACAGTTAGGCGCACAAAACGTTCCATGTTTTGAAGCTTTGGCTGCTTGTGTTCAAAAGTACAGTTTGGAATTGGAAGTTTGATGATGGGAAAGTGCAGCAGGGTAAGGAAATTTATAAAGAGAGAACAGAATGGAAGTGGAGGGGAGAAAAAATAGAGGTGTTGAAGTTGGTTTAAAAGCTCAACTGCCA
>PYAF01001578.1:261711-285811 GCA_007407185.1 Glycine tomentella | reverse complement strand
GTTATTATTGTCACACGCAAATGAATCCCCTCCCTTGTCTTCACTCATATTCATTTCTTCATACATCATATCATCATGCCTCCAAATATCATTATCCATCTTAACAAACATATTAAAAAATAACCATCAATAACAAACTAAATGCATAACAACCATGCTCAAAAAAATATCGTACAAAAAATATTAACTTCACAATATATTTTTAAATGAAAATAGGACAAATACATTAATTAATAATATTTTTAACAAATTAAAAAAAAATTAGAAAAAATACTTTAAGGATTGGCAATCCGTATGGAACATACGGATTGACAATCCGTATGGCTTACGGATTGGCAATCCGTAAGGTCCATACGGATTGGCAATCCGTAAGGTCCATACGGATTGCCAATCCATTAAGCCATACGGATTGCCAATCCGTATGGTCATTACGGGCTGAGCTTCAAACCAGAACGTACCTCCGACGACCCTCCGACGACTCCAGCAGCCAACGGAAGCTACACCAAAGCTAACCACCACTTCCAAAATGCCGACGAAGCCATAACCAACAGCCAACCAACGAATAACCACGAATGCCGTGCAAGAAGAGTGAAAAAAAACATGAACAAAAAGCATGGACTGCTGGTGTATGTTAAAAAGCAAGTAGGGGCATTATCGGGATTTAATAAAAATGCTGGGTGTATTAGAAATCCTACTGGTGTAGGAAGTTAATGCCTTCTTTTTTTTTAACAATTAACAGAGAGATTTAGTTAAGGATTCTACAAATTAAAATAAATCAATTGTGAGTGAGACAGACTGCAATGTCATACTTTTCAGTTTTCAGTATAAAAAATTGGAAAAAGATAAACGTTCCACTGGCTTATCTACACCTGTCCGGTGTCCACCCAGACATAAGTTAATTACGTGAAAAAAAATAATCAGGGCCTTATTAATCAGTGCTCGTACAATATTCATTAAGAAATTAAAATGATTTTTTCTTTACAATTTGTAAATGGGTTTCTTTTTTCTATCCACATTTATTTCTTTTGATTTTTCTACTAGGTTGAGTAAGAAGCAAAGAATATTAAAACTTCATCTATTCCACATTGAAATAGCAACATTATCCATGTGGCTATGCTTCCCGGTTTCCAAATTTGAACTGGCAGAAGAAAAGTTACCACAGTATAATCAATCAAATTTCTTTGATCCCAAATATATAGAAAACTTTACAAGTTGGCCATTAACCAACATCTAATCTAACAAAGTAGTGGTGCTCACCGTAGCCAATTAACAAATTGTCTGTTCTGTAATCTATGTACTGATTGTAGTCATTAGCGATTAAAAAATGTAAAATTTGAGAAACGCCTGTCAGTCACGTAGAGAGAAAAAGAGGGAATCATCTAACTTCTAACACATTCCAATCTCTATTATGCTTCAGTAACACGAAATATGAGAAAGTACATCTATACAACAGTTTTTACAGGATAAAATCCTAATAGCCTTGTGCCCAAACCACATTTAGAAGGACTATCAGCGCTGTATATTAACCTCCCTAAACAGTAGACACAGTAAAAGAAAAGGAACTAAAGATCATATAATGCGAATCCATTTACATGTACTACAACCAGAAGAGCTTCAATACTTCATTATTTGGCACTACTCTGTAACTGTCATGCCTTATTATCAGTCAGCAGCATTCTTCCCCAACGATGCATCAACAGTACTTTGATCCATATCCCCAGCCTTTCCCAGCAAAATCCCAAGCTGTAGTAATAAGTAAATGACATGCCATTATGGTCATCCATAAATAACATAGCAAACTGAACAATTGAGTGATAATCCAAATAAGGAAAGTTCAGGCGGAAAAACCTACCTTAGCCTTTGGAATCCCTCGAACTTCCTTGTCTTCCTTGGCAGCAACAGTGCATGTCGTAATATCTGCGTCACATACCCACGTGAAAACCAATTTAATTAAAACACAGAATAAAACGTTTAGTTTTTGGCAAGCTTTGTAAGGAGAAGACTTTTGGCAAGCTTTGTAAGGAGAAGACTGGTCTTACTTTTCTCAAATGCCCACCCGTTGCTTTTCAAAATCTCTGAGATGATTACAACAGTTGGAATAGCTGAGATTCAATTTAAAAAGAAAAGTTAGAAAAACAAAAGGCGCGCGTGTGTGTGTGTAATATTATAACCCACAGTGAGACATCAGTCACTACGAAATGATAAAATCACATAAAAAGAATGCACAATGCAAACAGTTTTGACATTTAGGGTGTATTAGGGTATAATTAGTTTCAATGCATGTGTGTAACCCTTCACTGAGACATCAGTTAGTACACATCTAAGAATTGGGAAACTAAATTACATAAAAAGAATACACAACGCAAACAGTTTTGACATTTAGGGTATGATTAATTTCGATCAAGTGGAGAATAGAGAACAGATTGAAAATAATTTTCGTGCAATTTAAATTGATCTTTATTCTAAATATTTTACATGCTCCACCAAGAACACCCTTAAATGTTCAAAGTGTAACTTGCTCTTGATCGGAACCATAATCCAATAAGTAATGAGCATAATCTATCGGCCTAAATTGTGGGATGGGGGAAATGAAAGCACGAAAAGTTTCAAGAAAATTATACCCAGGCCCAATGCAGAGAGCTCGACGTCATTGCCCTGCTTTATGCATTTCTGCATCAGAAAGAAACACAAGATCGATAAGCCAATTTCATAGAGAAGTTTTGTCCAAGAAATGTAAGGGAAAAAGATTCTAAGCGGCGTTAATCCAATTTCCAAGGAAAGCGAAATGGAAAATGAAAAACAAAATAAAGAAAGCACAAAATTGCCAATAAACCAATTTGAAAGTAGATTGTTTTGAATATTCGGATTGAAAGTTAAGGAGAGGGAGAATGAAAGAGAGTGATACCTTAGCGAGATTGAGGTAGAAGAAGAAAGGTTTCTTGGTTTTGGAAACCTGAATTCGGACTATCTTCTTGGCTTTCTCTTTCACGCCATCAGTCTTGGCGTTGGAGTTATTGCTCTTAGCATTCACCCTTGTCATCTCCATTGCCTTGCCTTCTCACTCTCCTCTCTGCAGCAAATTTTAAGAAGCTTCGTCAACAAGAAATGAAATGATATTTCTGTTGACGGGGGCGCCTTTATAGAAGGCATTAACTAATCAAAAGAGAACACGTGTCCCCTTTTCCCCCTTCGTTTCAATTCGCATTCTTCTTCATATATTTTTAGCCTTAATTATATTTCCATTGCTTTTTAATTGAAAAAAATAGTGATGGATTTAAAAAATAACTCTCTGTCATTATTACTCAATGTGAGTAATATTGATTTTTTTTAGTAATTAATTAATTTCTTACTAACCTGCTAGTTCCACCGTGAGTTATTATGCTTCTGTCTGCCTATATTGGGTTTGTATTGATTTGGGCTTCCCTTGCAAAACGATCATGCGATTGGGGCCTTTCTAAGTACATTAAAAAATAAAATTAATGATATAACTCTGTCATTATAATCCAATAAATTCCATTGGATAATGTATTTTGTAAAAAAAAAAAAAAATACATTTATTATCTTAGAATTATTTCTGAATAAAACAAGCAAATAATCTAATTTAACATAATGAATTGTTTAGAAGGAAATACAGCTAATGTAAACAGCGAGGGTTACAGAAAAGAGTATGTATCTTGAACAAATTTACGCGGCATTTGGTTTGGATTTTAATCAGACAAGGTTGGGGACTTGAACTGCCGAACCTAACAAATCCTTTCCAATAATTAATGCAAACAAATCGACGGCAAGTACGCTGCCACGTGCCATTTTCTCTCACCGAAAAAGAAAAAAAAAAAAAGCCTATCCTGTTTGCGTTTTGTTTTTGTTTGTTGAAGATGGAAGAGGGGGAACTCGTTGGGTGTGTCCTGCGCAACGTTTCCGTCATCTGATTCGATTTTCGTTAGCAAGAAAAAAGCAAGGAGAGAGAAACAGAGATTGACTAATTGTGAAAGAGAAAGGGATCTTTCATTTTCTCGGGAAAATGGAGGATTCTTTCTTCGACGTGGTGGAGTTTCTGAAGAAACCCTCGTTAACGGAGACATTCGTCGACATTTTGCTATGCGCAGTTCCGATTTGGCTGGCCGTGATGATCGGCCTGGTGATCGGGTGGTCGTGGCGGCCGCGCTGGACGGGGCTCGTCTTCCTCGGCCTCCGCAGCAAGTTCCGATTCCTCTGGACGGCGCCGCCGGGCTGCGGCGCCCGCCGCCTCTGGCTCGCCTTCACTGCCCTCTCCGCCTTCACCTATTGGTTCAATTTCAAAGGCAAGACCAAGGCCGAAGCTCAAGATCCCTCGCCTTCGCAATCCGATACTGCCGACTCCAACGCCATCTCACGCACTGCTCGGTAACTCCTCAATTTTCCACCTCTTTTAGTTTTGACAATGGTGATTTATTTGAAAGGTTTGTCGCAACAAGTTGATCTCTGATTACATCCATTTAGTATGCTAGTTTTATAGTTTAGGATAAGCAATCCTTGAAAAGGAAACCAGGACGCGCATTATTGAGAGGATTGGATAAATGAAAATATTTAATTGTATCATGTATTTGGCATTTTAGGGGTCGAAATAGATCAGACCAGGCCAGACTTTGGCGAGCCTAAGCCTGACCTGTATCACTATCACTAAGCCTAAACTTTGCTTGTTACCTGTTAAAAATAATTTAATAAGGCATGAGGCTGGCCTTCATAAAGGCCTGACCAGGCCTGAAAGCCTATATACAAGGCCTGATTAATACAAAACAAATAATTAAAAGTAAAAAATCAACATAATAGACATGTTTCTCTTATAAGTTATAAATTATTAAACATGATCTTATAAGTTATAGTGTAGACAGACTCACTATTCAAGCTTAGTGGGTTTTTTTTAAGCCTACAGTCTGGCCTCTTTAAATAAAAAGGCTTTTTAAAAAGCTCAAATTTGGCCTTTTTAATAAACAGGATAGGCTAAGCCAGGCCTTAACCAGGTCAGGCCATGGGCCCCTGACAGACTACCTTGCCTATTTCCACCCTTAGTTTTTCAGGTTTTCTAGAAACTAGTTTTAAACATTTATGAAGTGATCTAGACAATCCAATTTAGTTTGGTTCGGGGTAGGGATATTTTAATGATTACCTACCAGAAAAGCTGACCTGTATGCGATTTCTTCTGTGTCTCTAATCTGTTTCAATATGACCATCAGCTTCTTTTTACTGTTTCCATGAATTTCATCAGCTTCTTTGTTGCATTATTGGTGTTTAATTATCGTCTTTGTAATTGCTTACTTCTAGTTCTAGCAATTACATTTTATGATATTTTGTGCATTTGGGCTGTATTGCTAGAGGAAGAACTAATTGTTTTATTCACTTGGCAACTTTGTTATTGCACATGCATTAGGTCGGGTGATATGGCTGAGGAGAGGGAGCAGGACACTGTTACACAGGCTGATTTGGAACATTTTCTTCATCTTCTTGAAGAGAAGGATGGAATGATGGACTGGCAGAGTTTTATGGAAAGGTCAACACCAAACATGCAATACAAAGCTTGGCGTCACGATCCTGAGGTTCAATCTTCATCTCATTTCAACTGTCTATACACTGTAATCTAACAAAAATAACATACATCTTGTATTAATTATGAATTTGGATATTTTTTTTCTATCAGAGGCACGTATACCTCTTAGTCTAAAGTAGAATTGTCATCCAGTTTTTTCCATTCCATATTTCCTACCCAAAATAATTAATACATCCTCACCATCTATGTTGTTGATTATTTGATTTATTTCTTTTTGTATTTCACCTTAGATTAGAAATATACCACCATCTGATGGACCTGGATTTGTTAACAGACAGGTCCTACAGTTTATTGTAGTAGAACTGTCTTCGATGATGCAACTCCAGAGTTGGTGAGGGATTTCTTCTGGGATGATGACTTTCGTCCTAAATGGGATGCTATGCTTGCATACTGCAAAGTTTTGGAGGAATGCCCTCATAATGGGACAATGATTTCTCACTGGATTAAAAAGGTATCTTCACCAAAGATCTTAAATTTGTATTTTAAGTGTGCAATAGTATGGTTCACTGATTCGTCATTTACTCCTTTTGTTTGTAGTTCCCCTTTTTCTGTAGCGATAGAGAATATATCATTGCTCGAAGAATATGGCAAGCTGGAAACACATACTATTGTGTGACGAAGGTATGGTTCTAACATGATTTATTATAATTTTATGGCATTTCCTGTTGTTTCTGCTCCTCTCCCATTGACTAGCCCCCACTCTTCTATTGCTAGAAAAGAAAGTCCCGTTGATGTGATGACACTGACAGTGAATGTTTCAATTTCTCAGTTCAGTTGAAACATTTGAGTAATGAATTATATGGCATAAAGGAAAGGAATAAGAGGAAAATGGTCCCCCCTTTCTCCAAAAATAAATCTTTTTTTTAAAACCCAGTTTCACACATTGAGTTGATAATGTAATTTGAACTGGTTATTTATGTAGTTATTCACCCTGAATAGCAGTGTAGTGGCCAAACCCCAAATTTTCTGTAGTAGTCAGCACTAAGCAGGTAGCATGAGGACCTATATACTGAAGTTTTCAATTTGGTTTATTCCTATTCAATCTTCAATGTTGTAGGGAGTACCCTATCCAAGTTTGCCAAAACGGGATAAGCCCAGACGTGTGGAGCTCTATTTTTCTAGTTGGGTAATCAAACCTGGTAAGAACTGTCAGAACAATTGTTATTTGCTCAACCTCAAAACAACTGTAAGAACTGCTAATTCTGGGAAATTGATGCAGTGGAATCTCGCAAAGGAGATGGTCAGATGTCTGCATGTGAGGTTACCCTGCTACATTATGAAGACATGGGGATTCCCAAAGATGTTGCGAAGTTGGGAGTCCGGCATGGAATGTGGGGAGCTGTTAAAAAATTGCATTCTGGAATGAGAGCTTACCAGAATGCTAGGAAAACAGAGGCTTCTTTATCAAGATGTGCATTGATGGCAAGTAAAACAACCAAGATTTCTTCTGACATAAACATGCATTCCTCAGAGCCTGCTTCTTGCATGGAAGATAGGGTGCAAGCCGTGAGTAATACCGCACAAAAGGGTAATGGCATAGACTGGAAGTGGGTGGCTGTAGGTGGCACTGTTGCTTTGGTTTTGGGTCTTCATACTGGTGCTGTGGGGAGGGCGTTATTGTTGGGAGCAGGGCACAGAATTGCACGGAGGTGACTGATCTAGGATCTGCTTATGGGAAGGTCCACTTATCACCGTTCGGAATATTCATCATAAATATATTTAGACTATCATTTATCAGTATCGAATGCTAATTTTGCTGTTATTATTATTATTATAAATATATATTTTTTGTATTAGTTACAGCCTGGTTAGATTCATCTCGCTCTTGCATTTTAGAATGCAAAGCTGCAATTACTTGCCATTTTTTTTCATGACGAACGAAATCCTTTCAACGGCGCGTTGTTATCAGATTATGGAGCGCAATTTTATATTTTAGCAGTATCAATTGCATGACTTAGTGTATGTTTATTTTTCGGTTGCTTTTTCGGTTGCAAACAGATATTTGGAGTCAAATGAAGTTTGATATTTGGAGCAAAATGAAGTTTGTAAAAACATTAAGTTCTTTTCTTTTGCAAAACTGAGTTTGTGATTCATTAAGTTTAATTCGGAATTTATGCACATCTTGAACTGAAATTTAAATATGTAGTTAAAATGCTTTTAGCACGGTAACCAAAAGAAGTAAAAATTGAATAAGAATAGATTACCTATTAATAGAATGCAATTGGATGATTGAGTGCAGTGTTGTGAATTTTGGTATGATCCGATCAGTTGATTCGGTTAATTCAGTCGGCTAGATTATAGTAATCCGGTTGGATGGTTGGATCTGGTTGGTTTTATAATTTAAAAAATATATTATTTTTTTAAAATGGAATTTTTTTTAATTTTTAATTTTTAATTTTAAATATCATTAATTATTATTTTAAATTTTAAAATATATATAATTATATAATTTTAAATTTTAACATATATCAAATCAAATTATATCAATTATTAATCCATTAATTAAATTATTCACTCACTTATATGATATATGAATCAGATCTATCTGAATCAGATCAGACCGGATTATGTTTCACATCCATGATTGAGTGTTTCAGATTTTGTCGGATTAAAATGATTCAAGGTTCTATCTTCCAACACAACATCGTATCAATTGTCAAATGCTAAGCTAGAGCGATTGAGGTCAATAATGAGCTGCACTTTGAATATGATATGGATGTCCCAACCACGGTTTCCAATTTGTCGTCGGCACGTTCGATTCAGGAAACACGATTTTGTCCATTTTTTCTTATGCTACATCACTAATTTAAAATAATTCCTGTAAAAAAGTGGTTTGCATTTTGAATTGGGAATATTATGAAATTGTGAAACTAGCAAATCCTCTCCAAAACGGAGAAAAAACGAAATAAGATTTTTTATGTTTATAAATTAATCATCGACCTAGGGGAAAATGAAAAGATAAGCAAGCGCAAATCAAGCAGTCAAGGAGCTCTATGCGTTAAGCGTTGTTCATGATTGGCCATTAGAGATGATAACGAAACAGGTCCTCTATCAGGCACTTTTGATCTGACTTATTTAAAATCTGATCTGATCTAACTTATTTATTATAAAAGTCATGTTAAGACTTTTTTAAAAGTCTATTTAAATAAAAATATCAGGTTCAAAATTAAAAAAAAATCTGTTAAACTTATCAGATTGACCTATTTAATATATATATATATATTAAAACTTAAAAATAATATATTTATTTTTTCTAAAAATATTTTTCCTTAAGATGGATGATCAGTTATTTCAAAAAATCATTTTGAAAATCTCATAAAATGATAAAGAGAAACATATCTATAATTTATAATATCATATTTGATATTTTATAATTTATAAGATAAACATATTTATTATATTATTTTTTATTTTTAATTATTTATTTTTATTTAATCAGACTTTGTATAAAGGTTTGCAGGACAAACTTTTATGCAAGTCAGGCTCAGACCTTAATAACTTTTTTTTAACATATAACAAGTCAGACTTAGACTTAATAATAATGATGCATATCAGGTTCAAGTCTGTCAAAGTTTGACCTGACCTGACCTATTTCCATCCCTATTGGTCATCCATGGTATTGAAAAGAAAAATGTTGATAATATTATAATTGTAGGTTCTATTTAGATTCTATAAATACTTATGAAGTACGGAAAAAAATGAATTTTTTTAAGTTAAAATTAATTTATGTATATAAACTTTTATGAAAGTTAGAAAAGAAACGTTTTTTTTTAATGAAAATTAAGTGTATAAGTTAATTTTAGTTTCTAGGAAAATGAATAAATTAAGTGTAATTATAATATTTTGTTTGAAACATATAAATGAAGTTTTTTCTATGACGAGGGTGAAGTTTTGTTTATAGGGAATCAATTTTATTTGTTGATACAGATATAAGCTAAATGGACGGATACTGTGCATTTAATCCATTATCAATATTTCATGAATTAAGAGATTAAACCCCTTCCCCCATCCCCACCCTCTATATATAACTTGACTAACAAATAATAATGATTCGAAATTAATAATTAAGAAGAAGAAGAAAGTAAAAACTCTATCAAATTTCGTGTCTTTTAACACTAATTTTATATGCCAAAATAAGTTGAGATTAGTTTTTCTTCTTTACCCTTTTAAACAACGAGTAAAATAAACAGATTAATGAATTTTTCTAGTGTAGGCTTCTAAATTACAATAAATTAATCTAAACATACACATTAAAAATTGATTGCTATAGATAGATATTGAATTTAAATTTATTTGTCCAAGTTAGTAAATAAGAAACCACTAGAAGTTTATTACATGTAAGCAGTGACGATGAAATGTTGCAAATTGCAATGATCCAACAACGTACGTGGGTGGTCAGTGGCAGAGAGTGTGCCCACGTGGCAGATCCTTAACCTCAAAGAGCAGAAAAAAGGTCGACAGCTTCATGTAACTGTTATACCAGGAGCTCTGGCTCTGCAACAACTGCACCCCAACCTCACTCTCTCTTTGTTTTGTGGATCGCACCAAACCAAACTGGTACGCTTCTCTCCTTTACTTCTCCATTAATTTCCTTTCCTTAAAGCTTGGATATATACACTATTCTGATTCCACGCGCTAATGTCTAGTCTAGCTATAGCATGATTTTGTATGCTCTTACCAACTCTAGCTTATCCTATGAATTATTTATCTATTGCGTTGTGTTATTTTCCTTTCTTGCCTTGTATAAATGGTTATATCCAAATGTTTACAGATATTTAGCCAAATGGTCGACTTGAATCCTCCTTGCTTGCTGCTTCTAATGGAATCAAATTCAATTTCAAGGTGATGATGGTGACCTTGTTCTTTTTCCACACTTAAATCCCCACGTGATGAGGAAGTGTTTCCGAAATAAAATATCATTCATAAACCTGTACCTAGCAACTTGATCATTTGGTATGTCTTATCCTTCATATTATCCGTGTCAATAAAATTATCTTCAACCTTCATTTTGTCCTGCATATTTGATAAGTAATGCTTATTGCATTTGTGAAACACTTGGCTTAAGAATGTTGCAGAAAGAAGTTAGGATAATGGTCCGTTGTTGAAACACTTCAATTTGCATGGTAAAAGGTGAAACAAATGCATCTATCCAGCATGCCATCTAATACGATGCATCTTAGAAAACTGGTTAATCAGTAATATATAATCCAGTCTAGTAATTTGGTGTTAGGATTAGTGTTACGCAATCAGTTGCCTCAACATTCACCCTGCATTCAGAATTTTCATAGAGCTACGCGGAAGGTTAATTTTAATTGTAATAACATTTCAGGACCTTTTTGTCAAGAGTTTATCCTTCTGAAGATGAGTGCCGAAAACGAGAAAATAAAACCAAATACTGATATTGAACTCTTTCTCAATAATGCTAACCAGTGCATTTGGAAAAAATTAAATAATGACTCGGGTGCAGGTGCAAATGCAGCCTCCAGGGCGGACATGACACTTGCTGCCACTGACCCTCTATCTGAAATAGTTTGGTCTCCAGATAAAGGTTTGAGTCTTAAATGTGCCGATTCAAGCTTTGTTCATAAAAATAGTTCTCTTTTTCGGGATGTTGGCACAAGCTGTATGGTTTTTGCTCCGCCACAAAATTTTACTGGCGGCAGTTCTACCACTGATAAACCTTTAGATGATGATTTTCTGAAACCTATAGCAGTTGTATGTGCCAAGAGTGATATTGCTGAAGCAGATGCTCCTACTATGCCTCCTACAGGTGATTCAGGTGTCAAGGCCAAGTGTAAAGCTTATGGAGAAGATGATATAGGTAAGTCAGTAAGTGTGTAGATGAAAGGAAAGGAGGTTTTACAGTATATTTTTGGGTTCAAATAAACCTTACTGAAGGACAAACAAATATATCTGTTATCCTAATTTGTTAAATACTTAACTGGTACTTGTGAGTTTGAATCAGTGTCTTTCTGGTCACTTTTTTGTTGAATCATTTTCTCAATCCTACAGAACTCTCATCTGGCAGGATCTGTTGGTAATAAGGAGAAAGTGAACACCGCAGCAACAGCACCTAATTTGCCTAATGAACAAAATAGGAATCTAACGAACAATTGGGAAAAGATTACCGGTGATCAAGCGACCAGTGGAACTGATAAAATGTCTGGGATAGAGGGAAACAGAATTTCTGCTATTTCAGGTATGTGCTGTCATCAAAGTAGGTAAAGGTGAAAGGTGCCCTTAAGGTACAGCGTTTAATGATTTGAAAAAATATCCACCAAAAAGTACAAGACTTACAAAAAAAAGGTGTTAAACATTACAAAAATTCAAACATTTAAATATTTGACTATTTTGAATTAGTTTTCCATATAAATTAACTGTTCAAGCATAAAATTCACAGTAAAATAAAAGGTTATGATGCTCAATTTACAAGTCCTTAAGATGCTTGCTGGTAAGAGCCCCAAATTCTTACTCCTTAGTATCACAGTTGGCAAGTTACATGGCTGGTTTTAGAGATTTTTAGTTGCTATGCAGAAAGGCAAGTCTACAAGAGGCACTAACCCCTTCTAGCTTTCTTCCTTATGTGCATCTTTTTGGTGCCTTTTTAAGTACTGTGAGCATAAAAATCCATACATTTTAGTATATTTGTCTACTGGTGTTCGCGGGTCAGTTTGGATCGATTTTGGCCAAATTTAGGATTTAATCCAATCAAATTTGATCGGTTTGGTTCGGTTCAATTTTCAGAAGAAAAAAATTGAAACCCAACCCAACCCGTTCATGAACAGTTCGGTTCGGTTCGGATCACCGAGTTACCCATTTAATATTTTTTTTAGAACTACTATTTTATATTATGATTCTTTCAAATATCTCATACAATTAACACAATATTATCAAATGTATGAAAGTAGTAAAATTGATTCATTTAATACCATCAACATAATATTCTAAAATAGACTTATAATATAAATTAAAACAAAAATTTTGAACAAGATTTACTATAATAGTCTGAATCACAATTGTTTCTTACAAACTAAGCTTTGTTATAACCAATTTTGTTACAACCAAATTTGCTGAAACAAACAAATAAACAAAATATGATTCATTAATATTATAAACATGGTAAACAAAATATGAAAAAAAAAGTCATAACCTTAAATCAATTCTTATTTAAAAGCAACATACTGTTAGTACCTTGGTTCTGATCAGATTTTTCATTATTTTGATTTCAGCTTTTTAAAGTTTTAAAGTAGGGAACATAACTCAAATGTCTAAAATACAAGGTCTTAAATAGTTAGCTAAGTGTCATGATTTATTTATATAAAATTGTGGATGGTCAATTTAAGTCAATTGAGAACTTTTTTAATATTGAAAATTATTTCATTTGGTCCAATTTTTGGAAGCAATCTAGAACTTTTTTAATAATAAGAGTCTACTATTAAAACTTCTATAACATATGAATATTGTGTTGGTCCCAGATGAACTCAAGAGGGGAGTGAATTGAGCTTTATAAAATAATTAATAATTTAAAATCAAACTCAAAACAATAATATGGAAATAAGAGATAAAGAAGACACAATCAATTTTAACGTGAAAAACTCAATTGGGTAAAAAATCACGACGTCCAAATTGGATAATCAATCTAATAGACAACTCCATTATGATAATTTTGTGTACAAAGAGTTCCTAACATCCTAGTTTTCTAGTCTACCCTTACACAACAATTATCCCAACTGGTATCCTTGTTTCCCAGCAAAAAGCTCTAATCTCGATTCACCAAGAATAGAGACAGACTGGTATCCTTGTTTCTCAGCCAGACTGGTATCCTAGTTTTCCAGCAAGAAGTCGCACGTCTCAATTCATCAAGAACAAAGACAAAATTGATATCCTAGTTTTCCAGTTGCAACATTTTCCAAAGTCAAGAAGAAGAATACAATAAAATAGTTACCAATACTTCTATTCCTTTAGCAAATAGGTACCTTTAAATCATGATGGAGAGTTGAAGAATCAGACTTGTCAAATGCTTCTATATGATCTCACAACAATTCTCTCAATGATGCAAACATAAACTATCTAAAACTCTAATATTATTTGGAATGGAATGTATACATGAACACCAAAATATGTTTCCATTTATACTAATTTAAAGATATGATTTTAAACAATTTTTGAATGCAATCCTAAATATATTCTATCATATTATACAATACAATGTTAAAGATATTCTATTATATTATGCAATACAATCTTAAAAATATTTTATTTTTTTTAATGCAATATTAGAAAATATTATATCCTATTTTTGGATGTAATCTTAAATATTTACAGTATCACACTTTTTTTATTGTCAAATTATTTTTTTAATTTTTAATATATATATATATATATAATAATAAAATTTATATTATTATTACAAGTTCACGGATTGAGTCATCGGGTCAACAGATCTGTAAATCTAAACTCGTGACTCAACCCGTACATGAACGGTTTTGATCGATTCGGTTCAGTTTTGACCCAACCCAAACTTTTTGGATCAGTTCGGGTTCACGGGTGACCCGTATCCGTGATCACCCCTATATTTGTCACCCATGCTTGTAGCACATTCTAATTTGTTTAATTCTAGTATTTGTTACAGGTTATAGCTGAATAATAAGAAAGAATACCTGATAGTTCTGCGGGCTGTTTTTCTAAACACACAGGCTCTGAAATTTTAAACATGTCCTTTTTGTTTAAGGAAGGAAATTTATTGAAAATATCAAGTTCTACATTTTTGTACATAACTGAAATGTATTTGTTGATTTTCCTGTAGGCCAGGCTGACCAAGGGCCATTTGATCATTTATTACTTCAATCAGATGAAAATAAACCTAGCATGGACCAAAATCCTTCTCCAGGGAGACATTCTGATGGAGGCGTAATAATTGGTCTAGAAAAAAAGGCTGTAGTAACTGATGATGATTTACATACTGCAGTTGAGCCTATAATTGAATACAGAGGCTCTGGTGCTCATGGGACTAATTTAGCATCCTCCAGCAAGAATCCTTTAGAGAAACTGGAATATAGTGCAGAGAATGATTTACAAACTTTCAACTGTGAAGCTGCTTGTGCTGGAACAAGTGGAGTTAATGTTAATGAGACTGAAAACAAATTTCAGGACACTGAAATGATGCTACCATGTGATAAGATTCTTCCTGTTTTGCATTCTCCATGTCATAGCAGAATTCATATGGCAACAAACAAAGGCAAGGAAAAATCCTTATCAGATGGGGATGCAAATGTAATGTTATCAAGGGAGGAGAATGACAGCCATTCAAGTGTTGAGAGCTGTAACAGTGCTGGCTTTTTTTCAACAGGTAAGAAGAGACGTGACTTAAAACAACAGTTGATAATTGAGAGTAAAAGAGTCAAAAAGCAAGTTGAAGAACCTTCTGGTTCTAAATCCTATGTTAAACAGGATAGCTCGTTCATGAACTGGATTTCAAACATGGTGAAAGGACCCACAAAATCAATTCAAAATGATTCAAACACTTTGGCTCTTACCCTTACAAATCCAGATCATCATAATCTACAGCCTGACAAGAAACTTATCACATGCAATATGAATCCTGAGCCAAAAAATACAGGATTCAAATCCATTTTAGAGTCCATATATTGTCCAAGCTTGAAGAATGTAGGAACGAGAATGTCTCATCAAGAAGGAAAGAGTAGTCAAGATTTAGAGCCAAGTAACATGGAACATGGAATAGATGCTACTCCAATAACCTGTTGGGCAGAAAACAATAGCCTATCCAAACTGTGTTTGCAATCAAATAAGTTTGAAGTATCTACTGGAGGAAATGATGCCGGTCCGTCCTTGCAGCCTAAGATTAAACCTCTAAATTTTTTTAACTGTCAGGAAAGCAGCAAAAACATCCCAGTGGAGACTAAAAATTATTCCATCTTGGGCCATAGTAAGTACAAGGAAGAAGTGGCATCACATTCATTTTCAACCAAACAAAATAGAGATAATAATGATAACACTGATTCTAATGTGCTATCTGATAGAAAGGAAGAAGAGAATATATGTCACAGAAGAGATAATCTGGGAAGTCTGTGGATAACTCGTTTTTCTCCAAAATTCACTGCTCCCTTGAGAGAACAACCTGCCAATGACACAGAGGTCTCTACTAATCTTAAGGAAGATAAGGGAAACAATGATCATAAATCAATGTATATGTTCAAACCCCTTTCATCTTCCCCAGGATTCAGAAATTTAGAGCCAACAGCTTCAATGTTTGCAAGGAGATTTAGTGCCATCAAACATATCATACCAACAAACGCAACAGATACTACCACACAGGTAAATATGTTGTGTTTGTTTTGTGGAACAAGAGGACATCAACTCTCTGATTGCTCGGCAATTGCAGAAAACAAGTTAGAAGATCTCCAGAAGAATATAGATTCATATGGAGGATTGGAAGAACATCCTTGTCTATGCATCAAATGTTTTCAGCCCAACCATTGGGCAATTTCATGTCCCACTTCAATCTCAACTAGGAAACATGAACTGAAAGCTAATGCCTTGGTCAATGATTGTGGAAAACATTTAATCCCAAGCAATGGAGAGAGTGCCAGGCTGCTGACCGATGAGGATGACCGAGTTTTATCTGGAGGTTCTATTAATGATGAAACAGATCAACGAGCAGGTCAAAATATTAATTTGAAGCGGAAATCAAATGACATTATAACCCATAAGGTACGGTGCAATGCATCATTCAGGAAATACCGTGGTTTGAGTTCAGAGGAAAACAAATTCAGAGAAAATCCTACATCATCTCCATCCAAATTGGCTGAAAGGCAGATTTCACACGTGCCAAAGGAAATATTTGATGCAGTAAAAAAGCTTCAATTGTCCCGCACTGACATCCTGAAGTAAGTAATCCTAGCAACTAAATTATACTGACTTTCATGTAAGTGCAGCTAGTTATCATGAGGCTTTATGGTCCATGTGTAATGCATATACTATAAATAGCCTATGCCCTATGGTAATTTCCAAATTACATCAATGGTGCCAATTAATTCTTAACCCCGGTGTTCATGCTTCAATCATAATGCATTGTTAAAAAGGGTAGATGTCATGTATATAAATCAGTAGTTTGCACATCCTTTTTATTGCAAGAAGTTTTCATATAGAGAACCTTCTTTTTCAGCTGTTCACAATTTTCTTTTCCTGCATTTTTATTGTTTCTCATGAAAAGAGCCATTATACCATTGCTCCTTGCACAATCTGATTAAACAAACATTTCAGTAAACTGAAAGTAGAGTGCAGCTCCATGAGTTGAATTTCTCGTATCATAGGTCACCACCCTTTACTCCTTTCTGATCTATATGATCATAGGGACTCCACAAAAAATAATGTACACAAAAAAGTAGGTGAATTGTGTTATAGACACCTTTCCATTTTTATGTGAAAGATTGGACTTTTAGAAACATTTTTACCATGTCCTAATAAGATCACAATTATAATGTAACAATTCAACGATGTTCACAATTAGTCTTACACCAGCAAAACTATAAATGATCTAACTAAAGCAACATGGAAGTTAACTGAAATAGAAGATAACTTGGCCAACAAATAAATTGAATTAAAGACGAAACATGTATAGACAAAAACCAGGCATACAATCACTAGGTACAAGAATTGTAATAGAAATAAAAAATAAATAAGGGAAGAACAGGAAACGAGATTACATATATGCCACCAAAAGTTACCTGTAAAACATTTATTTACAAATACACTTCTTATGCCTCTTGGTATTGATTGGGAAGGAGCCTTTGTGTTGCTAATTTTTCTAGCAGGTAAAATATTAACTGAAAATATAAAGGAGAAATGAAACCAACCGGAGTGTATAAAATATCATTGGCAGAGACAGAGATGTATATTTGCGATAAGTTATCATACGGTGTACTTTTGTCACTTATAAAACAAATGGATCTTTGTGACTTTTACTGAACAGAATGTCCTTTACATCAGATGGATCAATACCCATGGGTCAATCTCACAACTTGATGGTTTTTTCCTGCGCCTGCGGCTCGGAAAGTGGGAAGAAGGGCTAGGGGGAACTGGATACCATGTGGCATACATAAATGGTATAATTAAAAGCATACCTTGTTCTTTGCATGTAAAGCATGCATGACTTATATTACTTGACCACGTTATAAATTTCCCTGGAGTTCTTTAGCTTGATGAGACGTTATGACTGCTGGTTTTTTCTTTTCTTTTTTTCCCTGAATACAAGACTACTGTTTTCATTCCTTTTATTTTTGTTTTTTCTTCTTCCTTGTTCTGGTTTATTATCTACAGAGACCCAGTCCCAGAGACAGTGTTCAGAGCCGAATACAAGAAAATCTTTCTCGGTGAAAGTGGGGAGTATCAAGTGTATGGTCGAAAGTCAGTATATATCAAATCATGATTTTCTTGAGGTAATAATCATTAATTATTTATTAGTTTTTCCACTCGTTTTCATTGTGTTCCTATTGGTATTGAAGCTATTGGTTTCCATATCATTTTGACTCCATAAACTACTGTCAGATTCAGGCTATGATAAATTATAGTAGATGAATGCAATTGTTAGGGAAACAAACCCTTTTAGGCACAAAGAGGATCAAAGATAGAACACACTAAAAACAACACCATAAAATAGAAATATGGGAAGAACACATCAAAGGATAAAAAACACTAACTACAACTCCATTAAATAGAAATAGTAGAAGAACACAAATTTAACATGTTCAGCACTTTTTGGTTATGTCCACGGAAATATCTTAACAAATATTCATTATCTCAAATAAGTTGAGAGAAACTTGAGAGAACACTCCCTATTAGATGACCCGTCTCACTTGAGTGGTGCCTTCTCTCTTTATATGGACCCTTTTTATACACCTTGCATCCTACTTTTAAAATCAAATTGTGAACTGATAACGTTTTAGATCTAAATGATAAGAATAATATTCTTCTTTATCTAAACAACATCCCAAAAATTTGAAGTTGGAATTTGAATTATTCTCCCAACAATTCCTCCTCGATTAAAATTTTCAACTCCTGCTGTTAGGGATGTTGATCACAATCATCTTCGTGTTTTTTGCTCATCACGCTTCCACTCTGCAAACTTTGGTGTACTCCCCCCATACCTATTATCTCAATATTCTCCCATGAGTATTGGACGTAACACTTCCTATACTTGCTTATGTCAGAAATCAGAATGACATCTGTCTTTGCCTTTTACAAGTATAACAAATGTGAATGATTGTCTTCCTAACTTTACCTACTCAAATAACGGAAATGGAAAGGAAATAGCAAGTTTATCGTGAATCAAATTCTAATTACTACCTTCCTGATGTTTCCACTACTGGGTTATTATAGAAATGTAGTTAGATTTAGTTCAGTGATTTACAAAATTAGCATCAACTCATGGAATGGTTATCTAACTAATATTTTTGGGATATCTGCTTCAACTTCACCTGATGCTATTTTGTCTCCTTTTGAGCAGGAAGAAATCATGGAATGGTGGTCCAACACCTCAGAAGCTGGTGCCGAGATTCCATCTGAAGAATATATAATAGAAAAATTTAAAAAGAAAGAAATGATATGTCTCTAGGCATTTATTAAATTGAATGTTAATATATATTCATAAGCAAGTTTATTCTCACTCATTTTAGAAAAAAGTTATGTTTCCTTTTTATTATCCAATTAATTGTATATCAAAGGAAGCTAAAAATTGAAGATGGTGGCAACTCATCATCATAATTTTGTGAATGTCATACCAAAACATTCCTATACAAAGAATTGCTTCATCTTACGCAATGAAAGTTATAGTAATTCATTACTCAGTTTTCTGCCTTTATCCTCGTGGTCATGGAAGCACCTTGGACCGTTCTATATTTGTTAGCCATAGGATTTAGAGCTTGCTTTGACGTCCAAAAGATGAGGATGAGGATAATGCATTTTTATTAACGAATGAATGATAAATCCACTTCATTCAATTTTGCAACTGCTGGCTTTCATAAAACCCACAATAGGAGTCTCGTTCAATCCCATTTTCTTCGTCAGAATGAGACCCAATCCTGCATTATAGTAAGAGAGGGCTTCAAGCTCTTGTTGAATGGGTACGTTAGGAAAACAAATACAGAAGGGAGGCATGTTAGAAGAAAAGGGAGGTAGAAATATAAATAGCCTCAGTCCAACCAGTTCATGTTTTATTGGGTTGGAATGTTGGGTCTTAAAAATATACAAAACTGGACCTTTATTTAATATATTTACACGTGTAGGCAACGTCATGTGGTGTAAAGTGTAAACTTTGTGCTCTGCTTGAAATATAAAAAAAATTATTGGCCAACCAGGCTAAAATTGAAATTCAAGTACTGTAGTATCATTCTGGAGCACCATAACTTAATCCACGTGATAGCAGTTGTATAGGAAGTGAACAGGGAATTAGTCTAGTACCTTTGTTTTTAATTAGGATAAATTTTTATACTAATAATATCTCCATCATTTTAGTCCAATTTCACTTGATATCTTTATCTTTCTTTTACAGCATACAAATTTATATAATAACAACACTATTAGCACCGTCTACCGTTCCTGTTAATATAAACTTCCCTTCATTTTTTATGCTGATATATTAATTAGTTTGAACAAAAATTATCTTTTAATTCACTTTAGGCTTGTATATATTGGACTGGCTTTGAACAACGTCGTCTAAATCAAGCTTCTAACATGACATATCCTCATAAACTTGTATTGTTTTCTAGTTACCATTGAATAAAAACAAACACGCAATGGCAGTCACGCAGTTGATGCCAAGCAAGTTTTGCAATATATTTTTAAATAGTTAATGGGTATTTCTATAAAGTTATAACCGTAACTTCTCATATCAATACAAGCTATTAAATAAAATCCTAGTCTCATCTTAATTTTTTCTATTGGTATGTACATATCTTACATCATCTATGTATTCCTTCCCCGATGTGAGATGGACTGATGGAGATTAGGAACGAGTTATACACTTATACTATTAAGTAAATATAAATCATCATTTAAGAACTATATATATCATAGATGGATTAAATTGAAATCATCACTTTCCACATCCCCAATCTCAAGACAACCTACAAGCAGAAGCTGGAACCTATATTGGAAATCATCTCATAATCGGCCATAAATTAAAAAGAAGTGAGCAACACATAATCGTTACATTGAAAACTTAATTAATATATTCAATACAGAGTGGTGCTTGTACCTCCTTAAGGTCCTAGGGAGGTCATTAAACAAATAAAAAATGAAATACATCATGAAGAGCATTTTCTCTGAAATGCCAATGTAAGTGTAATGTAATACGGTAAAGAATACTACAAATACTCTAAGATAAGTTATAGACTAGCAGTGCTCATACTCCTACTCTCATCATAACATGCATCAGCAGGTGCGGATTTTTCACAACGAATTTGACATAAAGAATAATACATGGCTATAAATGACAAGCCTAAGCTGATGTTTGATTCATCTAATTGGCAGATTCTTTTTTGGCTTGCTTCATGTAATCTTCCATTTCATTGAGCCACAGATCAGCAAATTCACAGTTTTTCCAAGCTTCAAACCATGGCCCTCCACGAGTATAATGGATGGCCTTGGGCGAAGTAGTGGGATCATTATCAACAACCCTGTTGTGCCCCTCAAGAAAGTTCCAAACAAAAGGGATGGATCCAATTAGATCATCCTCAAGCCATTGAAATCTGTGAAGGAAAGCACCAGTCTGTGTGTTGACAGTGTCGGGAGTGAGAACACGGTTCTTCGGATGAGCACAGTTATAGAGAACCATTGAAGACCAATTCTTTCTTGGGTACACAGTTTGCACTGCCCCATCCATCTTAGTGGTCTCCTTTGGAGCATAGTCATGCTGAACACACATGATGGCATACTTGTCCTCAATCAAGTCTTTCAAATCCTTGATATCAGCCAAGTAGAGGAAATCACAGTCCACAAACATTGCCCAACCTTGGTAATTGGCAAGGCAAGGGGTCAAGAATCTTGAAAAGGAGAACTCAGTGCTCTCAAACTGGCCCCTCTCACGCCAATACAAGCCACTTTTCCTCAGATCTGACTGCTTAATTGGTATGATCTCAACAGGGATTGAAGACCTTTTCAAGATGGAGTGGCGACATACCTCATAGGCAAGATCTTCACGAGGGTCATACCCTACGAAGATCTTGAAGGGCTTCTTCTCATTGTTCTCAATCGCAGCACCTCCCCCATTACTACTTGGCAATGGTGCCTCAGTTTTCCCATTACTCAAACTCATTTCTCAATGTGCCTGTCATGCAACAAATCAAACATAAATATGACAATGAAAATAAATTCACAAGCACACACATGCCCATTTGGCTCTAAAAATCTAATCTTTTTCCATACCCAAGATCACCCAATTGATGCAATGTCAAAGAATAATCTAGTTAATTTTTCTAAAAAAACCGAAACAAAAAACATTAAAAGGTGAAGAGAAAAAGAGAAGGGTACCCGATTGAGATTGAAGCAGTTTGTTGCTGGTGTTGGACTTGTTTGGAACAGAGAATGAGAGGAGGATATTATTTTGAAGCGGAGATAAAGGGAAGGGAAGATAAACCGAGGATTCAGCGGTGACGCACATGCACACCGACAGTGTTGGACTCATATATATATATATATATATATATATATATATATATAGGCAAACAACTTGGAACCAAATTAAACCAACGCAAAGCATTGATATGCGATGGATGGATGCTTCTTCACGCGTTGTACATTGGATTTGGAATAGCTGGCTGGATTATACACGTTTTGGTGAATCCAATCTCATTCACAAATCAGCTAGCCCAACCCATCGTTTTACTCTTGCCGCCACCTAATTTATCGTCAAATTATCACCTCTCTCTTTTAGAGACCTCTAATCTCTAATACTTTAAAAAAAAAAATAGATTAATTTGAATTTTATACTTTCAATTTGAGACTTAATTGAAGAAAATTTCTATGGAATTAAAAGAAAAATGTTCACTCCTTTCATGACTACACGAATATCTTTTTGACTTGTTCTAATATTTTACGTTGTTAAATTGAAGACAAGTAGATTTTACCAACATTGTGTTAGTACAAATAAAATTGGTTTAAATCTATTCAATAAAGTCTTCAATTCTTTTTTTACCAATATTGTTGTGACGGGTACTAAGTTTAGTCTCATTAAACAAATTTTTAAATTTGAAGATTATAAATGGATAAAACATTGTTGAAAAATAAAATTTTATTAAAGATGATTAGTCAAATTTTTCTACGAATATTAGTTATAAAGAAAATCAGTATATATTTTGTACAATAAGATGATGACAAAATAAAAATTTTGATTAAAAAAAAGTGATTGAGAAAAGATATTTTATTAAAAATAATTAGACATATTTTCAATATAAAAATTAGTAATATGCTAACAAAATATAAACGTAAATATTTTCTCCTACAAATACACTACTACTTTTCACTTATAATACTGTACAATTTTTTTATCTCTGATTATTGTAATATTTAAACCTTCCTTTCTTTTATGTATCAGTATATAAAACCCATCTGCTGTTTGGGGCCCACTCTATTTTTTCTTTCTTTTTTTCCTTTTAACAATTCATAAGTTTAAAAATATTTATTTATTATAAATTTTAATTACAATATAATTTATATATTTAAAAGTAGTTATTTATTATAAATTTTGGTTATATAAAATATACATTTATTCTATGTAATTTAAATATTAAAATACTAGTTTTAATTAAATAAAAAATAAAAAAATAAAAAAGCAAACAGACATGGGAGTTTAATTACTCACTCGGCGACACAAAACCTCCAACTGCAGCTCGCACACCTCCAAAAACCTCACCAATGGCGATTCCAACCAATGCCACAAGCTCAAACAATGGATCCAAAACTACAGCAGCTCACAGCTTTCTCCCTTTCTCGCGTTTGCTTTACTTAACGTTTATATATTATTTTCTTTCATTAAGGCTATTTTGAGTATTATGAAAATACATAATGGTGTATGAGAAAAACCTCTGGTGTATGAAGCACACCCCTAGTATTTATGTAAGATTTATTGGGCTGTGTCTCCCATGCTATTCCGAAAAGTCCATTCCTAAATGATATCTTTCCAAAATACAATGGGAGATACAAATGCAGAATGCAATAGCCCTGCGTTAGGTATTCGGTAAGCCTTGGGAGTTTGTCTATTTCAATTTTCAATATTTTTTAAAACTTAGTTTCCTATACGGATTGGTCAATCCGTATAGGTCCTGCGGATTGTGTAATCCGTATGACCTATACGGATTGTCCAATCCGTATAGGAAACTAAGTTTTAAAAAATATTGAAAATTGAAAATTTAAATTGAAAAATATAAATTTAAATATAACTAAGGTCATTTTAATTTAAAAAAATAATTTATTATGTCATTTTACACTTTCAGAGGCTTT
>PYAF01001578.1:202659-254202 GCA_007407185.1 Glycine tomentella | reverse complement strand
ACCCGGAGCCAGGACGATGCAGGAGGACTGATGGGAAAAAGTGGAGGTGCTCCAAGGAAGCCTACCCAGACTCCAAGTACTGTGAGCGACACATGCACCGTGGCCGCAACCGTTCAAGAAAGCCTGTGGAATCACAAACTATGACACAGTCATCATCCAATGTGTCATCATTGACTGTAACTGCTGGCAGCAGCAGCAGCAGTGCAACTGGAAATTTCCAGAACCTTACCACCACAAATGCATGTGGTAATCCCCAAGGGACTGGTTCTGGAGCAGACCAAACCCACTATCACATGGATTCCATTCCCTATGGGATCCCAAGTAAAGAATACAGGTATGGACATTTTTATTATATTTCAAATTATTTCTTTGTTTGCAGAAAGAAAAATTACTTCAATGGAAATTATGTCACTAGAATCATCTTGCCTGGCATATTTTGAGAAACTGCCTAGTGCCTATGCGTGTGCTTGTTATTGAGTTTCAAATTTCAATATTGTTATCTGAATTTGATGTAGTTCTTCGATTTCTATTCCATGTATACGAATTTTTGTTATATAGATCATGATATGCTTAGTTTTTGTAATTTGGGCCCATATTATTGTCACTTTGTTTCCATTAAGAAATATGTTTACCTGCTGCACTTGATAATTCAGGTAAGCATTGGATGTCAGAATGGCAGCTTTTTCCTGTTTATTTCATTTTAATCACTGTTCTGGGCCATGATGTTTTTGTGCAGCTTTTGAATTCTGTAGTGATTTATGAGAATGGTGGGGTTATGTTTGACTTTGGTTATATTGTTGCATAGATCTCAACTCACTTGATTTTGTTGTTAGAATGACATTACTGCAGAAGTATCCCTTACATTTTTTCTCTTTCAAATTTTGTCAAAGGACAGACAAAACTGTTAACCACCTGAATTCGCTCCATCTTCTGTCAAAAATTGTTTTGTCATGTTGAAGACACGAGTTATATTTCTTTCCCTTAATCCTAAACTATTTATGTTTTTCTAGTACAATTTATATTTTGTTATATTTTCTTGTCTTGGTGATGCTCTAACGTTTGGAGCAGTCAGAATATGGAAAGCCTCATGAATTGAAATTGCCTACAATCTTCTTATTTGGTTTCTTGACTAAATTATGAGGGAGAAAGATGGTCATTTAATTGCCTTTTTCCCCCTTCCATTAATTTATTCCTGAATTATGAAGTGCACTGTGAAACATCCTAGGATGCTAATTGCCTAATATGTCTTTCTGCAATATCTGTCATTTGGGGATAATGGGAAAGGTAGGTGCACTGATTTAATGTCCTACAGTTTTCTTTTTGTTAGAAAGGATATGTTACGTTTTGCTTTATTCATTTGCAATCACTTTTGATTGTGCTTCATGTGATTGCTGTCTATATAATTTCAAAATCAAATAATGACGCATTTATATATATTTTTTTTATAAAAGATAAAGAAAGATTTGGCCTCCAAAGTATAGGATGCACCGCCTTTGATAAGAAGATCTAGGTATTTGATTTTTCCAAATTCATACTAAGCTACCATATTGCTTTTACTTTATAAAATTCCAAACAGTTGATTTGTTGATTAATAATAATGGAAACTCTTTACTTTAAAGGATCCTAATCTTTATACAAGGGACAATGTATAACTCCCAATGCAGATCACATCTAGTCCTCTGAATTGAACTTCAATGGAACTGATCTTATAGAAGTATGGCATCAGAATTAATACCATCTTGATAATGAGGGTTCTCAGGCTTAAAAAAATATAAACATCAACATCAACAACACCTTTAACCCAAGTTAATTGGAGTCGGTGGTAGATAAACCCAATGATATATACGAGAAAGATGGAATAAAAAGAAGGGGAGGAAAAAAGGGAAATAAGACAAAAGAAAAGAAAGGTGAAAGAAGGATGAAAAAAATGAAGAGAAAAAGAACTAAAAATGGATCGTTTGAAACATAGAGATAATAAGTTGATAATGAGGATTTTCAGGCTTTAAAAAAAAAAAAAGAAAAGTTGAAATTTATGCTTAAGTTTTTAACTCTAGTGGAGTTTGTTATCGAGAGACTTTGAATTTAAGATGTCATTGTACTCTGAGAAGTTTCAGCACCACTGCTTCCACCATATGTGTTAGAAATTTAAATATATGCTCATTTACTCAAAATAGGGTAAAAACAGAGCGATATTATTCTTCTCTATGTGAGGCAATATATATATATATATATATATATATATATACAACTCTGATAACAACTTGCCTAATTTAAGCATAATTCTAAATTCTAAAAAGGTTCTGAATCTCATAAGAGCAAGTCCGACATTACCTGAAGATTGAGTATTTTGTTGTAAATCAGAGTTGGAACCAGTAGGCATAGTTGTTACTGGTGTTGAAGTCGGTGTAATGGATGACAACATGGAAGGAGGTGACATCATCACTGCTGCTTTGCCATCCCTCTTGTCTCCGTCCTTCCAATTATGCCGATCATGAGATTTTCGTTCATGAAGGTTATCCCACCAATCTGGATATCCATGGAGCTTGAAGCAGTTATCTACAGCATGTTTAGGATTACCAAAATAACTACTCTCACTACCACCTTGATTTTTAGAAGGAAAGGAGGATCAATTCTGAGTTAGAGCAGTTTTAGTTGCCAAGCCACTCTAGGAGTCACTTGACTATGCAGCATAGTATTTCTCCTATGCTCCTCACTCCTGACGACAGCAAATGCATTCTCTGGATTGGGAAAAGGTTCCGGACCAGCTAAAAAGATGTACACACGTTCTTCGTCAATTTCCTTTTGTCGAGCTTGCTTGACATCAGGCTGAGAAAATGTTATTGGCTTGCGATAGTCTAATTCTTGTCATATTGCACGCAAGTCAGCATAATATGTGGAAACAGGCCTACCATCTTGCCTCATTTGCATTACTTGTCGAGATAAGTCATAAATAACTGACCTGTCGGCCCCTTCATAATAAGTCTGAGATAAAGCAGTCAAGATACTCATTGCTGTGGGAAAACTAACGTGCAAATTCATCAAATCAGGTTCCATAGCACCATGAGCCAACCTTTCACGATAGCATTCTCCATACTACATCTGTCATATGAAGCATCATCTGTAGGGGGTTCTGGAGTTTTTCCTGTTAAATAACCAAATTTACCACGGCCAGCAACAAAGGTTTCAACGACCTGAGACCAAAGAGAATAATTTACACCATTAAGCTTCACACCGTAGGGGATGGCTGCAGGTCCTGGTCCAAGGCTCATAGTTTGGACATGGGTATTCTCAGGTGAGGGTGTCAAAGGGTCTTTAGATGAATCACTCATGGTAGCACTTACAGAGCCAAGGATGGTTCTGATACCAACTCAAAATAGGGTAAAAACAGAGCGATATTATTCTTCTCTAGGAGTGGCAATATATATATATATATATATATATATATATATATATATATACACAAATCTGATAACAACTTGCCTAATTTAAGCATAATTACAATCTCTAAAAAAGGTTCTGAATCCCGTAATTACAGGTATGCTAATTTCTATAATTACAGATATGACAATTACGATGATTATAACATAATTATATGCATGACTTGTTCTTCATTACATATTTGACTGATACAAATCTGTTCAAAATAATGAAGTCTGAAATGCTTCAATTTTACTGAATAATACAAACTTTATTGGTGGCTCTGCACTAGTCCGTTGCTCTTTTCTTTCTTTGGATTGGTTATTCTTGTGTTGTTGCCATCATCATCATCAATGTGATTATTTGCTTCCACCATTCAATTTAATCAATTAGGAATCTTGTTCCACTAACATGATTGCAGAATATTTTAGCAAGATCCTTATTTTTCTCCCACTGAATTGTGGGAAATATTTATTTGAAACAAGCAGGTATTTTCAAGGACCTAAATCTGAGGGAGGTGAACATAGTTTCTTGTCCAAAACTTTAGGAAGCAACAAGGTTCTTCGCATGGAGTCACTGATGGATAACACTTTGATGCCAATTGGTGGAGTTGCCTCATTCTCTACTTTGAGATCAAATAATAATTCCATGTTGCAGGGTGATTATCTGCAGCCTTCTTTCTTATCTAGTGAGTATGCCTCAGCAGAAACTGTGCAGAAAGAGGGTCAGTCCCTTCGACCTTTCTTTGATGAATGGCCTAAAAGCAGGGACTCATGGTCTGGTCTGGAAGATGAGAGATCCAACCACACTCAACTCTCAATATCCATTCCTATGTCGGCATCAAATTTCTCTACAACTAGCTCTCATTCCCCACATGGTGAGATTTAAATTAGGCCATGTTGAATGAAGCATGTACCAACCACCTGAATCCTGTAATTATATTGTTGCAGACAACTAAGAACCGCCCCCTTTGGGTTAGGAAAGGACCAAAAAGACCCTGCTTTGTTGTATTTTCTCTAGTTTAGACTCTAGCTCCCGGGTTTTGTGCACTTTCTGTTGAGCAAGTTGTCTACCACTGTGGAACTTCATCTAGTGGGTGGATTTTAATAGAATCCATCAACTTTCTTGTTTTCCATCTAATGAACAAACAACAGTATTTTTTCCTGATTTAATGGATGTTGAATGAAGTTGCTGGTTTTGTTCATGAATTAGCGCATCCCTTGGAGTTGTTTTTTTATGAGTTTGAGATGGAGAAAAACCTTGAAATTTGGTACTAGACTAAGCTGGCGGCAAAAATAAGAAAAATTTACCATGATATTTATCAATTCACATAACAAAGTGTTATGGAAGCTAAATATGTGCCATGAATACATTTTATATAATATTATAGACCACTGAACATTTGGCTTTCTCAAAGAAAGAACATAAACACGTAGAAAATATTCCTGGCTTAACGCCAGTCTCTGGTTTGCCAATGGCCACTAATACCATAAAAAGTGAATTGAGTTTTTGGGCCAAAAAAAGTGAATGGGGTTAGATGACTTTCAAGGGCCATTGGCATAGCCGCAGCACATCTTGCATTTCAACGGCGAATTTTAGTTATATCTTCTACTCCGTTGCTATAGAAAATGAGGATTGAGTTTCTTAAGTGCCCATTTAATTTCAAGTTTTGATAGAATTGGTTCTGATCAAATTAATCATAAATTCTTAAATGTGATTGAAATACATGTTCAAATTAATCTTACATACAAGTTATTTCTTCTAGTTCAATCCATTTTTTTAACTGTATAGTAGTGGTAACAGAGGTTAACCATAAGACTTTGTACAAGTACAAATCATACAAACTCCTCCACTAAGCTGACCTTAGTGGGTTTAGTTCAATCCATGTTTTGGTTGGCTTATTGTGGCTTATGGTTGGTTAATATTTGAAAGTTGACAGTTAGAAATTAATTCTTTTTCCAACATAGGGATTCAAGGTGTGTTTTAAAGTAAAATATCAATTTACTAAATTCAACCTAATGGTGAGGAATTTATATAGTATATGAGATTTTAAGTTCAAATCTCATCATTGTCATTATAAAAAAGCAAAAAAAAAATAATCCTGTGATTTGTACAATTAGTATTTAGTAGGATCAAATGGAGGAAAGAGGGAGAATAATCTAAGATAATCTATCTCTGTGTTTATACAAACATATACCTCATGCCTTTTTTATTTTTGTCAACTACCTCATGCCTATTGTTGTTTCATAATTTGACAACAGTGCAGTCCCAAAACCTCAAGAAAATTTTGTCGAAAAAAAACGTTAACGATCTAAATTGTTGTCAATAAAATGAATTTCACAACAGCGAAGTGCCAAAAGCTCAACATTCCTTACATATACATATTATATATTACATCTAATGGATTTTTGAATAATAGTCAACTCGTTGTCTATTTTAATTCTTCTGAATTCAGCACTGCAAGCAATTTGGAAGCTAGCTAAAATAATCCACAGTCAGATTTAAAGAACCAAAATGAGTCCTATACTGTAAGCAGGCTCCAGTCCAAAATATTATCATTTAGATTACATTTCTACATTTTACTTCCCCATGCCAGCTAATATTTGTTACTGGATTGCTGAGAAATGGCAAAGAGGAATATGAAATGAATCATTTTTTCCTTGAATATATATTCTTTCAATTTGAAATTTTGAGTTTTCTTGCACCCAAAAAAGGAAAAACAAATAAATGGTGACTGATCATTTGCATTACGCGCTCTGGACTTTTTTTAAGACAAACTAAGGTACAGTATCTTAAATACTTTTTGAATTATATTTCAATTGAAATTAAAGTTTTATCATAAAATCATTTAAAAATGAGTTCACGGTTTACACTTTGCACCTAAATTTTTGTCATTTTTGTTAACCCTTTTTTGTCCCTTCAGTGCTTCTTTTTGTCTAAAGATCTGTCTAAAGGAAATGTTATTTAGTTTTAGTTAAAATTAAGGATGAAGTGAAATGAGTCATAAACATGCTGAATTCCATTGCCACTAACATGCTGATAAGTTAAGAGATGAACGGGTTTGTTTGACTGGTATCAGAATTACATTAAAGTAATATAATTTAGATTCATTTTTTTTCACAATTCTTACAATATGAAGAGAGACACGAAGAAAAGAAAGATAAGTACGTGATCTTTCATCTCTAATTATAATTTTTTTTAATTAATTCATGACCCTTAAGAAAAATAGTTAATTTAATTAATCACATTAAATATATTAATTACTTGTATTATCATTCTAAATCTTTTTCTTATCTCTATATCCATTTAATTATTTATTATTAATGTCGGGAGAGAGAATAATTAAGTAAAAATATATAAAATAATAATAATTAATGCATCTAAAAAGTAGAAAAAATGACTTGTAAAAAGAGTCAAACAAATTTCTAAAAAATGTCTTATAATTAAGGACAGAGGAAATAAGGGCATCTCCAATAGAAAATCTCAATTTGAAATCTTAAATATGTTTTTGGTGGATCCCATAGTGTCACGTCACTCTCAAGTCTCAACATCTCATAATTTTTTTTACTCCAATAGCATATCTCAATACAAGATCTTAAATCATTTTTGTAGGTCCCATAAGGGATCTACCTTCTAATATTTATTTATAATTTATTTTAAAAAATTAATTATATATTTTTTAATTATACATGTTCCCTCTTTTTTTTTTTCTTCCTTCACTACCCCCACACTTTCTCCTCTTTCATTTTTTTCTTTCCTTCCCCAACCGTCTCTCCCTTCTTTTCTTTCCCAATCCTCACCCTCCCTCCACCCTTGTCTTCTTCTGCCACCCACTTCCCCTCTCCGTGTGCCCTTTTTCTCTTTGTGCACCCCCTTTCATGCGCGTCTCCTATCCGCACGCCGATCCCTTCTCTGTGTCGACGAAGAGGGCAAGGAAATGGGCCTAAGAGGATGTCACTCCTCCGTTCCTTCGAAGACAGTGACGTTCCCTCTCCATATATGCTTTTTATTTTTATTTTTAATCGTTCATGATTTGATATCTGTGTTGGTGTTGTTGTGTATCTTGTTGTTTTTCTCCTCCTTAAAGCTCCATTTTTTTCTTGTTGCTAATAGATGTTTCCCACTGAGAGATACTGTGGAGAGAGAGTAAAAAATCATTTTTTTAAAATTGTTGCAGATCTTAAGAGTTCTTATAAAAGAACAGGATCTCTACGTGGAGATCCAACAAAATGATCCAATAGTGGATCTTAGTAAAATCAGATCTCAGATCTTGAGGCTAAGATATACACATAATAACTCTTATTGGAGATGACCTAATAAGATAAGTAAGAGCATCTTTAGTGAGAGATCCCAACTTGAGATCTTAGACCACTTTTGTGGATCCCATAGTATCACATAGGATTGAAGATCTCTCCTATTTTTTTTCTTTAGTGATAGATCTCATTTTGGAATCTTATATAACTTTTAATAGATTTCACATGGACCTCACTTATAAATATTTATTAAATTAAATATAATTAATTAAGTAATTAATTTTTTAAAAAATATTCCTCTCACACGTTCACTGGGCACACAATTTTTTTAAAAACTTTTCTTCCTATCTCTCCTTACATTTTTTTTCCTTTCTTCTTTCAACTTCTTCATCTCACATGTTCTCCTTCCTCTCTCCTCACATTTTTTCTTCTTCTTCTTTCTCCTCGACGTCACTCATTTTTCCCCACTTCTTCTCCCCCCTTCCCTCTCCTCCTCCGCCTCGACAGCCACCTTCCCCCTTCCCCCTTCCCCTCCACACGCACGACCCCCTTTCCCCCCTTCCCTTCGCCATAACCCCCTGTCGGTATGTATTACTTTGGGTTTGTTTTCTCTTATTCTTCATCTCCTTTTGCTGAGCCATGACAACAATTATTCTTTCTCCTGCGTTTTACAAGTAATTGTTACATTTGATAATTTTATTTTTTTGAAAACTGCACAAATCTTCGTAGTTCTTCCCCAAAAATTGGACATACACAATAAAGATCTTGATGGGTGTTTTATTGCTGGATTTAGGGAAGATCAAATCTTCAGCTTAAGATTTATCCCCAAGATCTTCATCTTAAGATCTTTAATATTGGATCTTGGGGATAGATCTTTAAGCTAAAAGATCTGATCTTCCCCAGTTCCAGCAATAAAATACCTCGCAAGATCTTTACTGTGTAGGTTCAATTCTTGGAAAAGAACTGTGAAGATCTACATAGTTTTCATTTTTTTTTATCAAATGTGATAGGGGGAGGGGGAATGGAGAAAATGGTGTCATGACGGACGGGAAGAGGAAGGGGGGAGAAGAAGAGAAGGAGAACAAGTGGGGAAGAAGGAGTGACACCGAAGAGAAAGAAGAAAAAAGCACAAGCAGAAATGTGATGAGAGAGAGGAAGAAGAACATGTGAGAAAAAGAAAGTTGAAAGAAGAAAAAATGTGAGGAGAGAGAGGAAGAAAAACATGTGAGAGAAAGAAAAGTTTGAAAGAAGAAAAATATGAGGAGAGAGAGGAAGGAAAACGTGTGAGAGAAAGAAAAGTTAAAAAAAATTGCGTGTACAATGAATGTGAGAGGAAGAAAAACTTGTTAATTTAATAAATATTTAAATAAAATATTTATAAATGAGGTTCATATGATATCTAAAAGTTATCTAAGATTCTAAATTGAGATCTATCACTAAAGAAAAAAATGAGAGAGATCTTTAATTCTATGTAGCGCTGTGAAATCCACCAAAAAGTAATCTAAGATTCTAATTTGAATCTTCCAATAAAGATACTCATTATGCTTGAAAGATAAAAAAAATGATTTATACAAAAGTGTTATGAAAAAAAATGAAAATAACAATATCCATTACACATTCATTTGGGTATGCAATAAAACAAAGGCAGCTTCCTCCTTTGATTTCATTAGGCGCCCTTGGCCCTAGCTCCCACTTACACGCCCTAGCTCCCACTTACACGTACTGATGTACACCCATTTTTTTTTTATCGAGTAATGATCCTCCTAAGTATATTTTTTGCAAGAAATTTAAGAGAGAAATAGGAAGAGAGAGATTGAGAAATCATACAGTTACTTTGCTGTCTTGTTTCACGTGTTTTCTCGTTTCCTTTGCTGTCAGCTGGCAATCACTGTTTTGTGTTGCTTGTTAAAATTGCATTGATTTCATACGCTGATACGCATTAGATTTCCCTTAATACTCTGAAAATGCATCAACAACTAATGCTTTGTCACATGTGTATTTTATATGGCCATTTTCGTCATTCTGCATGACCGAGTGACAAGTCTACTACATATAATCTACTACATATAATAAAAGAATATTTTTTTGCTTACGTGTCAGTCTAATATGCAATTTCAGCTTTGGATGGCGTTTCTCCTTCTAATATGCAGCCGCAGCTTCGGTATCCCACTTTCTCCTTCTAATATGCAACTGCAGCTTCGGTGATAATCAATTCCAGCTTCGTGATCCACGTGTGCTTCCCAGCATGTATTCGGACCAGCATGTATTCCAGCTTCGTTCGATTTTTTCGACTCTCGCAGGCTTTGTAACCTCCTTTGGTCTCAGTTGAGTCTAATCGCCCATTTTACTACTCAATGTTTCTCTCTCCCACGACTCACTTTCTGACATTTCGTCTCAATCGTCACTTACTTATCTTGCTTGCATGGTTGTTTTCAGGTCATTAACACGCTATCTGTCTGGCCATCCCTTATCCTGCACACGTTTCCTTAATTGTTCAGTGGTTGGTTCTTCTCTCTCCTTCTTCACCCGTTCATTGTGGGAATTTCGTTCACATTCAGCGTTTTTTTTTTTCAGTGGTTGGTTCCGCTCCCTCCTTCTTCATTCTAGGCAAAGTCCATGAGCATTTTTTTCCAGTGTTATTAGTTGTTTATTTTGTGTGGAAGCACTTATCTGTTTAAGCATATGTTATTTCAGGACACACTGTTGTTGAGTGGTTTGACCCATTTTATTGCAGGTATGTTCTGTGCTTCTTTTAAACATTTGAACAATGGTCATTACGAAGATGGGAGGCAGATGCACATTTTCCTTTTGAATTTCTTACACCTGTATATTGGACTTTCCTTCAGCGTTTTTTTCCATTGTTATTAGTTGTTGCCTCACTATCTCTGTGTCCTTTTTCAATTGTTCATTGTGGGACTTTCCTTCATCGAGGAAAGTTTAACACAAGCCCAAGGTTATACATACAGAATCATGCATTCCTGACCCATTTTTTGTTGATGGCGGGAGGTAACTTGCTCAATCTTAATGTTCTGTTTATTAAATTATACAAAGCAAATGTCATTTTTAATTTACAATGTATATTTTGTGTGCAAGCAGTGTTGCATAGATTAAATGCAATAGCTAAAATTTCTGATGAAAAGGAAACTTGGAAAATTGTTGTTCGTGTTTTAAATTGCTGGACTATTCCCAGATCAGCTAAGTTTAACGTTGAGCTAATATTAATGGACAAGAAGGTTAGGTCATTTACAGTTATGAAACCTTATTGTATACATTCTTGTAGATTATGTAGTAGATTTGTTGTAGTTAGTTGATGATATCACCAAGTTGAAGAAACTATTATTTCAAATGTAAACTCACAGGATGATAAGATACTGGCTCAAATGAAGAATGTTGATTTGCAAATGCTGAAGGAAAATTTTGATGTTGGGCAAACTTATGTTATTAAAAACTTTGAGGTTGAAAGTAATACTGGTCAATATAAGGCTACCAACCATGCTTTCAAGATTAATCTGGTGAAAGCAACTAAAATTACACTGCATGAAATGCCTGAAATACCTAAGTCTAACTACATTTTCACCACGTTTGATTCTATTGTCAATGGCTCTGCGTCACCAGATTATTTGATAGGTAGAATCTATTTTACCTTTGTCAATATTTCTTTTTAAAACAGTGTAATGTGGGAATGTAATCAATTATGTTATAACTTCAAGATGTGATTGGTGAGTTAGTTGAAATTGGTCATTGGAACTTGGATGGGAAGCCAAAGAAAGTGTTTTTTTACCATGAAGGATGAATGGTACTCTTTAAGAAACTAAACCACTGTTTGTAGATAAACTTTGCATGTTTTGTGTTGATATTTCTGATTTTATTCTCTTTTGGTAATGATTCAGTGGAAGTAATATAAGTTGTACTTTGTGGGAGGGCTTTGCTATGGAGCTTAAGGAATGTCTTGAAAACCATGCAAATGGGCCTGTGGTAATGGTGATCACTATGGCTAAAATCAAAGAAGCTAGAGGTTTGTTTTTTATAAACTAATGTAGCACTGTATCTTGAATGATGTGGAGTTTCATTTGAGTCTGACCTATTTTATTTGAATACAGGCCCTTATCCTATTTCAATACAGAATTCCATGTATGGTTCCCAGCTATTTGTCAATATCGACATTAAGGAAATTCAGGAATTCAGGGATCGATTGATGAATTCGTAATTATTTAATTTCATATATCATTTGCTGCCCACTATTCAGTGAATGGGTCATTCATTTTATATATATTTTAATTCTGCAGGAAGGATCCAAGTCAGTCATCACTGAATACCTATACCCAACTTGGGAGTCAGGTTTCAGGATCTTCTTTGTATTCTATTGGAGATTGCTTTTTGCATAAGGCACAGGTCCATAATTTACATGAAATTTGCCAAGTTAAAAAGGTGTGATTGTGACTTGCTGATTTAATATTTGTTACATCTTGATGTACCAACAATTAGGATTTGTAATAACATCAATTAACTTTGATCCAGGAGTGTATGTGTGTCAAAGTGGCTACTATATAAAAGTTACTGATAGGCAATGGATGGGTTTATGATGCGTGTCTGAAGTGTAACAAAAAGGTTGATGTACTCGAGTTGCCTGTTATTTGTGTTGGGTGTGATAATCAAAGCACATCCACCATTCCAAGGTAGATGTAGCTACTTTAGATTGGTTTCTGAATCTGTTTGTGTAATAATTATATGAAGCTTTTGATTTTAGCTAAATAAGTTCCTTACCGCAGGTACCGTATTGATGTGCGTGTAACTCAGGAAACTGAATCAGTGATTTTCACATTGTGGGATCGTGAATCGCATTCTTTGATTGAAGAAAGTGCAGCAGAATTAAAGCAGAAAATGATTGTTGAGGTTAGTAAAAGTGCATTGTTAATAGATAATAGTGTAGTGGGTGAATTGGACAACACTTGTACTGATATCCCGCATAAGATAAATTATATCTGTAATTTTCACAGGAGGGAGAGTTTGATCCAAGAGAAGTACCAGAAGCTTTGGATCGTGTATTGGGAAAAACATTGGCATTTAGATTGAAAGTTATTCCTGGCAATAAACGTTATTCTGTGTCACAATTATCAGGAGATGCTACCTTGGTCAACAGTATTTTTGCAAAGCTTTTGACCTGTCACCTAAAGGTAACATTAATTAGATTAAAGTATTTCTAAGTGTATTGTGGAGCTTCAGTTGGCTCTTTACTTACTGCATTCATTATTAAATTTTTAAGGATGAACCAGAGCTATCAACATCGTCCGTTCAGCTCACTGACGATGGTCTTGACAGTGTGAGTCATTTGAATTTATTGTGTTGTATTTTGTTTACATGAAATTAACACCATAAATTTTAACATTATTGTTTAATGTTCCTTAATGTTTTGATGCAGCAAACCTTCTCAGTTACTGCAGAGTCTGATGGTAACCTCATGGACTCCATCACCCCAGCGAAGCGCAATTCGGTTGCATCTGATACTGACTTCAACTATCTTCAACTAGGTTTTCGAAACATATCAAGACTGAGTGATTAGCGCAAAACCAAAACAGAACAGATTTTGTGTCAGGACTTTGTAGTTGGTTCTTTTTTTTTTTTTCTTTGGTCAGTTCATTATTTGACTCCTTTTTGGATGATTGAAGTTTGGATTGTATTCAGTACTTCTTGCAAGGTTGTACCTTGATATACACTTCTTATCAGTTGTTAGTTTTGACATGTGGTTTGGAATATTGAACTGTCCCAAAAGTGATAAATGTGTGAGCCAATTAGAATGAAAACAACCATACAGTAATTCATAAAGTAACCATTTGATTGGGTTAAGCCAAGTAATTTCCTATTTATTTTTCTCTTTTATTTCTTTGATCAAGTGTCTATTTTAGCATGTAGGTGTCTCAAATAACATTATTCATATAATAATGTCGTAAGAGCTAATGTCAACTGGGCATGTTGGAAGAAGAATATGAAAGGAGGCTGCAGATTTGGGAGAAGACACCGCGCATATTTTATTCTTTAGAATTGGATTTGTTACATATATTTATGAAGTGTGATCAACAGTTCACGAAGAAATGGCAAAAAGCCTTACAGTATCTGTATCTCTATTTAGTCTTTACACTCAAAAGCAAAATGAGACAACAAATCTGCATCTCTATTTTTAAAATTTGGGTGTGTATGACTTTTGATTCAAGTATATTTGGATCTTTTTCTATCTGTTAGTATACTTGGATCTAATTAAATCTCTATTTTTAAAATTAAGAAAATTCAATCCCCTCTTTGATTTTCTTATACCTAAAGTAATTTTATTTCTCCCATTGTAATCAACAATTTTTCTTATGCCTATGGTGTTAATTTCTTGATTATGGTTCCTCAAAAATTGGTTGAAAGTTGTGCTCACATAGGTGTCTTTTTTTTGTGTGTGTCTGGCACTGTTCATTTATAATTGTTGGTTTTAAAAACTGTTTAACCTTTTTTTAATTTTTCATTACTTTATTTATTTTTATATTTTCACATCTTATTTTACTTCTATTCTCTTAAAATCAATTTATAAATTTTTGTATGATCTGGTTTTAAAACTAATTGCTTATTCTCTATTGAATTTTAATTTTGCTTCCAAAAGAACGCAAAAATGTATAAATGAGAGACAATAGGAGTGGTTCTCATGGCAATTAATATTCTATATTTTGCAAATTACTATGAAGAAAATAGTATAATAAAAATTCTTTCACACAACCAAACAACCTCTAAAAATAAAATTTTAATATTAAATTATTCATTGTGTTATAAAAAAATCATTTTAAATATTTAAAGAAAAAATGTTTTCCTTTCCCACTTTCTTCCTATGATCAAGGTAGGAAGATTCTTTTTTCTTATATATATATATATATATATATATATAATATACAGTAAAATATTACAAGTAATATCAATTTTTTATATCCAAATAATGAAATGGGCAGAAAAAAGAAAGTGGATTTTTTTGTATTTTGGCCAAGAATAGCCAGCAAAGTTGTTTGCACTACTAGAGGAATAAAAGCTTTCCCACAGTCAGTCATAACTGCTGCATGAAACCTGTATTCATGGTCATTTTATATCACGTAGCAGCTTATAATGGGCAGAAAAAAGAAAGTGGATTTTTTTGTATTTTGGCCAAGAATAGCCAGCAAAGTTATTTGCACTACTAGAGGAACAAAAGCTTTCCCACAGTCAGTCATAACTGCTGCATGAAACCTGTATTCGTGGCCATTTTATATCACGTAGCAGCTTATCCATATGTGTGTGATACAACGCCAATTGATAAATGGTATCAGTGTTGATATTTAAAATATTTAAGAATAAAATACTCAAAACAGTCTCCAAGTTTCCTAATGGAAGCTGTCAATCATAATACCTAACCCAAGATCTCCATAACGTTAATCATGTTCAGAAGCATGGTCCACTGTCTCCCATTTGGCTACCGTTATCAATGCTGACTAATTTTCCATTGGCTGCTGCTACAGAAAGACCATCATGTTATTTTCTCATTATTCTATTGCCATTTAATTTTGTATAATCCTCACTTGCTGATTTTCTATCAAGAGCAAGGAGGAGCCCATTTTACCTGCCTTCATCTTCTGCCCATTTTATGGTAGCAACATATATCATCATCACAGTCTCCTTGGCCTTTCAAATTGATTAGAAGACAGTTCCCAATCATAGTTTCATATGCTATGACAATAAATAAATCTCAAGGCCAATCTCTTGAATTTGTTGGCTTATATCTTCCTAATCCTGTTTTCAGTCATGGCCAACTATATGTTGCATTCTCAAGAGTCAAGAGTAAAAGTGGTTTGAGAATCCTCATTCATGACAAAGAAGGAAAACCACAAAACATAACTACCAATGTAGTGTACAAAGAAGTATTCCAAAATGTTTAGTAAGTGGCTACTTTATTTTTGTTTATACAACTGGATCATCATTTTAACCTGCCGAAAGTTATAATTAGGCTTATGTATGCAGGTACCTAACCAAAAAGCAGGATTTCCCACAGGCATGGTGCATTGTCACAGCAAATACCATTGTATATTGATGATGTTGATCATCTCTTTTTAAGAAAAGCACCATGATACCATCCAGCTGGTATGGAACAGTACTTGGATATGTAACTATAGGTTAAAATGGAATTAAGCTGATATGCAACAGTATTTGGATAACATGAAAATGTTCTTAAATTTTCTTGCAAATTTGTAAATTATTGTCTCCTGGATTAATTCTTTCATAAAAAATGGAGTTTTATTTGTAATATAATTTATCTTATATGATTATTTCTAGGCAGCTGAGCCACAATAGGCAAAGGCTAACAAATCTGCAGCAGCTGATGATGAGTATATTGATCAAACTGTTTTAAACCTGCAATTAATGGCATTTGTGTATTCTGGAACTTTTGACAATTAAAATTAGTAACAGTCAGTGCATATTAGAGAGTTCTTTGAGTGATATTTTTAACTTTGAAACCTTGTTTTGACTTTCTTTGCACTCACTATTTTGCTTAATCATGACATCTATCAATTTTGTTCATTCAGAATAAGCAGTGGATTCTCAAGAGGGGGGCTTCCATGTACAGAGGACTAACAAGGTCTCATGAAATTAAACTCCTAACGTGAAGATGCACTACTATGAAGATGGATAAAATAGTCTTATGTTCATGACATTGTTACTGTAACATTGTTATGGATCATGCTTTTTGTTGAATACTTGGCTCTTTAGCTTTGTATACTATTTTTAAAGCAATCCTAATCACACTTCAATTTGTTTCTCATAGAGGAATTATGAAGACTTTTGCCACATTGCCTCTGTTTGTATAGAACAATTAGCTGATGCTCATTTTGTCTAATAGGCATCTTATTTGCTTGTGTTGTGCTTCTCTTATCATTTATGACTTCACTTGCTGTTATTTTGCTTAGGATTAGGAGGATGACATGTTATGTTGCTCCTGTTTCTTCATTTGTGATTTCAGGAGACATCTATTCAATTGGTAGTTATTGAAAAAGATGTAATTATGTGTATGATTGTGTGCCACTTTTCCTTTTTCTCTCTTCACATTTCTTGTTGCTGGGAGGGGTAGAAAAATTTAATGGTTGTGTGATTATTATTTTAAATTGAATCTTTAATTATTTCCATTATTTCAGATGAAACAAATTTAAGTGGTTGGCTTTAGTTTGTGAGCACTAAAGGAATAGTTGGCCGACATGTTAGAAATATAATATATACAAATCATTCATGTGTCTTCATCTAACAAAGCTTTTGAGATAGTTAATTCTGATTCATAACATTGTATCAAAGCCTTCATGACCAAGCGCTCTAGAATTCAATTCTTGCTTCACTTATTCTTCTAATAAAATAAGTCTAATCCTATTTTAGTGCCACCTTTCCTTTTTCTCTCTTCACATTTCCTGTTGCTGCACTGTGTAATCTTATTTACATAGTTGTTGATAAGAATGGTTAATTACTTAGTAGTGTTTGCTTTGAGTTTTTTGGAACTTAAAAGCCACCTAAAGTTTAAGTTAAAAACTAGAGTTTTAAATTTAAAATTGTAAGTGGTTAAGGAAAAAAAGAAGTGAAAGTAAACACCGGTTTCCAGGTAACATTCACATCCAATGAAGTTCTTGTCGTTTGAAGTGAACTGATCAACAATAACACAAAAGATGAAACGCATGATCTTCAAACATGGAGCAGAAGAAGAGAGATCAACAGTTACTGAAGCCTGTGGTCCTATACACGAACCACTCTGGTACCTCACTTCCAGGGTAGATAAAATCAACTGGACCATCAAGAAAGTTGATTGAATTGGTTCCAATTGTTGAAAATTGATCATATGCCACTTTCTTTATGTTCACATGAGCATTTACTCCAATAGCACTAAGTGAATGTTGATCCAAAATCACCAGCAAATTTTGGAATGTCGTGTCTAACTTCTATGCAGGCAGCATTTCAACAGCACTCAAAGTGAACACTACAGTCTCCAAGGATGAACAGTTAATGACATATAGCTCTTTTATGAACTGTGGAACCTCTGGCAGAGAATAAAGCCTTCTACAATCACTCAGGTCAAGCTTTTCCAGCTTTAAAAGATGCTTTATACTTGATGCTTGCAGAAACTCTCTATATCTATTATTTTTAGTAACAACTCACACAATGATGATAAGAGGTTGATGCTGTCTGGACAACAAGCTAATCCTTAGCCTTATGAAATTAAACTCTAGGTACACAAGAGGAACCAGGTGAAGTCTATGACATTGCTGCTATAAAATTTGGAAGAACAATGTGAAGATGCATTATTTTTTAGAAGATAAAAAATATTATCAAATGAGCTTGGTAAAACTTTCAGATCTGCATAGGCACTCACTCTGTTAAGATTTTCCACACTCTGATAAAGTGAACTCAGTGATGCAACTTCAATTGGTTGCACATTTGGTTCCTTAAGCACAAGTCTTGCAACGGTTCCCAAAGGTAATGTTAGAAAGCTAAACAGAGCATCCACAAAGTCCTTCCCTGCCTCCGCAAAGAGAACTTCATTTCTTCCTTTGATTACCACAAGCTTCAAGGTAACCTGCTCCTCAGTTTTAACATCAGCTATGGTACAATATCTATTTTGATGAACCGTTTTGTTTAGAAAATTTGCATTGTGAAGACATATTATTTTTTTTTGAAGGAATGATGAGAAATTCAAGAAAATAAAAAGTAACAAAGAAAACTAGGTTGTTGTTATTATGTTTGTCTCTGTTCAATGATGATATAAGTTGCTGTTGTTCATGTAATTTATTATTCAGACAAGATTTTCACCTTGATAATCTCAAAGTTACTGTAGCATTGTTATGGATCATGCTTTTTCTATAATACTTGCCTCTTTAGCTTTGTATACTATTTTTAAAGTAATCCTAATCACACTTCAATTTGTTTCTCATAGAGAAATTATGAAGACTTTTCCAAATCTTCATTTGTGATTTCAGGAGACATCTATTCAATTGGTAGTTATTGAAAAAGATGTATTTATGTGTATGATTGTGTGCCACCTTTCCTTTTTCTGTCTTCACATATCCTTTTGCTGCACTGTGTAATCCTATTTGCATGTTTGCTTTCATTTTTTAAAAACTTAAAAGCCACCAAAAGTTTAAGTTAAAAACTAGAGTTTTAAATTTAAAATTATAAGTGGTTGGTAATTTTATAATTTCTTAAACTTAAAGTTAAGGTTTTTGAGTGGTATGTTTTTTAATTTCAAAATTTGATTTGGAAAAGGAAAAAGAGAAGTAAAAGTCAAAAGTTTTTTACGTTAGTTGTTTTATTATGATTTTTAAATCTTGAAAGTTTTTATTTTTGTTAGAGAGAGGCAAATTTTTTAAGGAGCTTTTTTAAAAATAAAAAAATGTTTTTTCTTAATTTTACGTTTATGAAAAGGATAAATTGGATTAAACTCGAAAATTATAAATCAAGAGGGGCATCTACATACCATGACCATTTTCACATGAAAAATCTCCAGGTTTGTGTGGAGTTTATATTTTCTCTTTACCAGCATTTGTGTTTTTTTCAAACTTTATCAAAAAATTAAAATTTATGGACTTCCAAATTCTACTACACCATTATGCCAGCAATTTATAACATGTAACAGAAGCTTCACGTGTAATACACTCACTTATAACAGACAAGGTAGGCCCATTATATGCAGTGAATATATATTTTTTGCCATTATCTTTGTACTTAGCAACACGGCAATTTACACCAATGCTCTGTTAATGACTCACGCTTCCATACACCTACTCATACTGATCTGAATAGCCGTGACCATTCATTAACCAAAGTAATTGATATTCATTCTATTTACTCCTTTCTTCAACAGCTGTTTCTTCTCATCATTTGACTCCACCACAGTCCCGTAAATTAAAAAGGCAGCAAATCACGAACCCTCTACTGTTCCTGGTAAGCGTTTCTTCTTTCATTGCTGCACTCTTCCTTCATTTGGACATGTTGGTTGCCCCAGTTACATTCTTTGATTATCGCGAACATGCAATATTTCAAAGGTCTATTTTTTATTCATTTTACAGTATCAAATGGTGCAACCAAACATTTACACTTTGATTGCTTCTAAAGTTATATGATTCATTCAAATACTACCCGTGATTCATATTTTTCTATCAATGTACCCAAAATGATTTTACAAATTTATTTCTTAAATGATGCTCTGTTAACATACAAAACAATGCATTCTTTTGTTCATGTTGTTCGGACCATACAAATTTATTCTTGCACTTTACTTCCATTCCTAAAATCATCGAATCATCATCGAAAAATGTAAATATTAGGACCAATGGATCAAGATGAAGTCAATCTGAAGGAAATGGCCGCTACCATGATGCAGATTCAGAGAAAATCCACAGACATTGTCAACACAGTGCATGTTATTGACCAGGTGAGTTATTGTATTTGAATGTTCTGCTTACCTTTTATAATCTGTTATTTGTTACATGTTTATTCAGTTTGTCTTTATGCTAAAAAAATCCAAATTTTGTTATTTATTATATGTTTCTTTGGTTTGCATCAATCTCAACCAAATAATTTCTTTTATACTCATACTACTTCTTCTTTTTCCTACTTACTTGAAGAAAAAAATGACTAATGACGAATGACAGGGACCCTTTCTATGAACACTATGCTTAAGCTTTAAGAAACAACAATCTTGAACTATGGCTAATTTTATAGATCATGTCATGTTGTTGTCTTGTCATTTTGCTTTCTGCATGAAACAAGCACGTTGGAGTGTTGGTCTTTATGCCATGGTATAGCTATAACCAACATGTATATTATGTAATTGTCATTTTCAAACCAAATATTAAGTTATAAGCCAAGCCTGCATCAATGCCATAGTTGACAGTGTAGCGGTAGTGTTACAATGGTAATGTGTTTTTGATATTGTTTGTTATATCTACATGTAGACTTTTGCAGAGATTAGCAAGTCATTTGCCTTAAGATGGAAAGATGAGTTGGATCACACATGGCATCTTATAGATGCTCATGGCAACCATCATGTTGTAAAATATAACAGATCACTGCAACATCCTGCAATTTGTGTTGGGTGGACAGCCATTAGATACTATTATGGTCTCCAAGGTAATCATCAAATTACCTTGACCCATTATGGCCAATTTGTTTTCCTAATGACTGTTTACAAAAGTGTTTCTCAACCACGATTGTTTCCAAAATGGCACTCTTTGTATAAAGTTAATCCAAGCTCCATTATATTTCGTATCTTCTTCAATGCATACAAGGTGTCTTGCAGTAGCCTTGTAAGTTCTAACATGTTATACATTATAATATTTCTATTTTCACTTTTTTTTTTCATATCTACCTTTTTAACAATACATAATGAATATTTTAGAATGTGCTCAGTGACATGTACTACTTTTTAAAGGATCGAGAGTTTACCAACATTAACTTTGAAGAAACAGCAGAGTGTAAACTCGTCTTCAATCACTGGAGGAAAAGTGTCAAGATTGGAGCTGGATGGAGAACATTTGCCAAAGATAATGAATTGAAAGAAAATTATGAATTTATCATCGAATTCCCAGATCCTACAAACAACATTGTATTTTGGCACATGGGTTAATTATAAGTTTTTAAATTTTATGTTTTGTGATAGGCTTTATATCTTTATCATAAATTTTGTTAACAACACTTAACTATCATATATAAGACATTACAAAGTTTTATTATATTTACTTTAGTTATACAATATATTGTTTATATTCTAAATGTGCATCTAAACGTGAGATTTACCCGTGCGTCCGCATGGGTGAAAAAACTAGCTTAGAATAAAAGAAGAAAAATGCTAACATCATAGTTAAATGAAGTAAAAAGACACAGTTTTCTATTCATGAACTTGTTTTCTTTAATCCAGGATAACCCTTGGAATAATTATCCCAAACTGATATATATTGCTTTAAAGAAGTAATGTTGATTTTACAAGTGAAATAAGATTTATTTTAAGCAATTATCCTCGAGTCAATATTACTTTAAAGAAATAATGTAGATTTTATAAGTAAAACATGAAGATTTATCTAATAACAAAATATATAACAAATATTACACGAATCATTTACAACAAAATTGTTTAACACTTAGTTTGGTATAAATGAAAGTAAAAAATATAAATATATTTGACATAGACGAAATAGAGGCGAAAGTTTAAAATTTGGTATGACCCCACCAAAAAGCTTTTCAATGCAAATAAGAGATGAAATGCCCATTTAAAAATTGTTTCCAAAAGAGCCCTATGATCATGACCCTCTTGTTGTGTAACGTGTGATTATTTTTTAAAAGAGTGTCCTTATTCTTAAAGTGACATGTAATCGATTATGTCCACCAAAATAAAACGAGTTGGGTTTGGCTTAATTGGATATAATCAATTATGCCTTAGAATATATTATATGTAATTTTTTTAATAATTTTTTTTGTTGTTTTGAGGAAAATTAAACAAACAAACGTGTATTTAACAAGGATAAATGGGAATTTTGTTAATCCACATTTTTTTTATTTTCTTGCCTACTAATTACTTTAATTTTAATATTTTTTTATCTTTTCCACTTTCTTTCACTTCAATCAAACTTTATTTTTTCACTCTATTTCACTTGTTTTATTTTAACTTTTCATACTTTTATTATTTTTCTTTCTTTACAATCAAACACAATACAACTCCACTTTTATAGTGTATTTGGTAGAGAAAAAAATATTAAAAAAATATATATACTTTTTTTTTATAAAATCTATATCTTTTATACTCTATTTTAATTTAAAAATATATATTTTTATGTCTTTTTATTTTTATATTCAAAATCAAATACACCGTTAGAAAATAAGAATAATCTTGCTATGTATGCACGCACAAGTACTGACTTAGGATGAGTTATACATTAATTGCAGCGCAAGTGGGAATGTGTGTTTTTTCAATCGACATATTGTGTGTGTATATATATATATATATAGCTGCCACAGGTTACGGGAACCAGTCAATTAACCAGATACTATATAAAATATGGTCACTGTAAAAACAGCTGCAGCAGCGAAGGGAAACTGCTGCTCATTCTTGATCGTCACGTACGTATATAATTGTTTTTTACAAAGCTTCAAAAATTCAGCTGGAACATTAATGGTGGCAAAGCATATAATGAGCCCTATTAATATATCATAATCGTTTAACTTGCCCTAAGGGCTAATTAATCTCATCAATACAAAGTTATATTGTCCTATACGTAGTTGTGAAAGTTAAGCATAAGCATGCACGTTTACCGGACACCTTCCTCCCATTCCAACCTCGCTTTTCCTGAGTTCTAGATTTCTTAGATTAAATTTTCAAAAAGGACAATAATGTGTAAAGCATTTGTTTAATTTGCTGTTTTTCTTGTGTGAGCACTTCTTCTTTCTTAACCAATATCTTTAAGAGCATTTGTTATCATTCTTTTTTAAATGTAATTTGGGATTTACATCCCACGTTAAGTAAACTGAGTTACAAATTGTTATTTGGGGCTCTAAAATGCATTCTTATCTTAAATTTCTGCGCAATCACTCGTTAAATTTCTTTGTACGCAACTTGATATAATTCGACAATCACTCATTATCTCTTGCAGTTGACCTGTCTATTTTTCTATTTGGACTCAACAATATCAATAAATTTTAGTGCATGTGTTCTTACTTTTTAGGATTGTTGAGATTTTTCAATTTCTCTGTCGTTGACTTATTATACTTTCCTTGCAATCATCAAAATGCTAATTGTGAAATTAGTGCAAAGATTCTTAAGATCGAATTTTATTGAAGGTACGTATATTCCCGCAACTTTGATTGCTAGTAATATTTTCAATTAATTGATGAGTTTAGTATCATAGCTTGGACATTAATTAATTAATATATATATATATATATATTCCTGAGCAATTTCCTCCGAAATATGATTACAAAAAAAATATGTAAAACATAATATCAGTGTTGCGGAAGGGGAGGGTTGGGAAGGTTAAAGTTGAGGCAAAATGGCCTTCGTGTAATTCCAATCCTAAGATCAAAGCAGTCCGGACATTGGTATTATATTAATTGTAGTAATTTATATAGAATTCATAAGAGAGAGCTTCAACATTAACGGACATTTATATAATTTATACATACTGTAGGACCTTTCCTGCCAAAATACTCGCAAATCTTACTGCAAATCAAAACACACTAAGAATAAATACTGATACAGTATCTCTTTTTTTTCCCTTCTGTATAGTTCTTTTTCTCTTTTTAAACGGATGTTAGACATTATAAAATAAAAATATATTTTTTAGAAATATATAAATTATTATACAAAAAGTATAAAATTATTTAACAGGTTCCTTTTTAAGTAATTAAAAATATTTAATATGATGCGTATAAATTTTTTAACCAGTATCTTGAAAACCCTCGTTAGTAATTAGACACATGCCCTCTTTGCAATTTGCATTATGGTCTAATCAAAAATCAAATGATGGCAAGGAGGCTAGCTAGTTATATAAATTATTATTAGAAAGGAATTAAATTCAATTGATTAACTAAGGATGAGTAAATTGTTGTAAAATTTCTGACACGATCTTTGATTTCTAAAAAAAAAAAAAAAGTCGAATAAACATTTTAAAAATCTATATATCTACAATCAGGAAAAAAAAAAATGTGCAAGCCCTGCCTATATAACAAATATGCTCATTGTAAATGTCAAAAAACGCACAGCACAAAATGTAAGAATAAAGGAAAACGTTGATTCTATGCTCTCGTTTGTGCTAGGTAGACATCTGTAAGAAAATTAAAAAGATAGAAAGAAAGAGATAGTGAAAAACAAAACAAGTAAATAAGTTGAAAAATGAAATAAAAATGTAAAAGTAAAAGTAAAAATAAAAATAAAAATATTTAATCATTAAGCAGTGCATATAAATAATACCTTGCTCGTGTCAATAAGCTAGCTAGGTATGTGATTAATATCTAAAACAATAAATAAAACATAGATAAAGAAAAACGAATCATATTCTCTCAGTTAGAATGTTCCAGTTGTTGAAAAATAAGTTTTTTCGATCTCTAGTCTCTACCGAGCATCCGAGAAATGGAAGCAAAAAAGGTGACTTTGTTGTTTTTAATTTTCTAGTGGTTGTATTTTACGAGTGAATTCGCACATGTATGTGTTGTTTGTTCCCCACGATTGAAGTGAAGCGGAAACATAAATTTTGTTATATTTTTTTTAAGAGTTTTTACTTTTTACAGTACTTGTTTTCTATTTTATATAATTTCTAATTTTATATTTGTTTAAGTTACAATTTTTTATTTATTTTTAATGACCAATTATTGTTTAATATTTTTTATAATTATAAATTTTATATATCTCGTTAATTATTTTATCTAAAATATGGTAAAAATATTACATCATAAATCATAAATATGACAAAATCAATACCCTTTGAGACAGTAAATAAAATCATAAGAATATAAAAATTAGTAAGAAATAAAGAAAGGACCAAAAAAATTACTAAAATCTAAAATGTTTAATATAAAAATAAAATAAAAAATGTTGATCGGCTCATCTAGTTGATTCGTTCGGGGCAATAAACAAAAAAAAAAAAAAAATCCAGTAACGGAAACAAATGTAACTAAATTGATTTGAATTTGAAGTGAGAGAAATAGATTAACCGAATTGATATCTAAACTAAGCTAACTAGTTTGACTGAAGTTGTCAAATTTATTGAGTCAATTTTAATCCGATGAAAATTGATTTGAATTTGAATTTAGATTCTTTTTTCTACATCTTTTTTCATTTATATTTAAGAGTGTAAGTGAATTGTGAGAGTCCAATAACCGAAAGCCATCACTAGCTTAGGCTCTTACCCACTAGCATGGGGCAATCTAGTTATAATTATTGGGTTGATATGGATCCATTTTAGCTAATTCAACTATAATTAGGTTGGGTGTTTTATTAATGACTTCCAAACACAAATAACCTGGCCCAACTGGATATACATAAAATGTTAATAATAAAATAATAATTATTATAGTTATATCATTATGCGACTATGTAGGGCATGCATTTTTCTTGTAATAGTGTTAGATCTAGATAGTTTAACTTGTATTTTAATTTAGACATGCATTGGAATCTTTAATAACATGACTAATTTTTAATTAGTTAAAGTGGAGTGTGTTGGTTTTAATTGTCCTCATGTCAAAGGGGGTCTATTTTATACTTTCATTTTAACTGTGATCTGTCTGATTGTGCATGATTATTGTTTTAACCGGCTTTTTCATTTTTTATTTTATTTTATTTTGAATGACTTGGTTTTGAAGGAGTTTAACTAATTAGGTAATTCGTTCCAGTGATCTTTTTTAAATATTTTGTCTTTTTGTATTTTCCATACTATATTATTATTGTAATTGATCGACCTAACCATCCAAACCAAAATAACCTTACCTTAACTAGCCAAATTAAAGTTGAATATTGACTCATGTTGGGTTGCTTTTAAAAAAATATTGAATCCATCTCAATCCAATTATGTTTTACTAGGCTGAATTTTAAATTGGATCAAACATGACTTCATATGAACCATTTAATTTAAAATTCCAATAAATTTTATTGTCTTTAAAATAGTATTTGTATTATTATCTTCAATTTTCAAAAAAATTAATATTTTTTATATTTTACATTAGTTTGATTTAAAAATATATAAAAAGTAGTTGTATTATTTTTTCATACAACATTTTATGTGTTTGATATCTCTTCGTAACATCTCTATACATTTTATATTTATCTGCCTTGATTATATAAATTATTATACAAATTATATATATATATATATATATATATTCTTTTGTTGAAAGCAATACTTTCCCACAGCTATCACAAGTTAATCTCTCAAGGTGTATAAATTATTGAAATAAGTTTTACTTCTTTTAACAAAGTATTTTTCATATACACAATCATAAAATTAAAATTTTCTCAACATAGTTAAGGAATCAAATTATTTATGAACTGCACTAAACAATATCGGTATAAATAACATTTCTCAACCTAAAATAATAGTGTTACAATGTTAGCCAACATGGATCATGACATCATATATAGCTTCATTTTTATTGGTCTAGTTTGAGTCTATTTTTTCACAAAGACTCGGCTCGAAATGTTGAATTCTCTTACACCCTGTTCCACCATTATTCACCAAGCCTTAATGGATCTCATGTAGAGGTTAACAAACGTGAGGTCACTTATGAAGATCTTATATGCATCATAAACGCAACAGAAAGCATGTTCAGAGATTAACTTTTAAATTTTAATTGCTTGGAGTTTCACTTTTTGTTTTGGCCATTTTTAACTAACAATTTTGTTAAAAAAAAAAGAGAGAACATGAAAAGTATATTACTATTGTTATGTGTGGTAAAACTTAAAAGAGAAAGAAAACCCATCAAATCCAATTAAAAAATTAATGAGAAAAAATTATATGGAAAATGATTTTTTTTTTGTACCGATAAATACTAGTAATGAATATGTTATATTAATGGGAAATTCAAACTCATAATGTTTACCACTCTAATCATCAGGCTTATCTCTTAACTATCAAATATTTTATGATCCCGTGGAGAATGAGTAATTAGAAAGAATAAGAAAATTTTCTTTGTTTGGTTAAGAGAGAATATATAGTAAGTTTAAACCTTACTACTTTTTTTTTAAATTTTCTCACTTCCATGAACAAAAGTACGAGAGAAGTAACTTTTTTTACTATTTTCATTAATATCTTTGTATTCGATTACTCAAAAAAACATCCAGATTTAATATATTACTATTAATTATTAATATGGGCATAATTATTTATTAAAAAATCTTGTCTTTCTTTTTACTTTCTATGTAATCAAATATTTGAAAAGTTTTAGTTTTAATATTTTTTTACATCGAGTAAACTAAAAATCTATTAATTTTCTCATCCTGTGCATTTTACTTATTCTTTTATTATAAACTTTATCCCTTTTTTTTTTAACTAAACAAATTTTTTTGGTGACCTAAAAACTAAACGAAGTATAGGTGAATATCTCAACCTTGGACATGTTCGACCCAAAATCAAGATTGGAAATCATTAATGCAGCCTACCATGATATGATAGATCCCTTAGTTATTACAAAAACCAACTACTAGTTGCTAACTATATCATTAAAAGATCCTTACCGAACCCTGGGTTTAATATACCTTGTGACAAACGCTTCTCAGACACCCCAAGTCCATATACATTAAATAGTATAAAAAATTGAATTCATGCCCTTAAAATTTTTTTACATGCTTACAATGTACGTAATAAAATCAAATTGCAAGCATGTAAAAAAAATTAAATGAAATCAAGTATAATTAGATGGTTAAAACTTAAAATTTTATTTATAGAGGTAAAATGTGTAGTTAAATGAGCCCTTAATGTCAGTTACTTCCGTTCCTTGCTGACTTTTGATTTGTTGTTTGACTAGCGCTCAACATCTATTACTCACTAAAATAACCTTTTCTTACTGCACTAATTAATAAAATGACACTTTGAACACTTATTGATGCGATTATAATTATATTTTCTTTTTAAAAATTTAATAAATAGACTTTAATTAAAATATATTAATAATGTAATTTTTTTTACACAATCACTTAATCATGAATTGTCATATAGTTAAAAAATATTAACTTTTGTAATAATTATTTTATAAATTATATATTAAATAAATTTATTTGATTGATAGTATAAAAATATATACACTAACAATGTATTTTTCTTATAATAATTATCCAAAAAATATATGTATAATAAATCATAAATAATTAACAATATAATTTTTTTATATGCACTAAAATTAAACTCTCAAACTTTCATTAATATGTCGTGAACCTTTCAAAAAGCGAAAGAAAAACGAAATTGAAGTAAGTGATAATTACATGACATGTGAGTAAAAAAAGTTTGGAATTACTTATTATTGGATTTTAATTTATTTAGAAATGAGTTTTTATTATAAAAATAAATAAATAAATGAGTTTTTAAAAACATGCATAAACCGTGACTAAAGAACAATTACGTCTATGTACATTGATTTAATTTGTTCATAAAAATAAAAAAAGACTTAATTATATTTTTAGTTTTTAAAATGTGAGATGAATCCAGTTTTGTTTCTCTAAATTTAAAAAAAAATTATTTTAGTTTCTTAAATTTTAAAATATATTTTAATTTCTCAATTGTCAGGAACTAAAAATAATATTTAGAAAATTATTTTAGTCTTTCAATTTTACAAGTAATGTTTAGAAATTGAAAAAATATTTTTAGAAAATTATTTGATTCTTTCAAATTTACCAGAAATATTTAGAAATTGAAAATTTATTTTCTAAATTTAAGCGTCAATAAGTCACATTAAAGCAATATATTATGTTAAGGGATTTAGTTTAATTAGTTGAATAAAATATATGAATTGTTGTACCTTTGATATTGTCTTCAATTTTTTTATATAAAAAATTATTATATAATTTTATAAAAATTTATAAATTTTATAAAAAATTATAAATTTATTATAAACGATAATTATTATCAAATAATGATATATGTTTTCATTTTCTTTTCCTTCCTAATTCTTGTTCGATAAAAACGTGAAGATATACGGGCAAAACGTGAGGCACAAACGCCTGCCAATGAGGCGTTACTACGACCCACCCAATCCCCACGCGCATCTTTCCACGCGCTTTTCTTGAACTAATACGCTTCACTGAACTCACACGTGCGGTGCGGGGTGCTCACTTCATCCACCTTGACTTGTTTATCTTCGAGGCCCACAGGTTCGCTTACAATAATAAAACGTAAATAAATGACTGAATAAATAATAAATAGCTAATGGAGAAAAAGTAATACTACTACTAAAAAAGAAAATAAATACAAACTAGTAGTAAACATTAAAACAACATAAATAAATAAATAAATAAATAAGGTGTTATAATAAAAAAGGGAAAAAAAATTCTGAAATGGAAATAATCCAGAATTATGTTTTTAAAGAGATTTTGAATTTGACTTAATTAATGAATCATGGAATTTGATTTAGAAAATCTAGAGAGGTAGAGAATTTTTTTGAGGAAGCTACATTTAGAGAGAGAGAATGGAGGGCAGTTTAAGCCAGCTGGGTTAGAGAGATGGATTTTGATTCTGATGAAAAAATAAAAAGCCCATTTGCGAGATTTTACTTTTATTTATTTATTTTTGGTTCAGATAAATAAAAATGAGGAGAGAAGAAGAAAAAACGGAAGAAAAATTTATTATATAATTGATGCTGCAATAAATTTTATCGAGTATAAATAATAAATAGGGAGAGTTTGTTGTATGAAATTGTGTGTGTGTGTGTGTGTGTGAAATTTTGCATGCTCTTCATCTCATCTATGAACCCTTCATTTTGTGGATCGTCACAGATATAGATACTCTAAACTCCTGTAACCCACAATTTCCAAGACGCAGATTGATTTCTGCGACTTCAAACGACGTCGTACCGGCGGCCACTTTGCTCTTTCTTCTTTCTCATCGGAATTTGCCTAACGCAAGGTAAGGATGTGCAATGCAACCACGATGGTTTTCACCTGATTTTTTTTACCAGTTAGGGTTTTTTTTATTTGATTATTCTAATTTCCTTTTTTTCCTCTTTAAATCGATTTTCGCTCTTTTTAATTTTTGCTTTGTTTGAAACTGTTCTGTCTGTGTTGAGATGAATTTATTGGAACAGTTGGAATACTTGTTGGTTCTGACAGGGGAAGCTATAATTCAGTGTGTGGTGGGATTAGGGTTTGATTTTGTCTTTGGAAAGGGTTTTGGGACTTGAAGGATTTTTTTTTGGGTGGGGGTGGGGGGACCTTTTAGCACACTTCAATTAGGATTTGCAAAATTGCAATCTCTCTTAGATTCTTGGTTTAGAGAAGTATTTCACGGAGTGGTACCTGCTTAGAACCTTTTTCTGAAAAAGTTGGGGCAATGTTTGTTAATGTGATTTGGATGTAAATTCTTCATGACATTGAGAAGTTTCCAGATTCTAGAACCTCAGGTATGAGTCATCAATCATCATAGTATTCACGAGAATGTGCGGAGATAACAGGGTAATTCACGGCTGTTCCTTTTCTTCTTTTATTGCAATCCGTTTATTATTTTGTCACTGTTAAAAGGCTGCCTCATTTGAGTAATATTATTACCTATTAACCTAGAATTGTTGGAAGATCAAATATGATTAACAACAATATGCCTGACAAGTTGCCATAAGATATTTTTTCTAAGCGTTTTACTCTGCAAAAACTGTAGGAGTGGGAGATTGGAGGTTATATTTGAATAGAATTGTATGCATATAATCCGAAAGCATCACGTGTGTGCATTGGTCTTTGTATATATTTTTGGTTTACTGTTTTCTTATTTGCTATTGTCCTCATTGAGGAGCGGCTGATTGAATTGAAATTCTATGGTGGCAAAACTATATTTCTGGATTTAGTTATGGTCTTCATCTTTCTTTATGTTTAAAGAAGAATTCATTAATAGGTAAGTACAGCTATTGAGAATTAGGAGTCCCCCTTAAGCAGTCATTTCAAGAAAAAAAAAAAATTGAAAGTCATTAGCTCAATAGAGTGCTCCATTCTCAGCATGTATGACAAGGAAGTCTCTTAAAGAATTTATTAGCTAAAATCCACAAGCCTAACAAGGAATCCTTTTTAGATGTAAGAGTAAGAAACTCTGGCTATAAGTTATGGGATGATTGACATCACCGTATATTCAAATACACTCCTTCTAAGGACCCAAAACTTCTTACGTGCTTAGAGAAAATGTTGTGACTTTACAACATAACCGACTAAATTCATGACTAGCACAATGTCCTCACATTTGAAAAATAGATGAACACTAGTCACTGAAGTTCAAAATATGTTTCACAAATATGATAAGATAAATCCTGATGCAGCTTCTGTGCTTGTGAATCATGATAAATCATTTGTGTTAATCCTATGCAGTGACACTGTCACTGGAGGGTATCCTCAACCCTGTAAAAAGCTTTAGTTAGAGTCTGAGTAAAAATTTTCGCCTTTCTTTTAACTTGTGCTTTGTTGTGATTATTTTTCAGCTGAATCTGAAAAAAGTGTATCAAAAAATCTATGATTCAGAACACTGATATGAGACTTGAATCGGGAACTTGCAATGTGTGCTCAGCTCCTTGTTCATCTTGCATGCATCTTAACCATACTCTCATGGGGTCAAAGGCTGAAGAGTTTTCTGATGAAAACTGTCGCATAGGAGAGGCTAATTCTATGGATGAGGATAATGCATATTCTCTTAGGAGCAGAGCTTGTGAAATCTCACAGCACGCTGTCAGTGAAGCAAGTAATATGCAGAGTGTTAATTCAAGTCATGACGCTCTGTCTGAAAATGCTGACAGTAGACAGATCATACCGAATAAGTATCAGGATTCCAAGCATTTAGAAGGTCTTGATGACAACACTTCTTGTATTAGTAGAGCCAGTGATGCTAATTTAGTGAACGATAGCCATCAAAGGAATGAAGAGAGCATAATAATGCATGTGGAAAGGGATTCATGTTCTCATGTCCCTGAAAAGTTGTCAGAATGCTCCATTGAGAATTCTAGTTCATCATTGACCAAAGAGAGGGAACCTGTTGTTTCTGGCGAGAAATATATTGCTGTTATTGAGAGTACTTCCAAGATTTCACTAAAAGTATGTCCTAAGTCAGAAGCAGATACTGATGACTGTGATGCTAACAATGAAGATCCTAAATATGCAGTTCAAGACGGACAGTGCGAGAAAGCTGAAGAGCTGGTTAAATCGCCTGGCAAGCTGGAACCTCAATCTGATGACGAGAGTGATGAATCAGATGTTGTGGAACATGATGTGAGTATCTTTTCTTTTCTCTGTTAGGTTTTTTTTTTTTTTTTTTTTTTTTTTACTGGAACTAAATTTGATTTAGATGAAAATGAGAGATGAGTTCTGTTTCTGATTTCATTGACTGGAAAATAGGTAAAGGTGTGTGACATCTGTGGAGATGCTGGTCGTGAGGATCTACTTGCCATATGTAGTAGGTGCAGTGATGGTGCAGAGCACACGTATGCATAAGAAACTTTGATTATTTTTAGTTTCTATTACATTGTTGCAAATTCCTTTCTCTAAAGTTCAAAATGAATTTTACAATTTCTTTTTTTTTAATCAGCTACTGCATGCGAGAAATGCTTGAGAAAGTTCCTGAAGGGGATTGGTTATGTGAAGAATGCAAAGATGCAGAGGAGAATGAAAATAAAAGACTGGGTAAGAGTGAAGTTGATATCATATTACAAAAAAAGGCATTATGGGGTCTGACATTTTACACCCTTTGTGCTTCTGCGAACTGAATTTGCATGCTTTGATGTAGTGTACATAAACATTGAAGCATCCATATCTATATCTATGGCTGTATGCTGACTTTTATGGAATTAAATTTTGTGGTTCAGATGTTGACGACAAAAAAATGGTTGAAGTTAGTTCAACCTCACAAGTTTCTGGCAAAAGACTCTCTGATAACATTGAAGTAGCTCCAGCAGCAAAAAGACAAGCTCTTGAATCAAGTACAGGATCACCAAAGATGTCAAGTCCCAAGAGATTAGTTCCGCTGTCACGAGAATCTTCATTTAAGAGCTTAGAAAAATCAAAAGTGAAGCCTGTTCTTCTGATGCCTATTAGAAACCACTCTGGTGGTATTGACACAGAGATTGCTCGCTCTCCTTCCATTGGTCCCCGGGGTCAAAATCCAAAAGGTATGGATTTATTTTTCATCTGTTGTGCTTCACTGCAACTTTCTATTTTCTGTGGGTCTTAAGGGGTCTTTCAAGCAACTGGGTTCCATAATGATTTTGTATCATGTATCCTAGGGTTTTATTTATTCCAAATTCAATTTTGTTCTTATGAATAGGTATGCTGTTGAAGTCTAATTCATTCAACAACATAAATTCCAAGCCAAGAGTCAAACTTGTTGATGAAGTTGTTCCCCTCCCGAAAAAAGGGGCTAATGAACATACTTCAAAGAACATGGAGATGCCAGCTCGGGTGACTGGAAAATCAACATTATTCAAATCCTCAAGTTTGGGGCGATCAAATGCAACTGAATCAAAAGTGAAAATGCTTTCCCCGAAGTCGGCAACTAATCAGGATTTGAAAGGATCTAGACATCTAAAAGAATCAGGTGCATTTGACAGGAAATTTCCATCTAGGATTGATCGTCCTGTGGCTAGTTCAGTTGTTTCCACGCCTAAGGGTGATCAAAAGCTTACACCTCGTGCTGAAAACAGTAAAGCTTCAGCAATGAACAACAATCGGGAGTTGAAGGTTAATCAGGATGGAAAATCAAGTGCATTATTAAGGTCAATGAGTAATATAAGCCGGAAAAGTTTGGAGCCTCAAGTTAGTTCAGGTGTGATCTCAATTGGAAACATATTATTCCTTCTTACCTTTTTTTTTTTTGTGTGTGTGTTTGGGGGGGGGGGGGTTAATTTGCTGCTCTTGATACTTTAGTTTTGATTTCATAAAGCCATCATCTATGTTATTTGTCCTTGTTTTAGTTTCAGCTGGGGCATCATTCTTTCTCTAGTAAATTTTGTGCTTCAAACTATGCTATCTTCAACATCAAGTAATGTTTCTTTGAAATTTACAGAGAGAACATCAACCCGTGTTGATGAAACTCAACAGGATGTGCTGTCTCAATCACGGGAGACAGCAAATCAGGTTGAGAAAAGCAGAGATAGTTCTAGTGATCGTGGAAGGCCAGCTGTTCCTACTTCAAAAAACCCATTATGTCAAAAATGTAAGGAATTCGGCCATGCTTTGGAATGTTGTACAGTTGGTACTACACAGGAATCTGGTGCTGAAATATCTGTCACTGCCGCGAGTAGTTCAAAAGAGGAGATGCATAAAGACAATATATTGAAAGCTGCAATCCAGGCTGCTTTACTTAGAAGGCCTGAAATTTACAAGAAGAAAGAAGTATCTAATCAAACTGACGAGGTTTCTACCTCCGGCACAGAGTTGAATTGCGAAGTGACTTCAAAAGACCAAGTTTTGGTTTCCAGCACACTGAAGAATAGCATATCTGCTGATGAAACCCAAGAACAACAAGAAATCCTTGAGAATTCTACCTCAGATTCTTCCAAATGTTCATCTGCCAATGATTTGAAGCAACTTAACTCTTGTCCAACTGACTTTCGGTCCCAACCAGGAAAGTCAGATTCCATTGGTCTTGCAGCTGGAAAGCCTGTAGTGAGAGACTTGTCTGATAAAGCTGTGACAATGTCAAGTGTTCCTTTGAAGATGTTGGCCTTTCCTGAATATGAATACACCTGGCAGTATGAAACATCTTTTGATGAGCTAGCTTGTCTCTTGTTCTGGATTGCTCTTGCTGATTTAATTTTCATGTTTTGCAATAAATTGTGTTGTACATGAGCTTTGTTGTTTGCTTGCAGGGGTGTCTTTGAAGTGCATAGAAATGGAAAGCCTCCTGATTTATATACTGGACTTCAGGCACATCTATCCTCTTGTGCTTCTCCTAAGGTTCTTGGGGTAGTGAACAAGTTTGTACACAAAGTTTCCCTCAATGAAGTTTCTCGCTTGAGCATGTGGCCTTCACAATTTCATCATGGTGGTGTTAGTGATGATAATATTGCTCTTTACTTCTTTGCCAGGGATGTTGAAAGGCAAGCATGTGGATATTATTCTTATATTGACAGTAGACCATGAAATGCAAAAATTTCATTTTTCTTTGTTGCAAGAATTAACCTTTTAGTTATGTTCTGTTACAGTTATGAGAGGCACTACAAGGGTCTATTGGATCACATGATTAGAAATGATTTAGCACTTAAAGGAAATTTTGATGGTGTCGAACTGCTGATATTCCCTTCCAACCAGCTTCCTGAAAATTCACAGCGTAAGGATTTATTCCATATGTTTGTCAAACAATCTACCATTGTAAGAAACTTGTGGAAAGATACTTGTCGGGTTGGGGTTTGTTCCTTGATTAGTGTTCATGGACTGCTGAAATTATTTCATGTGCAGTTTTGAAATGTCTTGGGGAAAGATTGTTTGAGAATTCTCTACAAATAGGAGCATTCTTCTGTTCTGGAGTGCATCTTATGTGTATTTTTTTTTTTGGGGGGTAAATGGTTGCTTGTCATTTGCCTGAGTGGTAATCCCATTTATTTTAATTTAGGATTCTATGTTGCTTTATATGATACCAGAATCCTGAATAAGATTAGCATCAATAAAATGCATTAGGTGCAAAAGATAAGAATGTTCTATATTAATTTGGACTAAGTCAAAAGCAATAATTTGACCATGCTTTCAGTAAGCATTAGTGTGTCACTAATTCTAAATTTCGGTCAATCTTTGGTTCCCCATTTGATCACTAGTGGGTGTTAGATATAAATCATTCCTGAGCCTTTTCCTAATAACTTGAGTTTTTGGGAGAGTTGGTCCTCACTTGGTACTAGATCCTTCCATCTTGTCTCTTAGTTGCAAATAGGAAGTAGAGGTGGTGACTCTAGCATTGTTGTTTTTGCCAATGACTTCTCAAAGAAATATTTTTTAAATTCACTTTTTATCATGTTTAGACTGCTAATGATCCTATTTTTTGGCAGGCTGGAATATGTTGTTTTTCTTATGGGGCGTATTTAGGGGGAGGAGGATCAATCATTCAGATTCTGCAAAAAGGATTTGTATTCCCAGTTTGAATGTAATGCCAGTTGAGGAGAAATCCTCAACTGCCATTTTGACTATGCCTGAAACACATTGTTTGCCAAAGTGCAAGGATGAAGAATCAAATGATTGTGATAAAGCATGCAATGCACTTCTCCGATCCACTTCCATAGACCAACACAAGACTAGTGGAAGTAGGAATGTTGATGTCAATGAACAGACACATTTGGGTTCACAAGTAAACTTAGAGAAGCTAGATAGTAGGATTGACTCAAAATCTACATCAAGGGTTCCAACAAGCAGTACTCTATTATGTCAAGAAATGAAATCCACTGGTTCATCCCTGGTAATGTTTTTATCCTTAAATACATAATTTGATACACTGAAATTTTTTTTGTTTTCAATTGATAAAAATCTATTTGCATGCATATGTGATGTCAACATTATGATCTGGTCATGTTCCCTCATACTATGTAAGTTTGAAGCAATGCTGTTTATGGCGTATTGAAGCAAGCCAAAAAAAACGCCATAAAAAATATAGCACATGGTGTTGTGTCTTATGGCAAAAGCATGGCTGCAGTGATAAAAAATATAATATATTTCTGTATGTATGTGTCAGGATGAGATCCCTTGAGCAAATTCCCTTGTATGTGTCTAACATCTTGTTGCTTGTAAGCTATGCTTTGAACTGTACCTATCTTGAGATCATTATTTAAAAACCCATTTTGTGAAGAGTATTTGTTATCTTTGATGCCAATCATCGCAGTTTGTTGAAAGAGGTTCTTTCTTTATGCAGAAAGTTAGTGTACTTGAAGAAGAACAGTGCAGAGAGTCTAAACCTCCTGAAGCAATGGGAAGAAGTGCAAGTAGTAGGATTGTGGAAACAAAAACTGATTCTGATATTTCTGTGAAGCAAGAGAACACTTTGTCTTTGATTCCTTCTCAAAAAGGTGCTGCAAGTAATATTGGTAAAGATAAAATTTCAGAGAAAATAAACAGTGATGAAGACCAGCAGAGGCCTAAGAAGAAACAAGAAGAGGATTGTCCCTATATTGATTTGGAGGCAAATATTGATAATCAAGAAACAGTTGCTGCAAGCAATTTTAGTAAGGATAAAAATTCAGGAACAATTATTGTTGATGAAGATCAGCAAAGGCCCAAGAGGAAACAGAAAGATGATCATTATATTGACTTGGAGGCAACACTTGAAGATCAAGAAACAGGTGCTGTAAGCAATATATATGAGGATAAAATTTCAAGAAAAATGGATGTTGAGGAAGATTGGCGATGGCTTAAGAGGAAACAGAAAGATGATCACTATATTGACTTGGAGGCAACTTTACATGAAGAGCCAAGTGTAGAAGGGATCAACTGCGGGCTACCTAATAATAAAGTTCAGCGTGTAGATCTTTCTGACACAATTATGCAGGGTTCTGCTGTCAGTTGTCAGAAAATACTTTGGAATGAGGGAAATGCCAAGTTAGAAGACAGAGAAAGTTCTGGCAAGAAGCTAAAGACAGGTCTCGGTGGGATTTATGGTTCTGGAGGTAGAGACTCTTTTAATGACAGTTTTACATCTCTTGGAAATAATCTTGGCTCCTGTTCTTCAGTTGAGGATAAAGGATGTGAGGAAGCTTGTGATGAGAAAATCATCCGGGAGGACTTCGGAACCCTGGAAAGAACCTTCTTTCCAGTTGGCACACAGAATATTACCAGCTCGCTATCAGTGATGGATAGCATGTCAAACAAAGGGGTTGGTGAGTATGATGAAGGATTTCAAGATGGGATTCCCAATCTAGAGCTTGCCTTAGGGGGCAAAACAAAACCACCACCAGCTGCGCCTAAGGGTATGCTGCCTTTCTTAGTTGGGGCAGTAGACAGGCAAAATAACCGCCCTGATAACTTGGGAGACGGGCAGGAGGATGAAGGTGTCGCTGCATCTCTTTCCCTCTCTCTGTCCTTTCCAACTCCAAACAAGGAACAAACAAACGCTGCAGAGCTTTTGCCTGATGGGCAGCGTGTGAACAACTCGTTTTTCCTTTTTGGGAGAAAATAAATCTGCTGGTTGCTTATATGTTGTGTCCAATCATGTAAATTATCTTATCTTGTTCCAGATGGCCCAGCCTGTATGATAAATAGATATAGTCTTCTAGCCCCTCCCTACACAAAGGAGCCATTGTCCTCGACAAGAGTCAATAAGTTTTTTTTTTTTTTTTTTTTTTTTTTTTTTTTTTTTTTTTTTTTTTTTTTTTTTTTTTTTTTTTTTTTTTTTTTTTTTTTTTTTTTTTTTTTGTTCAGAATGCATAGTTAACGGCTGTTTGTATATAGAGAGAGAATTGAAGCCGGCATAAACTCAGATGTTACTAGGAACTTGCGGATGACTATTTTTATGGTAGGGTTTCCTCTGTTCCTGTCTCCATTCTGTCTTTTTCTCATCGTTATTCTTGGTAAGCGCTTAATTATTGAATAAGTTCTGGACTGAAAATTAAACTCCTGTTGCTGAGAGTGAACTTTATGATTTCGGCGCGCGGTTTGTTCCTCTCGATGATTACGAAGGACAAATCTGAATGGCAGTGCCAGTGTTGTAAATGTGTAATGCTGTTTTGTTTTCCTGAAATTTAAACCACCACCGTTGCAACAAAAGATGTGGGAGTTCTGTAGCTCACTCTTTTGCTTCTCTAGCTTTTACTTATTTTGACATGTACTGGTTTGAGGAAGTCCCCCATCAATTGGATCTCCTCATTACCAAAGATGTAATTGATTCTTCTTTGGATGAATAATACCAGTATTCTTTGGTTAAAAAAAAAAACAACAAAAGAGATTATTTACGCTGTAATATTAGTACATGAAAAAGAAAGATCAATTATCATTTTCGTAACAGCAGTAACAATTCAAACTGATTTATTGGTCCTAATTGATCTGCCTTTAATTGCTATATTTTTCTGCGTGTGCATCCTTTAATATAACTTGGAAAAACTAATAGTTGATAAACATCAACTAAATTTTGCATATAGAAATAGAACTAGTAGTAGTTTATTTAATAATTATGCATTCCCTCGTGAGTCGTGATAAAACTAGTGATAAACAAGCTTAGAATTTCACTTATTTTGCTTAAGAGCAGACTTAAATGAAGTGATAAATATGTAGTTAATAAGTTTTCTCTCCTCAAAAGAAGGGACAACTTAAATTTTAAGGAAATAATCATTTTTTTTCTCATTTGTTTATCTTTCTTATGACGAGGTTCACTTGATTTTTCTCATTTTATCAAGGTAAAATGTACATTATATTACTTTAAAATTTAGAGAAATTTAATTATGACTAAAAAAACTTATGTTCAATTATTTAATCTAGATTATACACTCACATAATATAGACAACTTTTTGTATTGAGTCTTTTTATTTTACCACTTATTAGAATAAATAGACAATTATAAATATACTGTTTCAATGGGATTTATATTAACAAAGAACCCTTTTGCACCAAATAGCAATTAATGTGACACCCAAAAAAAAGAAAGCAATCAATGAATAAAGGAGAAGGAAATAAATAGGTCTCATAATTTTTTAAGAATAAAACTTAAATTAATCTTGAAGTAGAAAAGGGATATAGTTGTTCATGACTTTCAATAAAATACAAGAGAATAATCTTGATCTCCAAAATCAATGTTAAAAAGAGTAAACAAAAATGTTTTAACAATCCCTAAATAGTTGGTGTGCATCACAGGAATGGCTTCTGGCCTATAGGTTTCTTCATCTAGTTGCCTATCACTTTTCATTATTTCTTCCTACCTGATTTTAACTTTTTTTAAAGGTTAAGATGTCACTTTCCTACATAGAATATAAACAATTTATTATTAAAAAAATCACTTGAATACTTTTTTATATCTTGAAAAAAATTATTGGAAGATTTTTTGTTATTCTTATTTGATATTGATTTTATGAATAACTAATCTATTAATTATTGTGAGTGAATTCGATCGATTACTTTTAATATAATTTTTTTAATTATATTTTTTCATTCATAATAATTGAATTTAATATCTTACTAAAAATATCCAAATTTAGTTCTACTCGTACCATCAATATTTTGATAATAAAAGATATATTTTGTATATGAAATGAAAAAGAAATAACAAAAATGATTATTTCTTTAAGAACTAAGTTTATATTTATTTTTTCTATAATAAGATGAAATTAAATATATTTATTATTCTCCTAAAAAGATATTTATTATTCATAATCTTCCCAAAACATTAGAAAATATATAAACTGACAAATTTATCACAACAGTTGAAGAGTAAATTTATCACAACAGTTTTAGATAAGAAAATTCATTTAAGTTGGGATTTTTTTTTCACATTTGAACAAATGAAATTGCAGATAGATAAATCAACACATAAAATCGTGGTGATGAACAGTGATTATTTTACAGAGAAAGACAATAAATAAAACCAACTTGTCTACTCGTTAATCGTAATCTCCTATGCTGTAACAGCATCCTTTCTTTCTCTTTCTCTGTTTCTTCAGACTCTCTCTCTCTCTCTCTCTCTGTGTCTCATGGCAACTTGTTTCGCTCCGTTCTCCGTTTCAGGTGAATTTCTCCATCTCTGTATTAACCCCTCAGAATCAACAATTTCATTTTATTTTATCTCAGTCATTAGTGCCTTGATTTTTAGGGTTTCTTCTGGTTTTGTTAATTTACATTTTCTTTGTACATATACCGATGATGAATTCCCATCAGGGAATCTTGGAATGTAATACTTAAGATTATTTTTTCTTTAATTCAATGTTTTGAATGAATCTTGGATTGTATTTTTTGGATTTAATTTGGGAGTAGGTGGATCTCATGAGCTGTGGTTAACAAAGCGAGTTGGACCTAAGCTCACTGTTCAAAGGAGATCAAACCTTGTGATCCAGAGGAACCGCACTTCTTCAATTTGTGCAGAATACCGGTATGCCATTTTCACCTCACTTTATTTTTTGCTTGCTTTAAAATAAATTAATACCACCCTAGCCACTATACCAGATTTGTCTTTTTATTTATACATTAAAAGATTAGAATTTTAAGACTTCGTATTTGGCTTTTGTGTGACATAGTTGGGAGTATTCTGTGAATCATTAAATATAGAATTTCAGGAATCTCTATTTTATATGTGTTAGTGCAATTGTGCACAACTTGGTGTTTCTTTTTAATCTTGTATAGCCGTTGCTTATGCTAAATAAATTATAGAAGAATCTTCCAGACCAGTTGGTATGGTAAATTTTGCCAAGGAAAGATGAAAAGTGAAGAATGGTGATGTTTAATTTTTCTTTCGACTTGTATGTTCTGATTTCACAGTTTTTCAAAAAAATTAGAACAAACGGTGAATGGGCGTTTGTAACTGCTTTCTCTGTAATGTAATGAATTAAAAGCAAAAATGGTGGCCCCTGATTAATTTCATGATTTTTAGATTATTTTGGTGCTAATTGTCTTTCAAATTCTGTGACCTTGGAGAAATGGTTTGAAATTGCACGTCACTTGATCATATTGGTTGCTTGTTTTAGAAGATTATGCAAAGATTTATTTTCCATTTACTGTCTCCATTGTATAGTGATAATAGAGGAGGTGGAGGTGGGGATTTTGTTGCTGGCTTTCTTCTGGGTGGTGCAGTTTTTGGAACTCTAGCTTATATCTTTGCTCCCCAGGTGATTCCTTCTTATTGTAATTTTAAATTTATTTAAGACTAGCAAATTTAACTGGAAACAATGTAAGGCGAACAAGCTTGATTATACAATTCAAAAAGAAAGTGAAAGTTGCATTAACTGTTTGGCAGATAATTTCTTTTGGAAAAAATAACTTTTTTTTTGCTAAAAAAGAAAATGTAGTCATGACAGGACTGACTAAACATTGGACTTGTCATTGTTAACTTTTATATGCTTTATCGATGATGATATCAATGTGCTGTGATGATGAGTTACAGTCATGAATGTTTGTTTTTATTGACGAACTTGAAGAATGTTTATATAGTGTGTCACTAAATTCCCATTTTGATGGCTCGGATGTTGACTTTATTTTGTGATGCAGATCAGAAGATCTCTGCTAAACGAAGATGAGTATGGGTTTCGCAAGGCCAAAAGACCAATATATTACGATGAAGGGTTAGAGGTAATTAGGCTTCATTTGGCTTTAGGATTAGATTCAACTTTTTTTCTGGGTTATTGGAATATGCTGAGCTTCTTACGTTTATGTCATGCTATTTTTGAAAGCAGAGGACCAGGCAGACCTTGAATGAGAAGATAGGCCAACTAAATTCTGCCATTGATAATGTATCTTCCCGTTTGAGAGGTGGCAACAACGTACCTGCTGCAAAGATAGAAAATGATCCTGAGGTGGAAGCAACCATGTGAGAAGCATTCAGTTTGATACTGTGGTCGATGATGTTTTAAATTTGTGGAAATATAATGAATTGAAAATGGAATCTCTTTTTTTTTTTTTTTTTTTTTTTGACGGTTTGAGGATAAAATGTTGCTGGGACTAATGTAGTTTTTCTAAAGACTGGACTAAATAGTTATAGCTGTCAATTTTTACCTTCCCCCCTTTAATAATGGATATTTTTGTTTCTGTTCATGATGCAATTTGGAATGTGGGGCATTTGTAATCATACTAGGCGTTACTTGTTACTTATTTTGATAACTACGCTGCATGAATGATAGGTGGTTAGGTACAATGCCAATACCTAACCATCATAATTAACAAATTCAGAAACCAACCAAATTAAAAATACTAAAGTAAATTACAAAAATAAATGTTGCTGTCCAAGCAATAATTGAAACCTCCACCCAAAATGCCCACCCCCAAGAAATGATATTAACCAAGAAAAAAAATAAGAAACGTGTTAAAGGAGGAACACCTAAATTTTTTGTTATGCAATGTATAATGTTTCCATGGTTAATCCGGAAAGCACTGTCATGCCAAGAAAGTTGCAAATATGTGAACGATATAGTTTCTCTATAATTTACAATGTGTACAAAATGAAAAAAAGAAACGATGATGAAAATCAATTTGCTGGAAGAACAATATGGATGCAGCATATTAAAAAAATGAAAGTACCAGAAAAAAATTAGATAAATGAAAGAAGCGTTTAGATTTGGGACTAAAATTGTCCTATGTTCAGTATAATTGGTTGCGACTATTTTCAGAATTATTCAAAGTCTTCAAGGGCCGACATAAAATTGATAACACGATAATTGTAGTAAATTAAAAAAAGACCTTTTTATATTACAATATACACAAATAAATAAATCAATAATTTAATTAATTTACAATTTAATTAAAAACATTGTTTTAGCAAGAATGTCAAAGGCGTATTGCATTTTTTATGCTTCAGCATCATTATGTTCGTTACTGTGTAAAAGGTGTTGTGTCAGCCCAATGTAATTAGCATATTCTCCTTGCTGGAATCGAGTGTATGTCGACTTTGACAGGTCATTGCAACAGTTTAATGTCTGTAGTTCACCTATGCATTTTACCACTCTATTTTAATTTGAATATTCTGATTTTATTGACTCGATCTTCATTGCATCATCTAATTTAGTTTTGACTCTATGTGCAAACACTTCTTCTCTCGTAGACACTTAATCATGTCATTAACGGCCATGACTCATTGTAAGTAACTACATATCACCAATCAGCTTTAAACTCCATCGGCCAAACACATGGTAGTGAGCTTTGCAGCTAAATCATGGTTTCTAATAGTAATGGTTACCATCTGTTTATAATTGTCAGACAGAACCACAAGGAGTGTCCAAAACTAAACCAATTAGTAAACAGGAAATTGAAAAAAAAAAAAAAAAAACTAAAATTTTTGATGGGTTAGATTTTTGGGAGAGATATCTCTTTTCGGGATAGAGGTGTAAGATCTCTTATTGTCGACTGTTCTCACAATAACACTTCACACGATAACATTTCACTCAATATCCTCCGTTGATAGTCCTTTTCGAGACCTCAATAATCAGTTGTGACACCGCTTGATTACTCTCAAAATTATTGACTATTTTCACAAAACAATGCAAAATTTTTCAACATACTTTTATGGATTAGGATTTGAAAAAAGAGTAAAAGACATATTTCTTGTTTATTTTGAATTGTTGGACCTCTAATTGAGTCCAACATCTTTCCTTTTTTTAAACGTAAAACATAACATAAAATGAATTGTCGGGGCCTCTTTTTGTGCATAAAAACTGTTTTTTCCTGTAAAACATAATATATAACTAAATAATAATAAGTATAATAGTATTAAAAAATATAAAAAAAATTGTTTAAATTATAATATATAATATAATAAGCTAATTAATAATAACAAACAAAATAAAACATGTATTTATAGATATTTAATATTTTTATTATCATTATTATTTTGTTATATGAAAAAAGTAAATCGAATCTAAAACTCTCACGAATTTACATAAATTCTTGAGTTTCATAATCTTATATCTCACTCCTTTACATAGAAATAGAAAGATGTTAAAACATACAAAAAAATAAATGACTGAATGAGTTGTGCGTTAGAATTTTTTTTATTACCTTCTAACATATATATGGGAATACATATTTTCATCTCCACATAGGAATCCAATAAAATTTCGTGAAACAAACACTTCCTTACATATTTTTAAGCAGTCAATTAAATCTAAAAAAAAAAAAAAGAATAGTTATCTCGTGCGTAGCACGAGTAGATAACTAGTATTATACAACTCTACTAAGTATGATATTAAATTTAATTTAATTTTCAACTTATCTGCACCAATATTTAATAAGTTACTCCAAGGAAAAGACATGTCACCAGTTCTCCATTTTTTATATAATAGCGAGAGGAAGACATGGATCAGATGTGATGTCACCGACAAAATTAAAATATTAAAAAAATTATCAATATTAAGCTGAGTAAATAAATAAAGTAAATTATGAATAAAAATTAATATTAATAATTTACTGATCACGGAGGAAACAGATACTGTTTCCAATCTTAATATTAAAATTGTATTAGATGACATACTTACTACCTATTAAAAAGTGATATCTTTTTTTTTCGGCTGGTAATATGCTTGACAGACATTGGATAAAACCTTCTATGGATTACATAATCTGGGGGAAAATACAGTCTTAAGTCTTGCAAACGCCCCATTGCGATTCCTGCGTGGAGGAATGTGGCAGCACAAAGGAACGTCTGTTGCAGGTGGAGCTTCGGATCACAGCAGAGATAGGAAGTGGTGTGTGTCACAGCAATGGGATACTTGGGTTAGGAGTTTGTGTACCAAAGGGCACGGTTGGAGAAATTGCAAGTCCGCCAGAGAACCTGAAAAAGAGAGAGAGCAGGTGAAGTCGCTAGGTGGACCAAATTGGAAAATTTAAGACGACGGAAAATGTGATCCGCACCATGCATTGGTTTATGATGGCTCATCTATAATTACCCAACAAAATCTCTGCATATCCAATTGTATGTATAGAATCATAGATGATTCAACACTGTAACCGAGGCAGCATTAAGAAAAACCAAGCTGCTGAGACCCTGAAAAGAATGAAGGTAAGATCACCAATAATCACGGCAAGAACATTCCCCTGAATTAATATGATGAAACCTGTTGCCATCTCTCACAACTAATTCACGACCAGTTACTACTGAGACTCTTTTCGCAAAATCATGGCAGTCTTTGCATGATCGTGTATTTTTGAATACCATAATGGGAGTATCAGCTGCAGTGCATATCAGACCACAGGCTATAGCCAGTCTCTCACTATGATCAAGAAGCTGCTCTTTTCGTTCAGTAAAGTCGCATAGAGCATTTTCTTCATTGAGAAGGCGCTCCTCGCCCTTTTTGATAGAAAAATTGAGTTCTTTTAATTTTGAGTATATTTGTTCTGTTTGAGGGTGGTGTCTATCACCTACCACAAAACGGTGGACTTTACCCTTCACAATAATCCAGCTGCAACTGACTTCCTTCCTCAAGTTCCTTTCAGCCATCATCTTTCTAAATTGCGCTGCTTCATCCCACTTCCCAGCCAAAGCATACAAGTTGAACATGATCACATAAGTAGCAGAGTCTAGTGGGTCCAGGCGAAAGATGTTGTCAGCAGCAATCATCCCAATCTCAAGATTCCGACGGCTCCAACATCCTCCTAATAAACTCTTCCAACTCATAACATCAGGTTCAAATGGCAGACTCCTTATCACCTCAAGAGCCTCCTGCAGCAGTCCAGCACGAGAGTATATATCAATCATGCAATTGTAATGATCAATTGTTGGGTTCACACCATATTCGTCACTCATTGAATCCAAAAACTGCTTTCCCTCTTTAACTAAACCTGAATGACTACAAGCATTTAACAAACCTATGAAAGTGACCGCATTTGGCCTTACACCAGACCCCTGCATCTCTTTAAAAAGCCTTAAAGCTTCAGAAGCTTTGCCATGGTAAGCATGAGCACATATTATTGCAGTCCATGCAACAGTATCAGGTTTATCTATTGTCAAAAATGCTTGATGTGCATAGTCCACTTTGCCGCATTTTGAGTACATACTGATCATAGCACTCTCCCCAGAGAGGTATGCAACTAGCCCCTTTTTTATTGCATCTGCATGGATTTGAGCACCACAAATCAAATCTGAGACAGCAGAGCATGCTTGGAAAATGTTGGTATAGATGAATGAATTCAGTAACACTCCTTTACTTCTTATTGTCTTAAAAACCTCAAGGGCCCTGTCAAATTTACCACTTTGGCAATATCCAGCAATTAAAGCACTCCATGAGAAATCATTTGGTTCATGTATGCTCTCAAATGCTTGACGCGCAGCTTCAAACCTTGCACACTTAACATAAAAATCCACTAGTGGAGTACCAACAGAGACCTCGGATTCCAAGCCAAGTTTTATACAGTAACTATGAATTTGCTTTCCAGTGTATAAGTCTCCCAAAGCAGCACAAGCCTTGAGAATTATTGAGAAAACAAACCCATCCAACTCTACACCTTCACTTATCATCTCGCTAAATAACAACAGAGCATCCCTATTCCTTGCAGCTTGAGTATAGCCCACCATCAACCCAGTGCAAGCCACAGCATTTTTCCTAGTCATCTTATTGGTGGCAACTTCAGCACCATCCAACCACCCACACTTTACATACATATTGGAGATTAACGTCTCAATAGAAATATCGGCAGCAAAGCCAATCCTTATCAGCTGAGAATGTATCTGTTTGCCAAGGTCTAACATTGAAGGATCTGCAAATGACATTATAAGAGTACTAAAGATAGAGGAGTTTGGTATAATCCCCAAATCCAGCATACGCAAGAACAATCTAACAGCCTCATCTATACGTCCTTCCTGAGTGTAAGCAGATATAATGGTGGACCAAGAGGACAAATCTTGATCAACTATTTTATCAAAGAATCTCTCTGCACCTGCGAAACTCTTACAGTCACAATACATTTTAAGGATGCAATTGTCAATGAACTTATTGCTATTGGCCATTCTCTGCAGTCTATTATGAAACAATTTTCCATCAGACAATGCTCCCAATGTTCCACACATTTTAAAGAGATATTCATATGATCGAGGATTGATGGAAATACCCGCTTTGTCCATGTTTCTAATGAACTCATGCACTTCTCTAAGCTTCCCTTGTTTGGCTAAAGAAATCAAATGCAAGTTTTCAACTTGGCCTTGTTGATTTTGATGGGTCCTCAATGAAGAATGACTGCTTTTCAAAGAGACCCACGAAGGGATTTGGGCAAAATTGGCATGTCTGGCATCATTATTTTTTTCATTAGCTACAACTACTGGTGAAGAATTGGAAAGCACCCAAGAGCACTGGCAAGTTATTGAAGACATTTAGTTTGTCTAGGATTGGAAGAATGTATCCTTGTACAAACTTTGGTCAGATCCAAGAAGAGAACCCAGTCCAAGAAAACAAGTCTAGGATAAGGATGGCATCCAAGCCAGATTCCACACACCCCAGCAACAACTATACACAGGCAATCTGAGTATTCTATCTGATTCCTTGTGTTATCTGAAAAGAGAATGAGGGGTTAGATAAAAGCATAAGAAAAAGTCTTCCTGGCTTAGATCGAGCAAGCATGGTTTAGTCAGTACGCCAGAAGTATTCATTGAATAAGATAAACTTAACAATAGGAAAATAAAATAAAAAGGTAAACATGTAAAATGAATTAAGCTTCTTCCATCAGTTAAAATCAACTTATGCAGTATAACTTTTATAGAAGTTCTCCAAACTAAGTTGATTTTAACTTACAGAAAAAACTTAATATATGTATTTGAGCAGTCAAAGAAACGAGGCAAAGTATTCAAAATCAATTCACTTATAGGTCAGTGGAGAACTGAAAAGGAAAAGGCGTGTTTCCATAATCTGAAAATGCAGAGACAATTGATCAAGTCCAGTTGCAAAGCCCATAATTGTATCTAGGGGTATTCAAAGTTCAGTTCAGTTCAGTTTTTATCCCAAACTGAACTGAACCATCAATTTTAGTTTTAACTTTTAAATTAGAAAACTGAACTGTTAAAATAGTTTTTTTGTTGAGCTCAATTTTCTGCAGAAATTCAGTCTTACACCAACTGTTAAATTCAGTCTCACCTTGGGTGCTACCATAAAGTAAACCATTGATTGTAATTAACATATCACACATATTTATACACTCACTAATAAAACTACTAAAAAAGAATCCAAAATTCTATTCATAGTATGTACTCTAGGAGCTGCAGTAAATATAGAAGCTGTATATGAATCAGAACTTGGTTTTCCTCTTTTGTGAAAGAAAGCACAAAGTGCATTCGTTCCATTCCTAGTTACTAAACAAACAAAGCTTCCAAAGCATATCTAGAAAGAGGGGAAAGAACAGAGCAAACACTATCCTGAAATCCAGTCCTATGCAACTTACAATTGTGTACTCAGAGGCGGATCCAGAAAATTAATCAAGGGGGGACACTCAATAAGTTCAAATACATTTAGTAGAAGAGTGAGTGGATTTAGAACAGTAAATTTCAAACCAACCTATTTTTTAACTCCAAACTGGGCACTGGGAGATGGAAATTGGGCTTCACAGCTGCTTGTGCAGGCCTCCAATATGAACTCCTGAATAATAAAGGCAAATAAACAATGAATATCATAAACCAACCTTTTGTCCTTAATATAATAAACAAGGGATTCAGAAGTTAGAGAATGTAAAGATAAGAAGATTATTGCAAAATAGGCCATTTCTCAAAACTAGAATGTTAAAAGTTGATTTTATACATAGCTGCATGCCCCAGACATACAAGTGAAACATAGCTTCCAAATCTTCAACATCTGTTTTGTGTTTTACAACAGTGCGGTGCAGGGTAAAAGCAATTGTTGTAATCCATAGAAAAGATGCCACACAAAAGAAATGTGTGCTATAGCCCTGAGCATAACAAAAGAAACCTTTGGACGGGTCCCTGTATCGAAATGAAACTCCTATCAATCACGTGATAAACAACTTCAGTTGATACTTGATACATACATTGAAGAAAATCATGCTTGATCTAGCATGTATACCCTATTATGCTGAAGAAACTGCAAAGTATATCCTGCAATCAGCAAAAACGTAATGAAAAGAGCATTATGGCTCAGAAGAAGAAAACAAGGCATAAATAACCAAATAACAAATGCAAAGGAACAGACAAATATGTTTCCTGAAATGCCAAAGGACCTACTTCTTTCTGAATTGTAAAACATCATTAGAAACATGAAATAAAATTGCCAAGGGCATAAACAAGCAAAATAAAAAAGATTGCAAATGTTAGTTGCTTTACATAAAATGTTGTTCTAGCAATCTAACAGTTTTCATCAACATAAGGTTCCTAATTCAAGACCTACTTGGAGTTGCAAGTTCAGTAAGTTTACTTAGAACAATCTTCGAAAACCGTTATTTATGTTCATCCGTTCCATAACCAAATCGATTAATCACGCCAATGAAAAGTAGAAACTAGAAACCGAGTAAAAAAACAAGCGATGAGGTTTAAAAAACACACTCACTCACATACATATCAAAGTGTGAAATCAACCATCGTTAAATTCAATTGAAAAGGCCTAAGCGCGTCTAACCGTGTCGTTTTCGCGAATCGTGATTACTGATAAGTGTTACTAAACTAACGAATGAGTCAATTCGAAGGAACGTTAAAAAGTAAAAACGCAGGGTTTTAGATCTAATGAAGAAGAACACGAAAGAGAGAAAAAGGAAGCATACAGAGAGAGCGAGGTAGAAGACGAGGCTTGAAGGAGAACTTGCGGAGCTCCTTGAAGAGGAGGTATGCAGAGTGGGTTAGGGTATTTTGTAAAAAAAATTAAAAAGAAGGGTATTTTAGTATTTTTATTGAAAATTTAAGGTGTGTCCGCCTCTGTATGTATTCATTTAATTTAATCTGCAACACACAATAGAGTGAGTGTCTTTTCTCAAAAGAAAAAAGTACCGATTCAGCACGCACCTCATTCTGCCTGCACCCTTTGAGTTTGAGGAGTTTTGAGATTATTCAGATATCCATGCCCTTCTTTGTCTTTTGGGCCTTTTTTTATTTCTATCCACTGCCATAAGGATGTTCAATTTAAGAGAAATGTTAACAACAATTACTCAAAAAGAAACTTTCTTTCCAACCCTTTTCGCCATACATTCAAATTGGTTAAAAATTATCAATTTTTGTGAGTCTTATTTATTATTTGATATTTTTTCTGATTTAAATATAAAATTCATCAAAATTAATAATTTAAACAAATTTCAAATTAATCACAAAGGGTTTGTAAAAATAGAGTGTTGTTAATATTTCTCTAAATTTAAATCCCTTTTTTTTCCTAACTTTGTCAAATTTCTCAATTTTGTGAAATCTGATAATTGAATTAATTAATTTCTTTTATTAGACATTCATATTTATATTAATGTACAAGTTCCTTCAATTTTAAAAATCATAATATTCAATACCGGTACTACCTGTATATAGGAATGTTCATGGTTTGTGTATTTACCTAACTATATCTATAATTAATAAATAATTAGATTGTAAGTGAGTATTATTACTATGACCATAACTAATTTTATAT